>JAQQAC010006904.1:12258674-12286662 GCA_029783875.1 Phataginus tricuspis | reverse complement strand
CCTTCCCACCCATCTCCCCAGTCCCTTTCCCTTTGGTAACTATTAGTCCGTTCTTGGGTTCTGTGAGTCTGCTGCTGTTTTGTTCCTTCCGTTTTTTTTTTTTGTTTGTTTGTTTTTTCTTTGTTCTTATACTCCACATATGAGTGAGATCATTTGGTACTTGTCTTTTTCGGCCTGGCTTATTTCACTGAGCATAATACCCTCCAGCTCCATCTATGTTGTTGCAAATGGTAGGATTTGTTTTTTTCTTATGAATAGCCCTATTTTTTAAAATTATTATTATGTTTATTTTGGTATTAATATACAATCACATGAGCAACATTGTGGTTACTAGATTCCCCCCATTATCAAGTCCCCACAGTAGTAAGATGCTATAGAATCACTACTTGTCTTCTCTGTGCTACACTGCCTTCCCTGTGCCCCCCCCCTACGTTATGTGTGCTAATCGTAATGCCCCTTATTCCCCTTCTCCCTCCCTTCCCACCCATCCTCCCCAGTCGCTTCCCTTTGGCAACTGTTAGTCCATTCTTGGGTTCTGTGAGTCTGCTGCTGTTTTGTTCCTTCAGTTTTTTTCTTTGTTCTTATACTCCACAGATGAGTGAAATCATTTGATACTTGTCTTTCTCCACCTGGCTTATTTCACTGAGCATAATACCCACTAGCTCCATCCATGTTGTTGCAAATGATAGGATTTGTTTTCTTCTTATGGCTGAATAATACGCCATTGTGTATATGTACCACATCTTCTTTATCCATTCATCTACTGATGGACACTTAGGTTGGTTCCATTTTTTGGCTGTTGTAAATAGTGCTGTGATAAACATAGGGGTGCATGTGTCTTTTACAAACTGGGCTGCTGCAGTCTTAGGGTAAATTCCTAGGAGTGGAATTCCTGGGTCAAATGGTATTTCTATTTTGAGTTTTTTGAGGAACCTCTAGACTGCTTTCCACAATGGTTGAACTAGTTTACATTCCCACCAGCAGTGCACCATTTGTTGTTCATAAATAGCCCTGTTTTTGAAAGAAATTAAATTTGTAGTTTAAAATTCTCAAAAAGAATACTCACCCAGATCAGTTTAGTGGTTAATGTTACCACATATTTGGGGAAAAAATAATACCAATTCCACCTAATCTCTCAGGAAACTGAAGAGAAAAGAATACTTTCCCACTCCATCTATGAGGCCAACATTACCCTGATCCCAAAACCAGACAAAGACATTACAAAAGAGGAAAACTAGATAATTACTCTTCATGAACATCAACACAAAAATTCTTAACAAAGTTTTAGCAAATCAAATCTGACAAATGATCCTTATATGAAAAGATTAATGTATCTTAACAAAATAAGGTTTATCCCCAAAATGCTATGTAGGTTTAACATTGGAAAGTCAACTAATGTAAGTTACTAAATTTATCCAAGAGGAAAACTATGTGATTAATAGATGTAGAAAGGGTATTTGACAATTCCACCCTAATTCATGATCAAAGCTCTAAGCAAATTAGAATTTAAAGGGAATTTCCTCAGCTTAATAAAGCACATCTAAAAAAAAAATCTCCAGCAGATACCATGGTGAATGCCTGGATGTATTCCTTTTACTAACAGACCCAATGCAAGGATATCCACTGTTAGACTACGTCGGAACATTTTACTAGAGGTTCTAGCCAGTGGAATACAGCAAAAGAAAACAGGCACTAGAAAGGAAGAATTAAAAGTAATCAAGATGACCTGTAGGAAATACAGCAGTGTCTACCAAAGAATTAGTGAGCTCAGCATGGTTGCATGATGCAAGATTAATATACAAAATCAATTGTATTTCTACATACTTACCGTGCACAATCAGAAGTTGAAATTTAAAAAGCAGTGCAATTTATGATAATGTCCAAAATTAGCAAAATCTTAGGAATAAATATAACAAAAGATGTGAAAGACCTGTAGAGTAAAAACTTATAAAGCACTTCTGCATGAAATTAAGAGACCTAAATGGGAAATTCATAGTGTTCATGGATTGGTAACAATTTTCTTAAGATGTCAGTTTCCTCTAAATTTATCTATAGATTTAAGGCAATGCAATCTTAAGCAAAGTTCAAATAGGCTTTTTGGTAGGGGGGTGTACAAATTTATGAAACATCAAAATTTCAAAATTTGTACTTAACTGCAAAGGACCTAAAATAGCCAAAAACATTTTGAAAAATAACAAATTTGGAGTTACACTGCATAACTTAAAGCCTTATTTCAAGCTACAGCTTGAAATAGTATGGATAGTATGGTATTGGTGTAAAGATAGACAAATATATCCATGGGACTATAGAGAGTCCAGAAATAGAGCTACATATATATTGGTCACTTGGTGTTTGATAAAAATGGAAAGGTAGTTAAATGTGGGAAGGATGATTTTTTCAGCAAATTATCTTGGAACAACGATGTATTAAAAGTTTTCCAACCCTTCCTCACATCATGCATCAGATTTAATTCATTATGGATCATAGGCCAAAATGTAAAAGGCTGAAAATATAAAACTCCTAGAAGAAAATGGGACAAAATCTTAGTGTCTATATTTGGCACAGATTTCTTACACATGACACAAAAAATATGAACATTAAGAGAAAAAGTCAATCAAAACTTAAAACCTTTTGCCTTTTAAAAGTCACTGTCTGCTATTTTCTCCTACATACTCACTGTTCCCCACCCCCCTCCCTTGGGAGGGTGCAAGTAACCCATCATATTCCAAGGAATAGAACAGGGAATGATCCTCATCACCTGGTCAGAGTGAAGATGAATGAAACAGGTTGACCTAGGCTCTCTTGCTGTGGTGGGACCCATCCATGAATGCCAAGCCCACCCCTCACTACAGCCCACCACCCCCTTGCCCCCCTGATGCCCTTCCTCTGTCAGGCCCTAGCTAGTTACCTGCCCCGGGAGGCTTTCCCTGTTTCCCTCAGGTAGACTAAGGCACAGCCTCTCGGGCTCCATCTGGGCTTCTAAGAGCACAAGCCTCAGCCCACGTGCTGCAGGGAGCTGTGAGCCACCAGCACCCCTGCCGCTTAGTCTGCTGAGCAACATTGAATGCTGGGTAAACTCTGCTCGGGCAAGAACCACAGCAAATTCTGAGTCCCTCTGGGCTTTCACAGTGCCCACATTCCTGAGAAGGGAACCCGGCTGTAACATGTATTCCAGAGATTTGCAAATTACCCAGTTGTCCAGTTGTTATTCTAACAGCTGCTTGGAGCTCAATTCTGAGGCTCCAGGACTACTGTAGAGCTGGAGAGCAGTACCAAGAATGAGTTAGTTGAGGCCTGAGACACTTGTGTTGTATTCCTTATGGAGGAATACAACCTCAGTTGTGTCCAGTCAGCTAGTAGAAAATAACTTAATGGCCAAACCCAACCAAATCCTCACTTCTGCCCAATAAGTTTGTACTTTCTCAACCAAAGCAACCTACCCTGCATGCTGGAAGGAGGAAGTGAACTTGTATTTCTTGCAATGGAGAGCCTTTAAAGTGCTGTTAAAATAGTCATATCTTCATTTGGTATTTGCCTTGATTGCAGTTTATTAAGCCTGAAGAAGTGGACACGGAGGCCAACACTTTCAGTTTTAGTCACCTAAATCCATGAAACTTTAATTTTATTTGCCCACAGATAACACACACGCATGCATGCACACACGCACCTGCCTACATTACTTTGCTTTGACTATTCCCCATTCCTCTGCTAGTAAGATGTAGGGAAGTTGATCAGATCAGATTAACTTCGGGATAACCTTCGGTCACACATCAAGGCAGAGGAGGCTGACTCATGAGGGCTTTTGGATCTCTGTCATCCCTGCCAGCTCTGCCTCTGGCCTAGAGGGATGGGTGGGAATAGAGAATCTCCCAGAGAATCTGGGCAGGGGATCTTGGGTGTGTATTTTGTGTCTCTGAACTGATTTGAGAATAACAGAGGCAGGGGCCCTCTCAGGCTGTCCTATCATACTTGCCCCTGGGATTCTGCAGCAAGTATAGGATTAACTCCTGCAAGGGCTCCTATGATGCTTGAACTCAGAAACCTCCTGGAGGCATTGGGAGTGGCAGAAAGGACTGGAAGGGTGCAGTCAGCACTGCAGGAAACACGCCAGCTTAGAAGGCTCCTGCTCCAGCTAGCCTGTCACGATGTTACGTGCACATTTGTGACTCACTGGACTAAAATGATAGACAGCAGGCTCTGTGGCTGAGAGTCAGAGATTGGAGGCAATGCAGGGAGTTACAAACTTAGGTGGTGGCTTCACCTGGTCACCAGAGATCCCCTCAGGGCTATAGAGGACACGACTTGCACCACCTGGGCAGCCGTGGCTTGATCTAGGTGACCACCACACTGTGCAAGCCTCACTCTCCTACCCCAGTTCACCTTATGATCCTCAGCTCCCCTCTTCCACCCACAGCAGCCAGCCTTCGCTGGGTCCCTCTACAGCATGCGCCTCTAGGAGACCCCAGCAGGGAGGAGCCTCACCAAGGAGGCAATTGCAGTGTTTTTATCGCAAGGCGCCAAGCAAAGGTGGCAGTGAGGTAGGTCCAGGTAATGCCCAAGAACATGTCCTCACTCAGGGCCAGCCAGGGGGCTCCAACAGGAGGGGCATTCTCTGCTGCACTGCCCTCCATGGTCCTCAGGACCCGGACCACTGGCCCTTCCACAGTTGTGTCTCATGTTCGGCTGAACAGGTAGAGAAGAGCAGCTCAGGCGGAGAACACGCACCATAGCAGCAACCTCTTACTCCATCAGGGCCAGGACATGGGGTTTGTCATGCACCTGTTCCCTGGGGAATAGTTAGGGAATATGGGTGATAACTGCCGGTTTCAAAGCATCCACGGTGTGTGAGGCATTGTGCAAGGAACTTTGCCTTGACTGTGTTCCCCGATCACATCCGCTCTCCAAGCTGGCAGGTGGTATTATTTTCATCTTCATTTTAAGCTTCTGGAAATTGAGACTGTAAAAGTTAGCCGCTTGCCCAAGGTCCTATAAGGTGTGCAATGAGGCAGGAAGCTCTGTTTGACTCCAGAGATGTCAATCCTGCTGCAATGCCTGTCTGTGCAGGAGTGTAAGAGGATTCCCTCCTTTGCCTCTTACTGCCTGAAGGCACCCAGACTCTGATGCCATTGGGGCCGTCCAGTCCTTGCCCCAGCTGTGTTGGGTCTTCGCGCTAGGTTGCTGTGGTTCGCCTGGAATTTCTGAGTCCTCCTGGCTTTAGGGCATGGTATCTGGTGTCACTGACAGGGCTGGACAGATGACATATACCAGGAGTGCAGGAAGTGAAGTCTTCCTGGGGAGAATTTTGACTAATGGGATAGGAAGGAGCTGGGCAGATGAAGCCTGCCACCTTTCTCTCTCCCCAAGGGGACACCAAGGCAGCTTCTCCTCACAGCCCATCTGGAGAGGCCCCACCTGCTGAGCAGTCTGCTCTCTTCATGGCTCGGTGGGAGCGGTTGCCAGGGCAGCCACCCCAATGCACGTTTGCCGCACACCTGTCCTTGGCTCCCCTTTGGCCAGGTTCCTGGAAGGCCCCAGGAGATCTAGTGGTGAGGTGGGGGCATGGCAGGTGGACAGCCATGGGTATCCTGGGATTTGGCAAAGAAAGAGAGTGGCAAGAGGAGCTGCAGAGCACATCAGGTCCAAACACAGATTTTTATTTATTTTTATATTTTTCTAAGTGACTCCATGTGGGAGGGACATTTTGGGGCTTCTGTAACTTTGGGTGTTGGGATCTCCACTGGTTAGAGGAGGAACCTAATGGTCAGATTCTCCCATCTGAGCACTGGCTGCATGGTGAGGACACACAGTGAATGTCCATCTTTGGGTCTCTGGCCTAGTTCCTTCTGGGGTCGTCCTGCCCACCCCTGAGCCCTGACCCAAAACGTCACTGTGAGAGGAGAGCAGCGAGGCAGGGAGAGATGGGCTCACCACCACGTTGGCTATCGTGGCTGGAAGGTCGGCCGCCGCCTCTTTGCGCTCCTTCAGGATCCACAGATCTTTGAGGGGCGGACTCAAAAGGCAGCCAGGAAGTCGGCAGTGGAGTTCTCAAGGAGAGTTTGGACGTACTTCCTCAGCTCTTTGCACACGGAGCCTGGAGGAAAAGAGGCCCTTTCGTCAGGATGGCAGCGAGGCCACCGTGCCTTGTCAAGGGGACGGTGCACACGCAGATGGCCCTGCCCGTGCAGCCGCGGATGGGAGAAGACGCGGCCTTGTGAGTCTGACAAGTCAGCACTGCCTGTGTCTGGGTGACTTCCATCATCTTCCACAAGCTTTTCTTTATTTTTCAAAATTTCTAAAGAAGAATCTTTCTGTGACAATATACCTTACCTAACCACTTTAATTTGTTCCTAAAAGCCCGGCCCACGAAGTGACAAGCTATTTACATAAAAAAATATTCCCCTTACTTTTCATGGTAAAAATGATGTGTTTCATTACAACCCAGCATTCCCCTGTTATTTTCAGGTAAAGAAATATACCAATGGGACAGTGAAAAGGAGTTTATGTAATTGAAAAGGAGTTTATGTAATACATGACATCTTGAAAGCAAACATAATTTGTACACAAACACACTGTAGTAAAGGTACTTTTGTGCTCATCTTTGTGGTTATCGCTACAAAGTTTTTACTTCACCAATTTCTTCGTCCTTTTGGGCTCATGAGTATCTGGTACTTAAATGAGTCTTAAAAGTAGTTATAGTATCTTTACTATAAATAGAGATAGAAGATAGATGATAGATATACCTATATATCTCTATGATCTACCTTCAGGGCAAAATTAAGGCTAAATACAGGAGGGCTTAAAAAAATGAGGAATTCATTAATATGCACTGTACCCTTTAGTCTAAAATATTCTACCTGTGCAAAGAGAAACGTTTAAGGGCTCATTCAAATATACAGTGCAATTCAAATTTGTTCCATATGACACTATGATGAGAAATGGTTGTGTTGAGTCAACTGGCAACTGTCTGCCTAAAGCCTCAATGTCAAAATATCATTTTTTTCCTTTTTCTACAGATCTATATTTTTACCTTTTAAAGAAATAGAGAACTTAAAGATAAAGTGATTCTGCCGTCTGCCATAATATGTACAAAGATTTCTAATGCCTCCATTACTTTTAAAAATCTTAAAATAATACCTAGTAGTCACTAAGATTTTAGTTCTGTTCCTTGAATTATATTCCGAATCTTCTCAGTACCATTTTGTACAATGTTGTTGGATGGATCACTCTTAAGTGCAGCTT
Organism: Phataginus tricuspis; assembly: GCA_029783875.1. Taxonomy (NCBI): domain Eukaryota; kingdom Metazoa; phylum Chordata; class Mammalia; order Pholidota; family Manidae; genus Phataginus; species Phataginus tricuspis. The sequence continues at coordinate 12,279,423 of JAQQAC010006904.1, read as the reverse complement.
CATAATCTTGTAGGCTTTCTATATACAATTCTAGTTGGCAGAATGCTGTCCCACGTTGTACCTGTGCCTTCACTCTTGCATTAGCATTTTCTGCAACAGGTGGGGTCAGTAATTCTAGTGCCTTAGAAGAACCTTCGATGGCCTTGTGTAAGTTTTTTAGTTTTAGGTGGCAAGCAGCCCGATTCAAATACAATAGTGGAATCTTATTATTTAGTCTTATGGCTAAGTTGTATGCATTAAGAGCTGCCAAATAGTTCTCTTTTGCAAACAATTTGTTTCCTTTATCCTTCAGCCATTCTGGATTCTTTTCTTCTTCTTTTAAATCGGAAAGTTCAGGAATATCAGTGTTCATTGCTCCTCGTGCCTCTGCTTGTTTGTGTAGCCACTCTTCTGCTGCTGCTACTGTGGTTCCCGGAGAGCGGCTGGGAATACTCGAGGGGTGGAGCTGATTTTAATACTGCTAGCAGAACGAGGAGCAGGAATACTGTCTTCCTTTAACTTCTCAAAAAACATGTTTTCTGAATTTCTCCCTTTTGTGGCAAGATTTCTAGGTGCTGAATTTCTAGTAGGACTTTTCTGTTTTGATTTTTCTTCTCTTCTTCAATTAGCTTCTCTTGTTGATGTAATTTCTCTTTTCTCTGAATTCTTTTGTGTTCTTCAGCTCTTCTTTGATGTTCTTCCAATTCTTTAGTTGCTTTTATCCGTTCACTTTCTTTCGTATCTTCTATTTTTTTCCTCTCTTCTTCTTCCATCTTCATCATGACATTTAATGTGTATTTTTGATCTTCCCGCCTTGCTGCAGCTTTGCTTCCATAGCTTCCTTTGCTCTTTCTTGTGCTTGTAAAATAGATTTCTCTCTTATTCTCTGCATCGTTTCTTTGTCAACTGTGATACAAACATATTTGTGATGTTCGCTGATGTGACTTTGTTGTCTGTATTCCTAACTGAAGGGAATCAATATCATTTCTTTATATCAAAGAAATCATTAATGGGACAGTTGCTAAGTGAGCTAAGTCTGTCTCTCAGTCCAAATCCCTGTACAGAGGCTCCTGAGGATTTTTGTATGATCGCCAAGCCTTCTGGACTGAGGTCACAGAAATTGTCCTGATGACCATTGGCCACTGGGTTGTGACATCAGGAGGCAGGTGGTCACAGGTAGGAGTCTGTCTGGGGGACTGTGGCCAAATGCAGAAACCTGCCACCAATCCAAAGCTCAGGGCAGAGCTTTTCCACCCAGGAACATATTCAATGTGTGCAAAGGTTTCCATGACCGGAAGTCCTCTCCTGCCTTGGCCTGGTGATCAACCTGCAGATGACCTTTCCTCTTTGATCCCCAGGTTCCTCACCTGCTACATTGCCATGAGCACACCCGTCCTGCCAGTCTTATAGGAGCTCCATGCCAGATGATAAATGTCCAAGGTCCCCAAACTTTGCTGCCCAGTGGCACCTAGGCATTCTGATGTCATCAGTAGAGGGTACAGCCTGGACACAGGAGCTTTAAGAGCTCCCAAGGGGATTCTAGTTTGGGAACTACCAACATATGCCAAAGCAAGCATATTTTAATTATGGCAATTCATGACAAAAATCAAGAGTAGTATCAGCAGTTTCACTTACCAAAACTTAATATGTGTCAGGCATTATGATGCGCACTTTACCTGCATTATTCACTTCTATGCTGGCAAAGCCCTGCAGGGCACTTATTCCATTTTACAGAGTAGGAAACAGAGGCTTAGGGACGAAAATCACAGTGAATAAATGAGGTACTCATACTCAGATTCAGGTCTGTATCCCCAAAGCTCAGGCACATGGTTACTATTTGGTCTTTTATCCCCTTCTATATCAGTGTTGGGCATTTCTTTTGTATAATAGAGAAAGGCCCCATCTTGATGCCCCCAGAATTTGTTTGAGAGGTCAGATGGAGCTGTGTGGGTCCAAGAGAGCCATGTTCTGGCTGCAGGAGGTCTCAGACCCTGGAGAACATTCCCCAGAGGTGGAGACGAGTCCCAGTGTAAGGACCAGGAAAGCCCAGGTCACCTTCGTGGCTGAGGTGGCGGTTGGCAGTGTTTAAAAACCAGAGCAGGGAGTGTCTGGTGCCGCTGTTTATCCCCAACAGCCTGGCCAGCCCTGACCTCACCTGATACAGCTCTCCTGGGCTCCTGGGAGGAGCCTGCACATGCCCTGGCGATGGGTACAGCACAAAGGCAAGTTCCAGGGAGCCGGGAGGAGGGAGTATGGAGAGTGCTCCGTCCTGCTGCAGGATTTAGTGGGGACACAAAGGTGAGGCTGACCAGTCCTACAATCTGTGTCCAAAGTGCCCTTGTCCAGGCTCTGGGGAGGCTACTTGAGCAGAGGCTTAAAGGATCCATAGGAGTTTGTCTAGTAGACAAGGGCGGGGAGCAGCATGTGTCAACTGCAAGGTGAGTTGGAGGAAAGGCTGGTGAACTTGCTCAGGTGGAGGCTACACAAATGGTTCCTTGGCCCCTAAGCAACCTCTGTGGGCTTTATCTTAGAACGGGGGTAAGAATAGAGCCCTCACAGTGAGAGTGAAGTGAAACCCCATCACCGGGCTTCATGGAGACCTTGGCATCGAGGAGTTTGCTTGTTAAAAACGCGTATAGATCTGTCCCTGTGATGATCCATGGAGCAGGGGCTCTGGCTTCGTGGGTGTCGGCATCTCCAGCTCCTCAGAGAGGCTGTCCATGCACAGTGCACAACTGCCACTTTTTGGCTGTTCAGCATCTGGACCCTTCCTATTTGGTGGGGCAGAGTCATGTTTCTGCTCTCTGGCACAGAGCCCTTAGACATGTGGTATGGAGCCCATTGTGTTGTACACCTGAAACTAATATAAGGTTATATGTCAATTATAATGCAATAAAAAAATGAAATACTGATACATGTTGTAACATGGATATACCTTGAAAACATTATGCTAAGTGAAAGAAGTTGGACACAAGAGACTACCCGTTATATGATCCCACTTACATGAAATGTTCAAGATAGGCCAATTCAGAGACGGAAGGTCAATCAGTGATTGCCCTTTGCCAACTCAGTTGTTCTGGACTCATCCTGATGGTGAAGTTCTTCAGTCCTTTTCTGCCTGACAAGACCACGAGGAGTGACTTCTCGGGAAGAAGGTGCTCGTGGAGGGCTCCTCAGAAGATGAGAGACACTTAGGGACCACCCGGTAAGTTTGGTTGTGTTTAAATAGAGAAGGCTGGAGGAAGGGGGATTCATATGGATCCGTCTCCACTCATATTGTAGGGATCAGGCTGGGGGTGAGGTTGAAGGAAGGGAAACTGGGTTTTCAGGCCCCTCCCCTGGTTCAGGGCAGGTCGGATATATTTCTCCTTCCCAGGGGAGCAAGCAAGCTTGGACTTGGGTAAGGACTCAGGTGAGAATTCAGTCAATGCCACCGAACCCAATTCAACAAGGGTTCGTGTGTCTGTGTGTGTGTCTGTGTGTGTGTCTGTCTGTCTGAGCCAGTGAGTACCTGACCTGTTCTTGTAACTTCCCATCCTGCTGTGTGTCTCAGAAAAGTCATAGGCAAAGTGGAAGCTTTTTCCCCTGGTGCTTGATGTGTTCCATAATTTTAGAATTTTCTCATGAATTTTCACTTCAAATATTAATTATCCCATTATTTTCATTCACTTATTTCCTTTGTGGATTCTAATTATTCATGCATTAGATTTTTAAAATTTATCATAGGGGTAGGAGTGGCACACATCAGGTCAACCCATGGGACTGGCATATAATAGGAAATGTCCAGTGAGATCTTTTTCAACAGAACACAACTCTTAAGATTTGAACCTCCAGGTGGCACCATTTCTTACAGAATCTGGGCTCTCCCTGAACTATGGCAATATGTGTATCATTGGCCACCAGGGGGCGCCTTTGAGTACCGTTCCTGGATGTAAGGGTCAAAGTGGCTAAAAGGAACTGAGTTTGACTCAGGTTTGTGCTAGTTCAAAACAACTGACCAGCTCTTCTCTTCTCAACGAAAGGGGACGCTGAATGATCATGCCAGGTGTATTTGATGACCGTCTCTTCAGATTTCACACCCACAGAGCAGAAGATGAGAACTGAGGGCAGCATAGGCTGATGAATTATGAGACCCAAACAGAGCAGATCCTAAGTTAAGTGTTGGCTGGTGAGAGCAGAGGCAGCAGAGGGGACCGATCAAGGATCAAGCTGGCGGAGTGTAGGAGAGGACACACAGTCTGGAGGATGAAGCTAGGGTGGAAGTGAAGATTACTCAAAAATGCCTTATTTGGAGAGGCATGACCCTTTCTGGATTTATGGGTCCTGTTAAAGGGATAACCTGAACAGAGCACAATGCTGCGTGTTTTACATATACAATATTTAATTCCTATGATTTTCTTGTGAAGAAAGGGTGGCCCCCCTTTACTGAAACTTACAAGATAAATGACTCTCCCAAGCTGACAGTTCATAAGCCCCAGAGTGGGGAAATTAGATCCACCCCTCAAACCTTTGATGTTACTGATCGCTCTCCCTGCCTCTTCCCTGTCGATCTCAGGAAGGCATCAGGACACCCGGGCAGTGAGAGCCTAAGGATAGAAATAGTTAAAACTGGAATATGGGAAGCTGGATTCGCTTTCTCCCTTAAACAGCACTGCAACTATTTATTTCCCTGTTGTGCTATAACTCCCTTCCCTGGAATTATCTTCTCTTTGTCACTACCATCAAATATAAGAAATCAGGGTTTCTCAGGACAGAAATAAATGTCAAAAGGAGATTTAGAGGGAGTGATGGTTTCTTTACAGGCGCAACTTTTGTTTGCCTCCACAAACCATGATCAGCCCAGTTATCTGTCGGTCAAAGCTACTGGCAAATCAAATACACCTGAGACTGGATCGAGACCGCAGAGGGAAAACAAGTTTAATCTCTGCTCGTCCTCTTTTAAAATCCTCCCAAACAATAAAAATGATACTAAAACAACACAAAAGAATAAGGAGTAAACTCAACAGCTGTGGTGGAGGAAACAAAGCGATAACATTTGATTACAAGTGTTTAAGAATTCCTGGTCGATAGATAGTGGATGGGATGAAATCTACTGGGAAAGAAACCTAGGACACTCAAGTCCAGCTGCGGGAGAAAACTCCTTTAAAGGGAGGAGCTTGTGCGCAACAGAGGAGTTAAAGTTTAAGGTAGGACTTGAAAAATTATTAAAGTGGAAACTAGGAAAGGAACCGCTGTTTATCAGCATACCCAGCCCTGGACGGCTGCCTCACCCCAGGCCCCTCTGTCTTTGCTCACTATGCGGTGTTTCGCCACAGAAGACAGAAGTAAACCATACAACTGATTTTCTTTAGCTACATTAAATTACAAGGTCAGCTGATGAGGCAGAAATAATGCAACATCATAATATCATATAGTATCAATTATCAAATGAGCCATGGATGAATAAAATGTCTGAGTATTGGTAATGGCATTGATCACATGCCGTTGAAGATGTAGAGTATCTGTCTGGAGAATGTGAAACACTGGGGCCTTACAGTGTGTTGACACTTCAACTTTTTCTCTAACTGGCTGTCAGAGTGACCACAGTCCTGCCTGTGGTGGGGCTTCTCTCTTCCCTTTGTCATTCTGCAGGTTATGAATTTCCATGCATATAATCACTTAGCTATAAATAGTCTGTTTCCAACGTTTATCACTTAGTTTATCAATAAAGGAAGTAGAAAACATTCTAGGTATATTGAACAGAGATAATTGGTAATGAAGGTGGTTAAAATGCTGGAAAGCACAACAGGGAGATACAAGGATGCCCGCTGATTAGAAATTGCAGGAAGACACTGCTGCTCCTGGAACTGGAAGAGAGGAAGGGACATGGTGCTGCCCAGACCCACGACCACCGAGGTTGCTGTCATTGGAACCAAGCTGCCTGAGCAAGAACCCAGGCCACCACGGTGCACGGTGCCAATGCTGGGCTCTTGGGGCGCTATACACCCTGCTGCTCATTCAGGGACAAAAAGAGATGGTGGTAGTACCAGGATGACATTCTGATGCCCAGTTTTAGTGCTGGGTTTGATCCCTGCCTTAATTAGCAATTAAAATTTAAATGACCTCTTTCTAAATGGACATAAAACATGGAACATAATCCATTTTATAGAGATTCCTTACATAGATGATATAGAAATCCTTATGTAGATCCAAAGTCTGTCCCGAGAAGCAGTTACACAACAACTAACTCAGCACCTACTATATCACCGTCATCACACAAAGACCAGAGGTGCACAGACTGTGCCGCCAGGGAGCATGCCAGGGGGAAAAGGGCCAAAGCATTAGGCCCTGGAGGTGGCAGGAGAGCTGTACGCCGAGAGCCATGCAGTCTTGGGAAGGGAGATCCTCTGAGATTCGGGGATTTCTTGAGCCATTGTCTGGGCAGAAACGATATGACCACCTCCTGGGGAGGGTGATCCCACCTGTCAGTTTCCTCAGGAGAATTCTGGTCAGTGTTGCTGTCCTGGCATTCCATCCATTTAGTGAGCTCACTCATCCTCCGAAGTACCCCAGTTTGGCCAATCAATTTCGTTATCATCCTACTCGTTGGGTTGCTGTGAAAATTAAAAGAGGTTGTCAGCAGTGTCTTGCATTGAGTAAGTGCTATATAACTGTTTGCCATTCATGTCTTACTGAATTTTGAAAATAGGTAAACCCAGACTGGGGCTGGGTACTGACTGAGATGATTAATAATCCAACAGTGGGTAGAATATGTTTGAGAGAGATGGTATATGAAAATGGTATCTCAAGAACACTTTTCCGAGAAGGAGTCAGAAAAATATCAAGGAAGTATGGATCAAAATACAGTGTTTTATTTTCCAACTCTGGTCTGAACATGATTATCTCTAGATCTTTTAGAGAATATAAAGCAGGAGCAGAGCTTTCAGTGGGTTATAAGGTACTAGTCACCTTTCAAGGTTTACCCTGACACCTTTCTCAATTTTATAAAATGAATCACTAGCAGCTGGCCTGTAGACAGCACGTATTCTGTGTCCAGCCCTGTTCTGAGGACTTACATGTTGTGGCTCATTCAGGCTTCACGACGATCCTCGGATCTTTCCTAGCGTACAAGAGATACAGCTGTGAAATCACCACATCAGGCTTAGCCGAAGGCCAGGAAGGTGTCTGGTCGAGGAATGGCCTGGGTACAGTGAACAATGGACATGTCACATGTCTCCAAGAGCAGGGCCTTTCCTAGAGTTTCTGGCCTGGGTAAGTACGTCCCCACCCACGTTTCAGACTGTAGAGTGATGTGAAGGAGAAGAGGTTCACCTCCCAAAACCATGCCTCAGATTAGTGTCCCAACAGCCCTGGAGCTGAGTGGTAGAACCAGGTTTACGGAACGAGTGAATAGAAGAATATAGAGGGTATCTTGTCCCCAAGGACTGCAGGGCTGATCTATATCAGTGATTTACAATTAAAAATAACTTAAAGACCATCTAAATTTCAAAATAACTCCTTTGTAGGTTTTTGTGCCAATGCACAAATTACTAGGAAGAAATGACTCTCACTGAGGTTATTACTTTATGAAGCACAGCGTGGCCTCAAATGACCAAAACATCTGCATGAGTGCATTTCAGGTCTTGTATGAATGAGAAGCCAATTATAATTCTCTTACTGTGAGCTTTATCTCTCCCCCAAGACACAAGGTATTCGGGGTAAAATGCGTGGGTAATTCACCTCTACCCCATGGCTTATTATAGCAGGTGAGCAATAAATGTCCCACAAACACAGGAACTGAACACTTCATTTTCCTCTAGTTTCTGAACTTAATTTGGGAACCTGAGTCAAAGTCCTTTTGTGGAAAGCAAAAAGAGTCAGGCCAGCAACACAAGCATTCTAACCTTTTGGTTTCTTCTATTTCTCCTTGTAAATACTGGCTTGCCAGTGAGTCTTTTGTGCAATGAGTTATAATTATTCGATTCAACTGCACATGATCCTTATCTTCTGTGGACAAAACAAGGCAGTGAAGAACACGCTCCTCTTTACTCTGGGCGCCATGTGCATAATGTGGGGGGTTTTGTTTGTTCAGTCGGTTGGTTTTGCTGAGTAAGACACCTCTGAAGGGTCCAGCACCCCAGCAGGGAACAGGGCAGGTCCGTAACGCCCGGGGCACCAAGCAGAGTCCACGCTAAGCCTTGGCTGAGGAGACGGCTCCCATTTTACCTGACTTGCCTTTGGAATGAAGGTCGCCAGCAATCAACCAGGTGAAAATGCACACATAGGATCACAACCTACTTGTCTATTTCTAGCATCTTCCTAAATCAATATTGTCCTTTGGCAACTTATGCTCCATCTGAATGGTGGAAAGAAATGAGTCCCAAGTAACCCAGAGAGCAAATAATGTACTTATGGGTAATTAACTCATCTCTCTGGCTCTCTCGTCCCTTTCTTTTTTTTTTTAACCTACGCCAACTTTGCTTCTCTTGTTCCTATTACCTTCATATCATCCCTGCATAAGCTGATGTGGCTATTCTATCCCATGAGGCTGTCCTGTCCCTCTCTCAATACCAAGAGGCACATTTTCCTTGCTTTCCTTACCTTGCCGGGTACCATCTGCTCTCAGGGCCTCATACTTGCTGTTCCCTCTGCCTAGAACACTGTTCCTCACATCTTCCTCTGAACATCATAGTCCACTCATTCAGGCTGCAAAGTTCCTCCCCCTATAGCTTGCCTGGGCTCTGTACAGGGCGCTGCCCCAAGAGATCATTTGTTGTTCTTTATACAGCAATCAGTTTCTGAAGTCACCCGTTCAGTTGTAGGCTTGTTTTGTCCCCGTTGTAGGAGGTACGCTCCCCAAGAACAAGGTCCTGGTCCAACCTGTTCCTACAACTGAACTTGTGGCACACAGCACAGGGCCTCATCATAGGGCAAGCTCATGGTTATTGTTGAGCGAGGATCGGTTTTATGGATGGACGGATGAAACCTCGCATTTATTCATGATTACTCTGTTTTAAGCCCTGTGATAGGCTCTATGCCGAGTGTCTGTCATCTCTACAAAACCACGATATCACTTATGACCATTTTAGAAATGAGGACAAGGAAGTTCAGAATGACCAGCAGCAGTTTTGCCTGCCCAGGGACACTTCGTGATTAGGTGTTGTACCCAGAACTCAAACCAACATGTGCACGAGCCCAGAGCTCATCACCCGCCGCCACGCAGCGCTGCCTCCGCTAAGCCATCAGTGGTTCTACACGGTCCTTTCAATCAGTGAAGAAAACCCCTAAAACGCCAAAAAAAACGAAAAGAAAATTAACTCACAGATTTATAATAGAAGGAATTTATGAAACTGAGTTAACTAAGTGGGATATTGTTTGAAAAACAACCTTCAGAAGTGAGATATTATTTTCCAAACTTCCAGCATTTTCCGAAAAAGGGGTTTCCAGGCAAGGGAAGTCTGCCCCCAGAGGAGATACGTGGTATTGCACTGAGCCCAGTTTGGTAAACCAGCAGAACACGGAAGGTATGAAGCTCTTGGAACCTTGAAGGAAAAGAAGAGGAAGAGAAGGAATCGGAGAAGAAGAAGGAAGAGGAGAAAAGGAAGACCAATAATAATAGAAACGATAAAGATCACAACACAGGGTCACAATGTTGTAATTTGCTTTATTATTTTGTGAGCACTTTTGCATTAATTTCATCTAAAGCTATGTGTCATTATTGCATTTCCAAAACTGTTTTGGGTCCAAAAATCTCTGTCTCCTTGGCATTCTAACAGCATGGGCTGGCTGGGTTCTGTTTGATTCTCGTGATCATTTCCTGGTCTAATGGCTGGCTTATCCTGTGCCTCATTCCCTCATTTATGGACGGGATTAAGGTGAGACCAGGAGAATAGAAGGGGGAGTTCTGGGCCCTCGCCGCCCAAGTGCGTTCCTTCTCCTCTACTTCACTGGAGTGATCAGCCAACAGCTGCCTCAGCCGTGAAGCTGGTGGCGGTCCTCGAGCTGGCTGCTCTCCCGCTTTACTGCTACGCAGGTGAGTTCTGTGCACAGAAGACAGGCTTTTGGCTAAAGGTTGTTCTCAGGGTCCCCATAGAAGACCTCCTGTTCCCCAAACCCAGTACCAAGCATCTCGTTTCTCCAGCGTCTTTGCTGTTCGTGGTTACATAGTGTTTGACTTCTCTGGGCTATGAAGGTGGGGATGGGGGTCAGCACAGACATTTTAGGGTATAAAGGAAATCCCAACTCCTGACTTTACTCTCCTAGAACTGAGAACACCATTCACCATAATCTTCCTGAACGTATGTCTCTACCGCGATGTAAGAAAACTACAAACATCCGAGATATGCCTCCACAACTGAGCCCACTTTCACAGGCTTTCATCCCAGGTGCCAGCAGCCCACTTCTCCAGGATGCTGTTGGAACTGACAATCGGCTCTAAAGTGAACCTGATGGGGTACCAATATTCCTGCAAGAGTTAATGTTGGATGAGGCAGTGCAAAGGCTGGAGAGGAAGGGAAACAATGTTTTCTCAGCCAGTCAAATGAAATTCTGACCAGTTTCAGAATGCTGATCTTAACTGTGGGGCCTTCTGATATGCTTTTAAACCCCTGGGCAGGGGCACGCAGGCTCTGAGTGTGTCACCAATTATACCAGAGCAAGTGTTGAGCATGCTTTATTTCATTTCAGTGGATTTAATTGGTGCCAAGTGTGAATACTTTGGCATCAAGAAAGCCATCGAAGGACCCCTGCTGATTTGCCTCTGCACTTTATGGGACCTTTAGTGAATGGTAAATGAAAGAGGCAAAAAAGGGAAAACTATGCTCGGCAAAGGCTTAACTACCACCCAGCTTCCTGGCACACACACAAGCACACGTGCACACACACACACACACACACACACTTTCTATCAGGGTAAAAAACTCTGATTCTCAAAAGTCCATCACTTGTAGGAGTGATGAGCAAACAAGATCTCCTTCTTCAAAGAAACAAATAGTAAAATGTTCTTAAATTTTTTGGATGGAGTCCAGAAAATTCCCTTTGGGGAAGATTCCAAACAAATTAAGAAAAACATTTTAAATGCATTTTTAAGCAATCAAAGCTTGTTAGTATAAACTAGCCTAAAGGATTGGAATCCTTGAGCACTAACTGAAGACCCCATGAACGACAAGCGCAGATCATCAGCACGAGTCCCCTGGCAGCGACGGAACTGTTTGAAACAAGATCACAGTTTGACCATGAGTAACTCTTTCCAGTTATACATACATATTGTTTAGTTTTTCCTAACATTTATTCCTTATTGTAGTATACCGTTTAACCCATTCTAAGCAACTTAGAAATATTGCCAAAAGCATAAGATACCCGAGCACACCGCTGAGAAGATTCTGGGTGAACCTTGAGGACGTTATGATAAATGAAGCAAGGCAGTCGTGGAACGACAAACATTGCACGGCTCCACTTTGATTAGTTTTCTAGAGCAGCCAGTCCTTAGAGACAGAAGGTAGAATAGTGGTTTCTAGGGTTCTATGGCGAGGAAAATGGGAGTTGTTTAAAGGGCATAAAGTCTCCTGGTAGCCAGATGAAAATGCTCTGCAGATTGGTCGCACCAGAAAGCAAATACACTTAACGCTGCTGAACGGTATATTTAAAATGATGAAACTGGTAACTTTTATGTTATGTGTATTTACCAAAATTGAACATTTTTTCAAGTGAACAACCCCTGCAATTAAGGATGATGGGATTGTTTTCTTTAGAAACCTAGATTAGACAAATCGCTCAGAGTGCACATCACGAACATTTTGTAGGCCACTAAGGGAATGGTGGAGGCGTTGGGCTGTTTTCTATGTTTCTAATATGGAAGGCCATATAGGAACCCCTTGTATTGAGCTGAGATTTAACAATTCTATGTTGAAAACTGATAATACACACAGCATACTTATAAGTTATTTCAAAGAACAGGAAACATGGAGAAAAAATTGTTAAATGGGTCCCTGGTGAAGAAAGATCTGGAAACACCAGCATGTCTTTGGCATCGATAAATGTCCCCTGAATGATGGGGTAAATCATGAAATGATTTGGAATTTACTTCCAGCACTAACTTCCTTGGATGCCAGATGTGTGAGGACAAACATGGTAAAACCACGAGAAGGAATGTTTATTTCTCGAGATTTTACTTCGAAAGAGTGTTAAAAAATCTAGGTGATGTCTCTGTTTTTGTTTTCCAGTAAACAGTGTATGACTGTTGTGTTCTCAGTGTTAACCTTCCAATAGACCTGTGGCTGTGAGGACTCAGAGGATGGTCAGAAATTGATTGATAGCAACCCCCACTTTTTTTTTTGTTTTTTTGCTCAGAAAACTGCAAAACAATTGCTGAAATCTCAATTGCATTTTCATTTCAATAAAATATCTGCAAACTAAAGTTCTTTTTTTATCTGATGAAAGTGGAAGCTTGAGAGATCCTCACGTATCACACAGCATGGGCTTGCACAGACACAACATATGCACGCACACTCACACACAGTTTTCATGAACAAACTCGTGGGCAAAGAATTGAAGATTCTGAAAAGTACTTTGTTCCTTATGTCTGTAGCACAACACCTCTGGAAAAGTGATTTTCCTCTCCTCAAGGCCCCCGACACCCGGGGCCGCCCCAGGGGTCCTCAGGACTCGGGGTCTGGTGGGTGGGCGGTGCCCACGTTCCTCGCGCGCTGCTGCCATGGCCTCTGGGCCCGGGGGTGCGGCGGAAGCGGGCGGCCGGGGCCGCGGGGACGAGCGAGGCGGGCGCGGGCGCGGGGGCGCGCGAGGGAAGGCCTCCCCGCCCGGCCTCGCTCAGACGCCCGCGCCTCCTTCCCCAGGAAGCGGCGGCCCGCCTCGCCCCCCGCGCCGCCGCCGCCGCCGCCGCCGAGGTTCCCTGAAGGCGTGCGCCCGCCAGCGAGAGCAGAGCCAGCGGGGCGTCCCTGCAGCGGGAACACAGCCACCGGGACGTCCCTGCAGCGAGAGGCCGCCGTCGGCTCCCAGCGCCCGGCGTGCACCGCCCTTCACCGCCGCCGCCTGACACGGCTCCGGGGCGCCCCCGGCCCTGCCCGCGCCCACCGCCCGGATGGAGCGCCTGGAATTGTAAGTTTTTAAGTGCTTCTGGATATTTCTAAAATTATAGTTTTATAATTGAGATATGACCTATCGCATTGTGTTAGTTTTAGGTGTACAGCATAATGATTTGATCTATGTGTTACACATTGTGAAGATGATGCCGGGGTTCTTGTTCACGAAGCCGAAGAATGAGCTTAGCAAACAGGCAAGGTAGGAGAACAAGGTACAGGCTTTTATTTAGAAATAAAGTGATAGGACAGAGCTCCCGGCTCACGCCAGGAGGGGACAAGAGAGTCCGGTGTGCTGCGTCGTCTACGGGTTTTATAGGCAGATGAGGATTTTTCGAGAACATGAAAAAAAAGGTTTAGGGGTGCAGACCTGCTAAGTGGTGTCTGAACACCCAGAATTAACTTAACACAAGGAATTTCTCGCCCCATCTCTCTCAGGGATACTGGCGTCTTGGTCTAGAGGCATATCAAAAGGCAGCCTGCCCAGCCCCCAAGGTGGGCTGAGGCATTGTCTGTTTGCTAAAGAGTAAGTTAAGAATTCTGCTTCCCAAACTTCCTGGGTGTTAAAATTCAATCTTATCTTTAAGGTGGAATCTTCCCTGCCTTTTACTATGTTGTTTACAGCTGGGTCTGCATGCTAAATTAGTTGCCTGGTTTGCAAAACCACCCCAGCAGATCTGAAAGAGGAAAGACAGCACATAGGCCTGGGCCTTTTAGCATGCTAAAGTGAATCTTACAAGTGAATAGCATAATTACAACATGGGGTACTCTTCTTTATCTGGGGAACACCCACTGATCTTACTGAAGAATGACCCTGGAGCTTAATGTTTAACACAGAGTTTCGGAAGGGGGTTTCCTTGCGTGTAGTTACATTGCTCTGACTGCAAACTTTCTGCCTTGCTTTTTCTGGAGGCCTTCCCCCTACTCTGACTACACCCACAGTCCCTGCCTCAAAATGATTACAACAGTAAGTTTAGTTAACATCCATCACTATATATAGTGAGGAGTCTTTTCTTCTTGGGATGAGAGCTTTTTAATATCTACTCTCTCAACATTTAAGTATACAATACAGCATTGTTAACTCTATTCACCATGCTATATATTACATCCCAGGACTTAAGCGTCTGGTAACTGGAAGTTTGTAACTTTTGACCTTCACCCATTGTGCCTACCCTCTACCCATCGCCCCCGCCTTCTCTGGTATTCACCAATCTGTTCTCAATATGTATGAATTCTCTCTTTTTTGTTTTGTTTTGTTTTAGATGCCAAATGTAAGTGATACGATACAGTATTTGAGTTATTTCACTTAGGGTACATCCATATTGTTACAAATGGCAGAATTTCCATTTTTTTCTAACTGAATAATTTGCCATTGTGTATATATATATATATATATATGTATGTATGTATATATATATGTATGTATATATATATATACACACACACATGCACAACATTTTCTTTATCCATTCATCCATCAGTGGACACTTAGCTTACATTGTTTCTGTGTCCTGGCTATTGTAAACAATGCTGCAGTGAACAGAGCAGATATTTTAAGGTTGTGATTTCACGTCCTTTGGATAAATACTCAGGAGTGGAATTGCTGGATCATGCAATTATTTATTTTTTATTGAAGATCCATACTGTTTTAGATAGTAGCAGAACCAATTTACATTCTAACATGTACACTGAAAGGGAACCCTTTTCTCCACATCCTTGCCAATACTTGGGTATTACTTGCCTTTTTTGATAACAGACATTCTAAGAGGTATGAGGTGATATCTTATAGTGTTTTTTTTTATTATCATTAATCTACAATTAATTGTGCAACATTATGGTTACTCGACTCCCCACATTATCAAATCCCCACCACAGACCCGATTACAGTCACTGTCCATCAGCATTAGTGAGATGCTATAGAATCACTACTTGTGTTCTCTGTTCTACAGCCCTCCCCGTGGCCCCCCCATACATTATGTCTGCTAATCGTAATGGCCCTTTTTCCCCCTTGTCCCTCCCTTCCCACCCATCCTCCCCAGTCCCTTTCCCTTTGGTAACTGTTAGTCCATTCTTGGGTTCATTGAGTCTGCTGCTGTTTTGTTCCTTCAGTTTTTTTCTTTGTTCTTATACTCCACCAATTAATGAAATCAGTTGATACTTGTCTTTTTCCGCCTGGCTTATTTCACTGAGCATAATACCCTGTGGCTCCATCCATGTTGTTGCAAGTGGTAGGATTTGTTTTCTTCTTATGGCTGAATAATATTCCATTGTGTATATGTACCACCTCTTCTTTATCCATTCATCTACTGATGGACACTTAGGTTGCTTCCATTTCTTGGCTATTGTAAATAGTGCTGCAATAAACATAGGTGTGCATATGTCTTTTTCAAACTGTGCTGCTGCATTCTTGGGGTAAATTCCTAGGAGTGGAATTCCGGGGTCAAATGGTATTTCTATTTTGAGATATTTGAGGAACCTCCATACTGCTTTCCACAGTGGTTGAACTAATATACATTCCCACCTGCAGTGTAGGAGGGTTCCCCCTTTCTCCACATCCCCGCCAACATTTGTTGTTGTTTGTCTTTTGGATGGCGGCCATCCTAACTGGTGTGAGGTGATATCTCATTATATTTTTAATTTGCATTTCTCTGATGATTAGCGATGTAGAGCATCTTTTCATGTGCCTCCATCTGAATTTCTTTGGCGAAGTGTCTGTTCAGATCCTCTGCCCATTTTTTAAATGGCTTATTTGCTTTTTGTGTGTTGAGGTGTGTGAGCTTTTTATATAATTTGGATGTGAACCTCTTATCGGATGTGTCATTTACGAATATATTCTCCCATACTGCAGGATGTCTTTTTGTTTTGCTGGTCGTGTCCTTTGCTGTACAGAAGCCGTGTAGTTTGATATAGTCCCACTTCTTCATTTTTGCTTTTGTTTCCCTTGCCCGGGGAGATATGTTCATGAAGAAGTTGCTCATATTTATGTACAAGAGAGTTTTGCCTATGTTTCTTTCTAAGAGCTTTATGGTTTCATGACTTACATTCAGGTCTTTGATCCATTGTGGGTTTGCTTTTGTGTATGGGGTCAGACAATAATCCAGTTTCATTCTTTTACATGGAGCTGTCCAGTTTTGCCAACATCAGCTGTTGAAGAGGCTGTCATTTCCCCATTGTATGTCCAGGCTCCTTTATCGTATATGAATTGACCATATATGTATGGGTTTATATCTGGGCTCTCTAGTCTGTTCCACTGGTCTGTGGGTCTGTTCTTGTGCCAGTAACAAATTGTCTTGATTACTGTGGCTTTCTAGTGGAGCTTGAAATTGGAGAGCGTAATCCCACAAGCTTTGTTCTTCCTTCTCAGGGTTGCTTTGGCTATTCAGGCTCTTTTGTGACTCCATATGAATTTTAGAACTATTTGCTGTAGTTAGTTGAAGAAAGCCGTTGGTATCCGGATAGGGATTGCATTGAAGCTGTAGATTGCTTTAGGCAGGATGGACATTCTGACAATATTATATTTCTTCCTATCCATGAGTAAGGAATGTATTTCCATTTAATGTTGTCTTACTTAATTTTTCGTGAGTGTCTTGTAGTTTTCAGGGTATACGTTTTTCACTTCCTTCGTTAGGTCTATTCCTAGGTATATTTTGTTGTTTTTTTGGGCAGTTGTAAATGGAATTGTTTTCCTGATTTCTCTTCCTACTAGTTCGTTGTTAGTGTATAGGAAAGCAACAGATTTCTGTGTATGAATTTTGGGTCCTGCAACTTTGCTGAATTCAGATATTAGTTCTCATGGTTTTGGAGTGGATTGTTTAGCATTTTTTATGTACAATATCATGTCATCTGCAAACAGTGACAATTTAACTTCCTTAACAATCTGGATGCCTTTTATTTCTTTGTGTTATCTGATTGCCGTGGCTGGGACCTCCAGTACTATGTTGAATGAAAGCGGGGAGAGTGGGCATCCTTTTCTTGTTCCCGATCTTAAAGGAAAAGCTTTCAGCGTTTCACTGTTAAGTATGATGTTGGCTGTGGGTTTGTCATATATGGCCTTTATTATGTTGAGGTCCCTGCCCTCTGTACCCATTTTCTTGAGAGTTTTTATCATGAATGGGTGTTGAATTTTGTCGAATGTTTTTTCAGCATCTATGGAGATGATCATGTGATTTTTGTCCTTCTTTTCATTGATACCGATAGTGGATGATGTTGTCCTTCTTTTTATTGATATAGATAGTGGATGATGATTTTCTAATGTACCTTCCTTGCATCCCTGGGAAGTATCCCACTTAATCATGAAGTATGATCCTCTTGATGTATTTTTGTATTCGGTTTGCTAATATTTTGTTGAGTATTTTTGCATCTGTGTTCATCAGCAATACTGGTCGGTACTTTTCTTTTTTTGTGGTGTCTTTGCCTGGTTTTGGTATTGGAGTGATGCTGGCTTCATAGAATGAGTTTGGAAGTATTCCCTCCTCTTCTATGTTTTGAAAAACTTTAAGGAGATTGGGTATTATGTTAAATATCTGATAAAACTCAGCAGTGATTCCATGTGGTCTGGGAGTTTTGTTCTCGGGTAGTTTTTTGATTACCAGATCAATTTCATTGCTGGTAATTGTGTTTAGATTTTCTGTTTCCTCCTGGAAAGACTCCACCTGGGTCAGTCTTGGAAGGTTGTATTTTTCTAGAAAGTTGTCCCTTTCTTGTAGGCTATCCAGTTTGTTTGTGTATAATTTTTCATAGTATTGTCTAATAATTCTTTGTATTTCTGTTGTGTCTGACGTGATTTTTTCCTTTCTCGTTTCTGATTCTGTTTATGTGTGTTGTAGATTCTCTTTTTCTCTTAATAATTCTGGCTAGGGGTTTTTCTATTTTGTTTATTTTTTTAAAGAACTGGCTCTTGGTTTCATAGATTTTTTTCCTATTGTTTTATTTATTTCAATTTTATTTATTTCTTCTCTGATCTTTATTATGTCCCTCCTTCTGCTGAATTTGGGCCTCATTTCTTCTTCCTTTTCCAGTTACAATAATTGTGACTTTAGGCTCTTCGTTTGGGATTGTTTTTCCTTCTTTAATTAGGCCTGGATTGCTATACACTTTCCTCTTAGAACTGCATTCACTGCGTCCCACAGAAGTTGGCACATTGTGCTGCTGTTTTCATTTGTCTCCATATATTGCTTGATCTCTGTTTTAATTTGGTCATTGATCCATTGATTATTTAGGAGCATGTTGTTAAGCCTCCATGTGTTTGTGTGCCTTTTGGGTTTTCTTTGTACAATTTATTTCTAGTTTTATACCTTTGTGATCTGAGAAGTTGGTTGGTAGAATTTCAATCTCTCTGAATTTGCTGAGGCTCTTTTTGTGGCCTAGTATGTTGTCTTGCATGTGCACTTGAGAAGGATGTGTATCCTGCTGCTTTTGGGTGTAGAGTTGTGTAGATGTCTGTTAGGTCCATCTGTTCTAGTGTGTTGTTCAGTGCCTCTGTGTCCTTGCTTATTTTCTGTCTGGTTGATCTGTCCTTTGGAGTGAGTGGTGTGTTCAGGTCTCCTAAAATGAATGCATTGCATTCTATTTCCTCCTTTAGTTCTGTTAGTATTTGTTTCACATATATGTAGGTGCTCCTGTGTTGGATGCATAGAGATTTATAATGGTATATCCTCATGTTGGAATCGCCCCTTTAGCATTATGTAATGTCCTTCTTTGCATCTTGTGACTTTCTTTGTTTTGAAGTCTATTTTGTCTGATACAAGTACTGCAACACCTGCTTTTTTCTCCCTGTTGTTTGAATGGAATATCTTTTTCCATTCCTTCACTTTTAGTCTGTGTGTGTCTTTGCGTTTGAAGTGAGTCTCTTGTAGGTAGCATATAGATGGGTCTTGCTTTTTTATCCATTCTATTACCCTGTGTCTTTTGACTGGTGCATTCAGTCCATTTACATTTAGGGTGACTGTGATAGCCATGGACTTATTTGCCATTGCAGGCTTTGGATTCGTGGTTACCAAAGGTTCAAGGGTAGCTTCTTTACTATCTAACCATCTAATTGAACTCAGTTATTATGCTATTGTAAACACAGTCTGATGATTCTCTATTTCTCTCTCTTCTTTTTCTTTTTCCTCCCCTCTTTTTATTCTGTACTCTTTTGTGTTTCCCTTGAGTGATTTTGTGAATGGCTGATTTTATTTTGCACTTAATTAGTATTTGGTTGTTTTACTTCCTTTGCTGTGGTTTTATTTTCTCTGGTGACATCTATTTAGCCTTAGGAGCACTTCCATCTAGAGCACTCCCTTTAAAATACACTGTAGAGATGGTTTGTGGGAGGTAAATTGGCCTCAACTTTTGCTTATCTGGGAATTGTTTAATCCCTCCTTCAAATTTAAGTGGTAATCTTGCTGGGTACAGTATTTGTGGTTCGAGGCCCTTCGGTTTCATTGCATTGAATATATCATGCTATTCCCTTCTGGCCTGTAAGGTTTCTGCTGAGAAGTCTGATGATAGCCTGATGGGTTTTCCTTTGTATGTGATCTTTTCTCTCTCTCTAGCTGCTTTTAAAAGTCTGTGTTTATCATTGATCTTTGCCATTTTAAATATTATATGTCTTGATGTTGTCTTCCTTGGGTCCCTTGTGTTGGGAGATCTGTGCACCTCCATGGCTTAAGAGACTATCTCCTTCCCCAGATTGGGGAAGTTTGCAGCAATTACCTCCTGGATAACACTTTGTATCCGCTTTTCTGTCTTCTTCTTCTTCTGGTACCCTATAATGCGGGTATTGTTCGGTTTGGATTGGTCACACAGTTCTCTCAATATTCTTTCATTCTTAGAGATCCTTTTTTCGCTCTGTGCCTCAGCCTCTTTGTATTCCTCTTCTCTAATTTCTGTCCCATTTACCTTCTCTTCTACTACATCTAATCTGCTTTTAAATCTCTCCATTGTATGTTTCATTTCAGATAAGGAGTGTCTTTTTTTTTTTTTACAATTTATTTTGGTATCTTTAACCTACAATTACATGTGCAATATTATGGTGATTAAACTATCCCCTTCATCAGGTCCCCCCCACCAACCCCATTAGAGTCACTGTCCATCAGCGTAGTGAGATGAGAATCACTACTTGTCTTCTCTGAGTTGTACAGCCCTCCCCATGCCCCCCCTACCTTACGTCTGCTAATCGTAATGCCCCTTTTACCCTCTTATCCCTCCCTTCCCACCTTTCTTTCCCAGTCCCTTTCCCTTTGGTAAGTATTAGTCCGTTCTTGGGTTCTGTGAGTCTGCTGCTGTTTTGTTCCTTCAGTTTTTTTCTTTGTTCTTATACTCCACATATGAGTGAAATCATTTGATACTTGTCTTTTTCGGCTTGGCTTATTTCACTGAGCATAATACCCTTTAACTCCATCCATGTTGTTGCAAATGGTAGGATTCGTTTTCTTCTTATGGCTGAATGTAATATTCCATTGTGTATATGTACCACATCCTTTAATCCACTTAGGTTGCTTCCATTTCTTGGCTATTGTAAATAGTGCTGCAATAAACATAGGGGTGCATCTGTCTTTTTGAAACTGGGCTGCTGCATTCTTGGGGTAGATTCCTAGGGGTGGGATTCCTGGGTCGAATGGTATTTCTATTTTGAGTTTTTTGAGGAACCTCCATACTGCTTTCCACAATGGTTGAACTAATTTGCATTCCCACCAGCAGTGTAGGAGGGTTCC
>JAQQAC010006904.1:12107261-12258174 GCA_029783875.1 Phataginus tricuspis | reverse complement strand
CATCTGAATTTCTTCTTTAGAGAAGTGTCTATTCATGTCCTGTGCCCATTTCTTAATTGGGTTATTTGCTTTTTGTTTGTTAAGGTGTGTGAGTTCTTTGTATATTTTGGATGTCAACCCCTTATCAGATACATCATTTATGAATATATTTTCCCATATTGTAGGATGTCTTTTTGTTCTACTAATGGTGTCCTTTGCTGTACAGAAGCTTTTCAACTTGATACAGTCCCATTTGTTCATTTTTGCTTTTGTTTCCCTTGCCCGGGGGGATATGTTCATGAAGAAGTCGCTCATGTTTATGTCCAAGAGATTTTTGCCTGTGTTTTTTTCTAAGAGTTTTACGGTTTCATGACTTACATTCAGGTCTTTGATCCACCTTGAGTTTACCTTTGTGTATGGGGTTAGACAGTAGTCCAGTTTCATTCTCTTACATGTAGCTGTCCAGTTTTTCCAACACCAGCTGCTGAAGAGGCTGTCATCTCCCCATTGTATATCCAGGGCTCCTTTATCAAAAATTAATTGACTGTAGGTGTTTGGGTTAATGTTTGGTTTTTCTATTCTGTTCCACTGGTCTGTGGGTCTGTTTTTGTGCCAGTACCAAACTGTCTTGATTACTGTGGCTTTGTAGTCGAGCTTGAAGTCAGGGAGCGTAATTCCCCCTGTTTGATTCCTCCTTCTCAGGATTGTTTTGGCTATTCGGGGTCTTTTGTGGTTCCATATGAATTTTAGAATTAGTTGTTCCAGTTCATTGAAGAAAGCTGTTGGTAGTTTGATAGGGATTGCGTTGAATCTGTAGATTGCTTTAGGTAGTATTGCCATTTTGACAATATTTATTCTTCCTAGCCAAGAGCATGGGATGCATTTCCATTTGTTAGTGTCTTCCTTTATTTCTCCTAGGAGTGTCTTGTAGTTTCCAGAGTACAGGTCTTTCACTTCTTTTGTTAGGTTTATTCTTAGGTATTTTACTCTTTTAGGTGCAATTGTGAATGGAATTGTTTTTCTGATTTCTCTTTCTGTTAGCTCATCATTAGTGTATAGGAAAGCAACAGATTTCTGTGTGTTAATTTTATATCCTGCAACTTTGCTGAATTCAGATATTAGTTCTAGTAGTTTTGGAGTGGAGCCTTTAGGGTTTTTTATATACAGTATCATATCATCTGCAAATAGTGACAATTTGACTTCTTCTTTACCAATCTGGATGCCTTGTATGTCTTTGTTTTGTCTGATTGCCGTGGCTAGGACCTCCAGTACTATGTTGTATAACAGTGGAGAGAGTGGGCACCCCCTGTCTTGTTCCCGATCTTAGATGAAAAGCTTTCAGCTTCTCGCTGTTAAGTATGATGTTAGCTGTGGGTTTGTCATATATAGCCTTTATGATGTTGAGGTACTTGCCATCTATACCCATTCTGTTGAGAGTTTTAATCAAAAATGGATGCTGAATTTTGTCAAATGCTTTTTCAGCATCTATGGAGATGATCATGTGGTTTTTGTTCTTCTTTTTCTTGATGTGATGGATGATGTTGATGGATTTTCGAATGTTGTACCATCCTTGCATCCGTGGGATGAATCCCACTTGATCATGGTGTATGATCCTCCTGATGTATTTTTGAATTCGGTTTGCTAATATTTTGTTGAGTATTTTTGCATCTACGTTCATCGGGGATATTGGTCTGTAATTTTCTTTTTTTGTGAGGTCTCTGCCCGGTTTTGGTATTAGAGTGATGGTGGCTTCATAGAAAGAGTTTGGAAGTATTCCCTCCTCTTCTATCTTTTGGAAAACTTTAAGGAGAATGGGTGTTATTTCTTCTCTATATGTCTGGTAGAATTCAGAGGTGAATCCATCAGGTCCGGGGCTTTTGTTCTTGGGTAGTTTTTTGATTACCGATTCAATTTCGTTGCTGGTGATTGGTCTGTTTAGTTTTTCTGTTTCCTGCTTGGTGCGTCTTGGAAGGCTGTATTTTTCTAAGAAGTTGTCCATTTCTTCTAGGTTTTGCAGCTTATTTGCATATAGATGCTCATAATATTCTCTTATAATTCTTTGTATTTCTGTGGGTTCCGTCGTTATTTTTCCGTTCTCATTTGTGATTCTGTTCATGTGTGTAGATTCTCTTTTTCTCTTAATGAGTCTGGCTAGGGGTTTATCTATTTTGTTTATTTTTTCAAAGAACCAGCTTTTGGTTTCATTGATTTTTTCTATTGTTTTATTCTTCTCAATTTTATTTATTTCTTCTCTGATCTTTATTATGTCTCTCCTTCTGGTAACTTTGGGACATATGTTGGCGCTCCTGTGTTGGGTGCGTATATGTTTATGATGGTTATATCTTCTTTGTTGGACTGACCCCTTTATCATTATGTAATGTCCTTCTTTATCTCTTGCTACTTTCTTCGTTTTGAAGTCTGTTTTGTCTGATACAAGTACTGCAACACCTGCTTTTTTCTCTCTGTTGTTTGCATGAAATATCTTTTTCCATCCCTTCACTTTTAGTCTGTGTATATCTTTGGGTTTGAGGTGAGTCTCTTGTAAGCCGCATATAGACGGGTCTTGCTTTTTTAGCCACTCTGTGACTCCGTGTCTTTTGATTGGTGCGTTCAGTCCGTTTACATTTAGGGTGATTATTGATAGATATGTACTTATTGCCCTTGCTGGCTTTAGATTCGTGGTTACCAAAGGTTCATGGGTTGCCTCTTTACTATCTGAGAATCCAACTTAACTTTCTTGTTAAGCTATTGTGAACGCCGTCTGATGTTTCTTTATTTCTCCCTTCCTGTTCTTCCCCCTCCATTCTTTGTATATTGGGTGTTTGATTCTTTGCGTTTAGTTAGTATTTGGATGGCCTGCTTTCTTTGCTATGATTTTATTTTCTCTGGTGACATCTTTTTAGCCTTAGGGGTGCTTCCCTCTAGAGCAGTCCGTTTAAGATATCCTGTAGTGGTGGGTTTATGAGAGGCCAACTCTCTCAACTTTCCTTTGTCTGGAAATTGTTTAATCCCTCCGTCATATTTAAATGATAATCGGGCTGGGTACAATATTCTTGGTTCGAGGTCCTTCTGTTTCATTACGTTAAATATATCATGCCATTCTCTTCTGTCCTGTACGGTTTCTGTTGAGAAGTCTGATGGTAGTCTGACGGGTTTTCCTTTGTAGTGATCTTTTTTCTCTCTCTAGCTGCCTTTAATACTCTGTCTTTATCTTTGACCTTTGCCATCTTAATTATTATGTGTCTTGGTGTAAGACAAGTTCTGCTTAACCTTGCCCTGCCCCAAGTGTTAATTATCATAGAGGCTTCGTGATTTCACAACTAAGAATTCAAAACACCAAGAGGGTAAGGGGCCTAGATTACGCAGGCAGTGGGGCACAGGGTGTTCTGCTCAACGGTAGGGTTTCCCCCCTGGGGCTCTGGATGGAATGACACAGTGACATAATACAGAGGGACAACCTAATCACTACACCCCTCTCCCACACAAAGGTGTGAACGATGACTATCCGACCACCGTGAAAGGATACGTGGGCGCAGCAGCAGCAGCCCAGGTGAAAAACATCATCAACACCGTAAAGAGACGTTAGTAAAAGACAGATTTAGTTCTGCTCAGAGGGGGAGGAAATAGACAGCTGTCCTTAGCCTGACGAGACCCACAGTAAGGAACCACATTCGGGAGGCAGCCTTTGATACGGGGTGTCCGGGAACTTTGTAGCAATGAGAGAGAACCTTCCTCGGGAGGGGGCTCCCCGTCACTGACCTTGAAGAAGCAAAGATGGGGCATTGGTCTACTGGGGCTGTTGCCGAGGAGGTGAGGTGTACCAGGAGGTAAGAAGGGAAATCCTTCCTCCTCGGTCCCCATCAGAGCCCTCCCCGCTGACACAGACTCCTGTCACCTCGTGCAGCTGCTCCTCATGGCACTGGACGCAGTTGTAACGTCACACACGTTTGTTAAGTTGCCCTTATGTAAGCCTCTCTTCTACTGTACATGTTTTCCTCACCTCACCTCATCATTTTAACTCTAATGCCCCCAGTGCTTGGCATATCATAGGGGTCCCATAAATGTCTGTTGATGAATAAATGAAGGCAGAGGCGGCAGTTGAAGAGAAAAGATCGACTCTTTCTTTTTTTTTTTCTTTACACATATTTAGTGTAACGTACCCTTAAGACGTCTGAGTGGGGGTGTGATGGAGCATTTGGTGTGAGGCTGAGATACCTCTGGAAATTACCAGCCTCTCACCAATATTTTAATCCGTGGGAGCTGGTAAATTCACAGGGGAGTGTGTGTAGAATTAGGAAGGGAGAAGGCCTAAGACTAAGGAGGAACCTCGACCTATGAGCAGAGGAGGTAAACCCAGCCAAGAAGACCAAAAAGCAGGGGCAGAGAGGTAGGCTGAAAACCGGGAGAGCGCAGGGTCAGGGAAGCCCCGGGAGGAGAAAGATCAAAGAAGATGACGGAGGCCCAACCGAGTCACCAACTGTTAGCGAAACAAGATGGAGGCATGATGCATACGTGTCGGGGAGATGGGGCAACTCTGAGGTGACTTTGGTTACTTCCCTTCAATCAGAGCAGTTTTGGCAGAGTGGCGGAGGTGGAGGCCAGACTGGAATGGGCTGAGGAGTAAAAGAAAGAGGAGCCTGTCGTACTCACTCTGGGCAGAGCACACTTTGCTAGCTTTATGACTTTTTAGAGGGGCCACATTTGCTTGGAATGAATAACAGTTTTCTCTGTTACGTATGGAAACGGAGTTTTTGATTTTCTTTTACGTCTCTTAACCTCTATCTTCAAAGTAGTTTTAGAATGTGACGGCGTCTCACTGCCTCCACTACCAGGTGCCCAGCCTGAGCACCATCATCTCTCCCGTTGGCTACTGAAGGGCCTTCTAATTGATCTCTGTGTCTACCCTGGCCCCCAGTAGCCTGCTCTTCATATAGCAATCGCTGTGACTGTGGTTAAAAAAAACAAAACAAAAAAAACACGATCGGTCATGCCTCTCCTCTACTGAAAACCCTTTATTGGCTCTAATTTTGTAAAGACCCAACAGAGTCTGTAGAGTGTCCTACAAGGCCACACGGAATGATCTGACGGACCGCGTCCTATCTGCTTACTGCTGTCACATCGTGCGTCTGGCTCCCACTGCTCTCTCTCTTCTCCTCTTGGTGCTCCAGCCAGGTTGGCGTCCTTGCTGTTCCCGTAACACCCCAGTCGAGCTGCTGCCCGAGGGCCTTTGCACTGGCTGCGTCCTCTGCCGTGCACTCCTCCACTAGACACCAGCGTGGCTCACTCAGATCTCATCTTCTCATTGAAGCCAATATTGGCCTCTTTATTTAAAATTTTAACCTGTGAAGGTGGTTCAAAGGTTCAGGGGTGTCATGTACAGCATGGTGAATAGAGGTTGCACTACTATATTGTATGTCTGAAAGTTGCTAAGAGAGTACGTCTTAAAAATTGTCATGACGAGGAAATAGAAACTTTAAGTACGTGAGGTGGTAAATGTTAACTAATCTTATTGTGATAATCGTTTCCCACTAAACATACATCAGCTCATTGTGTTGTGTACCGCAAACTGATATAATGTTATACGTCCATTATATCTCATAAACTGGAAGAAAGTTTTAACCCGTCCCCCTGCATTTTCGAGCACCTTTCTCCCTGCTCTTTTCTTGTCTACAGCACTACCAGTTTTGAAACACACTGTATACTTTTACTTAACTCATTGTACTTAATGTTTATTGCCCCCTCACCAGAAGGAAAGCTCTCCCAGATCCCCGAGCAGGCGTTTTTGTCTGTTTTTTTTTTTTTTCCCCTCTCTGTAACGTATCCCAAAAGACAGGAGAGTGACTGGCCCAGCCTACTAGGCACTTCAGAAATATTTGTTGGATGAATGACTGAGCATTATTTTTATGTTGAGCGGAAAGGAAGGCAGAGTGGTGTGCGCTGAAAGGAGGAAGGAAGGCCTGCCCTGGATGACAGAAGAGGTTTTCTTCATTTGGCTTTCTCTTGCTTTCCCTCTCTTCAGGCTGTAGCAGAGGAGGAGTGATTGTGGACAGCCTCTCACCGTGCTACCGCAACAAGCTCATCTTAGCCCCCGTGGTTCGGGTGGGGACTCTCTCCCAGTGCGGCTGCTGGCCCTGGATCATGGAGCGGACACGGTGTACGGTGAGGTAAGGGGCTCCCGGTTTCCCCAGAGAAGCTTGTGCGAGTGCAGCCTCTCCATGCGTCGGTGGGAGCGGTCAGGAGCAGGGAGCGGGGGCAGCATGGGCACTCACTTCCCAGATGCTCACGGAAGGTGGCAGGAGGCAAGCACGTGACCCTCGTGAGCTCTGCGAGCCCAGCTGAGGCCCGGAAGCCTGAGCAGCAGCACGGAGGGTCTGTGCGATATCGGCCAGGCGAGTTCGGTGAGCATTGAGTTGGGTTGCTGCCCTGGCGCCTGCAGCAGTTCATACACATTCCAATACTGCATTCAGTGAGTGAATGAACATGAAGGTTAGGAAGAGGAGGAAGAGGAGACCAGGTCTAGGTGAGGGAAGCTGGATGGGCTTGGCTTTGGGAGCCCTAGGGTTTTCTGGTGTTGGTAGCTAGTGGGTCAGTTCCTTGTCAGTGGCTCTGGAGAATATTAGGACTTCAGACCCAGGTTTAGAGAGCATCTTGTAGGAAAATTCAAATGACAGGAGTGACTGATAGCGGATGGTGAGAGAGTGTGAGCAGTGGTTCTCAGTTGGGAACAGTTTAGAATTTCCTGGAGAGCTTCCCCACAGTCCTCAATCCCGATAGGTCCCCTTAGTGGGTGTGAGACGTTTTATGAGGAAGCCACCTGAGCGTGTCTCGTACTTTTCCGTCTTTTAAAAGGCACTGGTGTTGGGATGGGGACTGTGGCTACAAAAGACCCGCGCGTGGAGTCCCTGTGGTAACGGAACTGTTCTGTGTCTTACCGAATTGATGTCAGTTGTCCCGGCTGTGATATTTTAGTACAGTTTTGTCAGATGTTACCACTGAGGGAAACTGGGCGAGGGGTGCGTAGTAGCTCACATTCTCACACAACTGCACGCGAGTCTCCAGTTACGTCAGAGAAAAAGTTTAATGCAAAGGAAAGCTACCGGTGAAGAGAAAAGGGAGTGCTTAAGAGGGGATTTTGAAAGAATATTGCCTTATATACTGGACGGGGGGGGCGGGGGGGGCAGGGGGTCGTGGACAGCAATTCAGGAGGGAGAAGCAAAAGAGTGAGAGAAACAGACTAATTAAGGAAAGTGAGTCAGGCAGGCAGGCAGGAGTCCCGGGTCTGTTCGCTCTGTCTGATGGTGATGCAGCGAATCCACCTGTAAAAGATAAAGAAGGCATTTGATTTGAAGATTAGTTGACTGGAGGACAGCGTGGCACAACAGATGTGAACGCTCTTCTGTAGAGTCAGCAGATTGAGGAGTGAAGAGCAAATGAGGAGGTGAAAATAGGGCTGCTGACCACTCTGCAAGAATTCAAGAGGTGAAAGGAGAGAGAGGGAGGCCAGGCAGGTAGTGGAGGTGAAGGGAGCTGCTGGTGAAACGAGTTTTTTGTTTGTTTGTTTGTTTTGTTTTGCTTTCAGGCAGCTTGCCTATTTGTAGCATGAGGACGGACCCGGCCGGCATTGAGGGGAGGCCTGAAGGTGTGGGGGGGAGGGTGAGCGGAGATGGGTAGGGCCCGGTCTTGGAGGGGGCAGGATGAGGTGGGGGGACCTGCTGTCCTCTTAACGTAGGGTGAGGAGGAGAGGCAGAGGGTGACGGGAGCAGGGGAAAGCTGAGGGGTTTTGCCTGAGAGACTTGTTTGACAAGGTGTAGGAATCCAGTGTTGTGTTGGACGTGAGGGTGGCAGGTGTGGGAGAGGGACCTGAGGAAAGAAAGTCAAGACGTTTTGGTAGTCAAGCTCTTTGAGGCCGTTAACCCCGTGCCCTCCTTACAGAAGCGGCTCAGCCAGCAAGCTTCTGAGGTGTCAGCCGCCGGACTTTGCGGGGCGGGCAGCCTGGTTGTTCTTCCTCCGTCGCCGTCGGCCGCCTCTTCGGAGCCCGCCTGGGGACCGGCAGCTCTCCCTCCGCCTTTGCTGGCGTGGCTCGGCCGGGAAGCTTGTGAGGTGTCCGCCGCCGAATTTTGGGGGCGGGGGCACCTAGTTCTCCGTCTGCCTCCGCCGCACCTCGCCGCCTCTTGGGAGCCTGCCTGGGGGCTGGCTTCTCCGCCGCCACCGTGGCTGGGGTGCCAATAGGTGCGTCCCCATAGGCCCGGTAGCCACCAGCCAGGCAGTAGGTCTCTCCGTGCCAGCTCACCTGGGTTTCGCCACGCCCTCGGTAGTAGGCATGGTAGTGACCAGGTGTCGGAGAGTGGGAGGCCGCCGCTGCTGCTGCTAGAAAGAAAAGCAGAACTGATGGGTCTCTCCTCCTGCACACAGTGTCCTGCCAGGACCTCCCCTCTGTCGTGTCTCTGTCAGTTTCTGGCTGAAGCCATTTGATCTGCTTGGCATCTAAAACCCAGACTTGGCCCATCCCCTCTGTGAGTCCCCTAGAGACAGGGACGTTGGCTGCAAAAGCAGTTCTGTGGAGCCTGTTGGTAGCAGGAGACCGGGAAATCTGTTCCCCGTTCCCAGAGAAAACAGCAGTAGAACCTGAAAGTGGTTGCAGTCAGGATTCCCCTCCGTCTCTCTCCCTTCCACAACAGAGGAAACATTTGTGAAAGTGTGTCACTTCCGAGGTGGCTTTAATGGAAATACCTTTCCAGTTTTGGAAAAAATGACCTAACACGAATGAGGTAAGGACCCCTCTCCTCTTGAGCCCCATTTGTATTGCCTTTTGCAACCACGCTGAACTCTAGCCCTCTGACCCTTTCGTGTAGATATGAAAAAGGCCAAATACCGAAGCAGAGCGACCAGGAGGTTCAGGCCAGATGGTGGGTGCCTAGTCTAGGCTCCCATCGGCGCAACCTCCTGGGACATCTTTCCCTCAGCCGTTAGGTCTCGGTGTCCCTTTATCACTCCCCTTGGCTCTTCTTCTGCTCTTCCCATCGGTGTGACTGGGTTCCCAGCATTATGAACTGCATGACCAGGCCGTGCACACAGTGGGAAGCTGTCGTGGAAAATTCAGGAGCAAACCAAGCTCCTCTATTTCCCTACCTTCTGAGCAGTGACATAGGAGGGACACACAGACATCACAGGACAGTCACCTCATGGCGAGAGTTGGTGATTAAGGTGAAGGAAACAATCTCTGCTGCCCGCTGGGCTTTCCCAGGCCATGGGCCTCCCTGCGCAGCTCACAGACCGCAGCAAGAAGCCCAAGCGTGTGTCGGGTGCAGAGGGCGGCTGGCGGGCGGTGTGCACTAAGCCATAGCAGCGGTCCATCAACTCACACGTTTCCACCGTGACCCTCAAGGCATAGTGTAGGCTCAACAGTGCACAACAGCGAGAGAAGTAATACAGTGGCCCTGAGGAGTTTATGCTGTAAACTACATTGGTGTTTTGTGTACTGGTGGACATGCTTACAACTTTGGATAGAGACTTGACATATAAATTTTTTGATGCTTCTTGAATACATAAAATGTAATTTACCAATAGTAAATACATCTCTTCATGAGCAGAAAGAGGCCCTTCTTTGATTTTACATATCCATGGTGGTGCTAAAATGAGGCGGCAATTGTATTCATGTTTTTCATCTTCATAGATGTAAATTCTGAAAGTACCTGTCACATGAATGCGCAGATTCAAAAAGAATGAGTTTTGTGATGTCACTCGATTCTCTGAATCCCTTTGAGTTATAGGCTAAATATGTCATTGTGACTTATCACTCAGAATTATTTTTAATGATTTATCAACCCTAGCTATATAGGTCCTCCTTTGATTCTATCTCAAGAGGAATTAGAAAGCACTTCATATAGCAAATATTTTGTGTGCTACAAAATACTTAAAAAAAAATTTTTTTTTTAAGTCTGGAGATCAGCACATGTTGGTCAGAGCTCTTTGTGAAGGACGGTTTGTCTTCTGTCTTTGGCCAAAAGCAGAGGCAGGAAGGAGGGCCCTGTGACCACGGGTGCTTGTATGGTGATGGGATATGTGGACGTGACGATCTAGAAGTGGTCCCTTAAAAGTTCTCAGCCCCTGCATGCGTTTACCCATTTGAATGTCAAACCTGTAGCAAAGCCCCGGGACTTCAGCCTGAGCCAGAAGGGACGCGTGTGACCAGTGCATCCCGCTGAGGACAGGAGCCCAGGGGTCCTGGGGGGCTTGAAGAGAAATCATACCTACCCCACCCAGCAGGCTCCTCCACCCTTAGTTCCAATATACAGTATTTAGGATTTTAAATTCACAGTAACAGTCACTTAGATGTGATCATAAAACAATAAGTTAAGCAATTGGAAAGTAAATTTAACTGAGAGAATTCTCAGTGGAACCAGAGCCAAATTCTGAAGCACGCTTTGTTAACATGTAGGATAAATAACCATTCCTCATTGGCGGAGTCTGGTAGATTCAGTTTATCGGACCTTGGCAAGGAGGTGATTTATTCTGGTTGATGTCTCACTCATCTTGCGCCTTTTCATGACTGACGTGTAAGAGCTGACATTTCCCGGCACACACTACGCTGGACATTATTCCTGCGTGAATTCATTCATCCTAACACAAATCCTATGTGCTGGGGGCCCTACTTTACAGAAGAGGAAACTGATGCAGGGAGGGTGAGCACCTTGCGGAAGTCCCACAGCAGAAACTGCCAGAGCGGACCTTGAACCCACTGGGTCCGGGCCCAAAGTCAGGCTCCTCCCCACTGCTCAACAAATGAAAACATTTTCCTTGTGAAAGGTCCAAACACCTCTTCAGAATTCAAAACAGAGCACAGAACTATTCTATAAGGATTCTGGTGAATTTTTAGAATTATTTGAGAATAGTTGACATTGTTAAATATTTAAATATTTCCTCCTAGAACAAGGTGTGTGCCTGTTTATTTAGACTCCCTTTTATATGTGTGAGTAAAGTTGCACGTTTTGTCCTTAAAAGTTTGCACATTTCCAGCAGGTATATTTTAATATTGCTGCTCGTGTCATTTTTTTGCATGATGTCATGTAATGGAATAGCTGACTTACACGAAAGGAATCAATATGGTGTGACTGGGCCAGTCCTTATGGTGCTTATTATCAGTGCAAGGTGTACCTCAGCACCACCAGGAAACTTTGATAAACAAGGTTTATTACTCTCAAGTCCTGGAGGGTACACTGCATGCTTGGGGTCACAGCTGCAGGTCACTGGCAGAGATAGCGTTTGGACCTGGGGTTCTGCCTTTACTGGAGTGGAGGATGGGGTGCTGAGGGTTTTTCGGGTTCACTCTTTAGTGGCAAATATAAAACATCAGAGCAGGGATGAGGATGTGGGAAGGAAAAATCAGAGTCACTCAAGTAGTGGGTTATCTTCCTTTCCACAGCCTTGGCTTAGGGCAATGGTGAGCTAACCCGGCTTGCACTGCCAAACTGGGCCCCCAAGGGGCACCCCAGTAATAGGGGAAAGTTGGCTGGGATCCAAAGTGGCTGCCAATGAGCCACAACTTCATTGTGACCAACAGATCCGGTTACATAGAAAAGAACTGGGAAGACGTTTCTAGAGTGCCTTTTGTGTGAAATAGTCCTGTGTTGGGAGAACCTGCATAGCCATCAAAGGGAAATTTCATAAATAGCCATTGCCAGATGTGGAGCTACTTGAGAGTGGTCAGATGGGAGAAAGGGTAATTTGGTCGCTGCTCCCTCTAGCCCCTATCTCCGTGGCCTCTGAGACAGGCCAGCACCCAGGGAAGAAGGTGGTTCTCTCTGGGCAAGGCCCAATGCTTATTTCATCTCCCGATCCACAGCTTCAGGCCCCATGGGTTGAGCTTCCAACTCAAGTAAAGCATTGCAGTGTGGCTGGTTCGTGGAAAGGGACCCTGGAGCAAGATTGGGCATCACAAGAAGCCTCTGTAACCTCTTCCAGATCTGTGCTGACAAGGAGCACACTTGGGTCCCAAGGATGCAGAATCAGGTGAGAGTGAGGGGATTTTATTAGTGTCCTAGGACTGCCGGTGCAAATGCCACAAACTGGGCAGCTGAAAACAATAGAAATGTATTCCCACACAGTTCTGGAGGCTAGAAGTCCAAAATGAAGATGTCAGGAGGGCCATGCTCGCTGAAGGCTCTGGGGGCACCGTCCTTGCCTTGGCCTCGCTCCTGGGGGTTGCTGACAGTCCGTGGGTTCCTGGCCTGCAGGTGCATCACTCCAATCTCTGCCTCCATTTTCATGTGGGTTTCTCCCTCTGCACCTGTGTCCAAATTTCCTTCTTCTTACAGTCACGTTGTTAGCCCACCGGGCATGTCCCAAGGCCCTCAGGCGAACAAAGATGATCTTAGCAGGTGGGACATTCCAAGGGTCTCAATCATCTCTCAGAAACAAAACCAAAAGGCCAGATCTTTCTTTGGATAAAGTTAACTCTTTACTACACAGCTTCATTCTACAGACTTCATTCTATTCTATCTCAGCATGGTGGGAAGATGATTCCTAACAGCCCCAAAGTGACAACCGTCTCTCTATTTTGTAACTGCAGCAGACAAATTTCTTTCTTCTAATGTCCAAACTTCAGTCCTAGAGAAGATGTATAATTGGCCCTGCTGGGGTCTCACAGCCACCTCTTGAACTAATTACTGTTGCCAAGCAAATGAAATGCCATGGTTGCCCAGGTCCTGTTTAAGCTTCTGTTAGGCAGAAAAATAGATATGAGTTGGGTGGAGAGATAATAAGGCTAGTAAAGCCCACTACAAGGGCCTCAAAGAGTTAACCAGATAAAAGTAGAGAGCCAGAAAGATTCACAGAGTTAATGAGTTAATCAGCTGAAGCTCCAAAGGCCAGGAGTAAACTTGGTATGTCGGGATATTCCCCAGATAAAGAAAACTTTCCCAACACAGCCCATATCTTCACTGTGTCAATTAGATCATGCCATTGTAAGATTAACTTCAGCCTTCTAGAAGACCTAACTTATTCTTTAACTTAACCTTTATGCTGTTGTTGTTTTTTTCTTTTTTTTTATTAAGGTATCTTTGATATACACTCTTATGAAGGTTTCACATGTAAAACATTGTGGTTCCTGCATTCACCCATATTATCAAGCCCCCCCATGCCCCATTGCAGTCGCTGTCCTTCCCTGTAGAAAGATGCCACAGAACCACTACTTGCCCTCTCTGTGCTACACTGCATTCTCCATGAACCCCCCCACACCATGTGTACCAATATACCCCTCAGTCCCCTCTCCCTCCCTTCCCGCCCACCCTCCCCGACCCCTTCCTTTGGTAACCACTTGTCCCTTCTTGGAGTCTGTGAGTTTGCTGCCGTTTTGTTCTTTCAGAAACGCGGGAGAGCAGAAGTGGAAGACTGCTTGTAAGCAAAAAACGGGTTTCTCCCACTTTATTTCTCCCTTTGACTGATTTCGGTTTCAAAGGTATTTTGCTTGGGGATTTTCCACCACCATCACCACCAGCCCTGTAGTTACAATAAGGTTCAAAGAAGAAGCCGCCCAAACTCTACCCAGGTAGGGGGTTCCACGTGAAGACAACAAACGCTTTTCAGGGAGATAACTTCCTCCGCAACTAGGTCGCTAAGGGGTCACGGTCCAACAGCACTAAGGACTGCCCAAACCACACCTCATCGTGGGAAAGGACACGCCCCTGAGAGGGATGGCTGCACAGATGGACCTGTCAGTCAAATAACCCCACCTTGTCAGGCAAAGAGGCCCCTCCCAGCCAGAATGCAATACACAAGCCTCCAGCCCGACAGGTCAAGGCCTTTGTCTACCTAGACTCTGGCCCGCTCCTCCCCTGGAGTGTATTCAAATAAAACTTTCACTCTACTTTGCTACTGTGTCTCTGCCTTTCAGTTCTTTGTTGCATTGGGAACAAGAACCAATGAGAACAACCTCAACCTGTAACACATGCGTTTCCTCTACAGTGTTTTTCAAACCTTCACTAAGGAACTTCAAGTGAAGGAAGAGAGGGAACCAGGGGGAGTGGAGGAGAGGGGATAATACACATAATAATAATCATGTAACAATAGCAACCGTGCATCAAGCATTTTCTATATACCAAGTTGATGCTAAGGGCTTTATATACATTTTCTCATTGAATCCACATAACAAACTTTGTTTCCTGGATTGGTGGCTACAGAGATTGTGGTTCAGAGTTCTGTTTTTGTATAATGTCTAGCCATTGTCCCTTCACATATGTCGCTTTGTATTGTCTCTTAGAAGGGAATCAGCTCCCCTACTGTCAATATCTTAAGTTGGGGAGAGGAGGAAGGGAGTGGTACTTGTTGGACAATGTGAGAGTTTATCTTTGACTTTATTGGCTTGATGCAGGGGTTCTTGTTCGTGGAGTCGAAGAATGAACTTCTCAAACAGTCAAGGTAGGAGAGGAAGGGAGAGGTTTTATTTAGAGAGAAAGTGAGAGGATAGAGCTCATGGCACACACCACGAGGGGACAAGAGAGTCCCTTCGTGGTCACCAAAAATGTTGCCGGGCAGCTGCATCTGGGGAGGTCTCTCCCTGCTCACTAGGTGAAGCACTAGGAGAAACCTCAACCAGGACAGGGAGGGTGCTTGATTCTAGGTGAGAAAGAATTCTCGAATAGGTCACACGAGTGCAGGTAAAGAAGGAATTTAGTAAAGCAGGTAAAGAAGGAATTTAGTAAAGCAAGAGCAGCAGGGATGGCAGCTGCCTTGCAGACAGCAGAAAACAGGAACATGCAAGGGAAAGAGGGAAAGTTCTTGGCCTGGGACAGATTCCCTTGACAGCTCCTGAAACCAGGCCCACCTGTCTTTCTGCATCTGCTTGTATCTGCACAGAATGGGGACTAGCCCCTACCACTCCAGGATTTGGGGGAGCCGCGGAGCACAGGATGGAGTGAGATTATGTTCCGAGAACTTCCCAAAGAAAGGAGATTTTCAGGCAGGCTACTAAGAACAGATCACACAGCGGCAGTTCCGTCCAGGTCACCCAGGCGACGGAAACACGCAGGCCCAAATCAAAGTTCTTAAAAGCAGCCCCTTCCTACTTCTTGGGAGTAAAGTGGAGACAGAGTGACGACGTGGAAATAAAGTGAAATAGCAAAAGACAAACCGCAATAATTTGAGCAGTGAGAAAGCTTTTTTTAAGCCAAAAGGTGCACTCGGAGAAAGGAGAGTGTGGGCTACCCACAGAGGAGGCGCCCCGAGAGTTTGGGATTCTGTCTTTTAAGGCTTTCAGGAATGGGGCAAAGGGCAGAGGGGGTGTGTTGGGCATAGGCTTAACTTAATGGTCCCAAGGTGCTTATCTCTGGTGAGACAGTGTGTCTCCTCTCCTCTGTTCTCAGTCTTCCAGCTAATTCTGCTAAAGGGATTTATTTATCCTGTTCTTCTCCACAGTAGTGGTTACCCTCAAGCAGTGGGGCCATATCAGTTAAAACTGCCTGGCCTGCCTTGAGATAGACTGTTGGGCTATTGTCTGATTAGCAGAGAATATGTTAGGAATCTTCTCAACTCTCTGCTTTTTAAAATGGAATCTTAGCCTTAAGATGGAGTCCCTCCTGTTCTTATTACACTGTTTCTATCTCAGCATTGTTCATCATATGCAGGAAAAATTAATCATAATGCTTGTCCTGTGTCTCTGCCCTACCTCAAGCTCAGCCAACTAATAAAAAGTTCAAAACAAATTAATAATGGAAATAAAATTATAATTCAAAATAATTTGCCTAATAGAATAATTCTACATAATAGAATAATGGATCCTTTGGTTCATGCCACTAATCTTACAGTGGTCTGACTGGATAGAAATGTAAATTTCTTCTATTAGAAGGATAGAAATTTTAATTTCCTTCTTTGATAAAGGGAATGAGTGAGAAATGCAGGTGATTGGCCCAGTCACCTAGGAGGTCAGAGCCTTAGGGAACGTTCTGGGGCAGGGAAGAGGAAAAGTGTCAAAAGGAAAGCGGACACTTGTGGTTGAAGGAAATTGGGGCTGGGATCCTGAGACTCTGAGGAGGAAGTAAGCTGGGGGTTCCAGACTCTTCCTTCAGTGCAGCCCAGGCACAGAACCAGGCCAATCACAGTTTAACTTTCTGTTCTTTGGAAAAGTTTAAGGCGGGAGACCATTAAAGTAAGAGATTTGAATTTAAAAGAGCAACTAGCAGGCTTGCGAAACATCTCCGTGCGGGCAAGGACCTGAGCGCGCGCAGCGCTGCTGTGGGTAAAACTGCAGCATTTGCAGAATCTCTCTCCTGGCCTTAGTGCATCTTTACATCAATAGGTGTTTCCAAGGGGTGGAGAGAAGTAGTCCATCATCCATATCAATAGGTAATTACTAGGGCAAGCAAGGGCTTATCTAGACCTAAGAGGTGCGGTGGGGGTCCCTTTTTGCAGCCGCGTGGAGGGAGATACGGGCGAGCGGGCGTGGACGACTGTTTGTAAGCAATAAACGGGTTTCTCCCACTTTATTTCTTCCTTTGACTGATTTCGGTTTAAAGGTGTTTTGCCCTGGGATGGAAAATACTTCCTACCCGGGGTTACAGCTGCTTTTCAGTTTTCAATTACAAAACTTTGGCACATCCCTTTACGCATCTCGCCACCGACACCAATACCTCGCCCCCAGCCTTAAGAGGAGGAGGAGAGTCCCCGCATCCCATTCAGGAAGCTGACGTAGGCAGAGGGCCCGCGTGGTCCCGGTCCCGGGAGCCAGACTGCTGAGACCCAGCAGGGAAGAGAGACGCCCGCAGAGGTGCAAGACCTTGAGCCACTGCCCATCGCCAGGGTTTTACGGTAATTCTGCGCGTCAGGCTTTACGGTAATTCTGCGCGTCTCGTCGCGCCGGCCCAGACCTCGTACGCAGGCGCTGTGCCGTTGCCGGAGAAACGGTTGCGAGCTGAGCTGTGTCAGCACCCTCCTAGCAGAGGGTCCGCGGCCGGCTGGGAGACTCGGCCTGAGGTCCCGGCGTCCGCCTCCCGCGGCGTCGTCGGTGAGTCGACGGCCCTGCCGGTCGCCGGAGCTGGGGAAGCTTCCTCCCTGGTGCGGGGGTTCGAGGCGGGAGGGCGCCGACGAGATTGCAGTGCCCAGATAGTCAGCGTTAAGGAATTCCCGTGAGATAGGGAGCATCTCTGGAACGGCGTGGACCTCAGCAGCTTAGGGTTGCCCCCAGCAGTCCGTGGCTGTGGCTCGGTCTGTTCCTTTGCTACGGAAAATACTGAAAAAACCTGGACTGGATCACTGACGGAAAAATCAAGCGGCACTCGGAGGTCGTGGAGTGTTGAGGCTTTATTTCACACCGGCGGGCTCAGAGGGGAGTGATCCCCCAAAAGTCTGAGCCCCAAACAAAGCAAAGGGAGCAATACATATCTTTCTGCTTCCGTATCTATAACATTCCTTCGGCACAGCAAGCGAGAAGGCAAGGGGGACGGAGTTTAGGGAGTGAACTTTGGGAACCGGTGCTCGGCAGAGCGGGAAATCAAGGGAGTGTTTTTGTTGTTTGTATTGAGGAGGGGGAGGGGAAGACAGCGGGGAGCGACCCGGGCTAGATTGCTGTCCTTGTAAACCTTTCCCGATCACCTACACGGCCGGGACCGGGAAGAGACCCCAGGGAGCTGGGTGCTGAGCCCCGCTAGCAAGCGCCTGTT
The DNA here is from genome assembly GCA_029783875.1 of Phataginus tricuspis. Taxonomy (NCBI): domain Eukaryota; kingdom Metazoa; phylum Chordata; class Mammalia; order Pholidota; family Manidae; genus Phataginus; species Phataginus tricuspis. The sequence goes on along the minus strand of JAQQAC010006904.1, from coordinate 12,240,544 downwards.
CAGCTCAAACCGAGCACCTGCCCTTCATCCTCAGGCCTGTTGGATGGGACCTGCCCTAGCCCACCAGGAAGCATCCTGGGCCAGCGTTTGCTCGCACGGCAACAGTGAGAAGGTTTCAGTTGTGGTTACGCCCAGAGCCCATACGGCACTCTCTACCCTCTTTCCCCCGGAGCCAGTTTGGCGACCGAGATTCCCGCTGTCCCCCACCTCTGACAGGCCTGGAATGGCTTCTTAGGTCCGGCAAGACCTGGGTGCTTCGGCTTCCGGGGAATTAGTAACTGCTTTAGGGCTGGTGTCTTTCCCAGAGGCCCCACCGGTGACCTTCAGATATCCAGGACTTGTAGGCATGTGAAAAGGGACCTCCCCAGGGGAAACGAGATCCGATGTGGACCCCAGAAGGAGGGCTGGAGGCTCTGGCCCCCGCACGCCTTCCCCGTCCCTTCGCAGCCGGGGGCCCAGTACGGGTCAGTGGCCGGAAGTTCTCCGGGGCAACAGGCCCGACGGCAGCCGGTGAGGAGGGGACGCGGGCTTTTCATCTCAGAACCCCCGCTCCCCACCATCAGGGCCGCAGGTGCCCCAGGCCAGGTGCTACCGGGGGAAGCAGGAGGCCACGGGGTGCTGTGGGCATTTTGTGCAGAGTTCAGACGGAGTCGTGCCTTTTCCTCCACCCCTTTGCTCTCAGGAAATTGTCTAAGGCTGTAAACCCTGCCTCCCGCCGGGAATGGAAACTAGACCTTGTACCCAAAAACTCTCCCAGCATTACACCCCGTGCGGTCATTTGAGATGACTCTTTCCTCTTCCTGACGCTTAGGATCCGTCGACATGAATCCCGTGGTCGTGGTCCATGGGGGCGGGGCCAGCAGTATCTCCAAGGACCGGAAAGAGCGGGTGTGCCAGGGTATCATCAGAGCCGCCACCGTGGGCTACAACATCCTCAAGGAGGGAAAGAGCGCGGTTGACGCCGTGGAAGGAGCCGTGACCGTCCTGGAAGATGATCCCGAGTTCAACGCAGGTAAATTTGCACTGCAGCTACTAAGTGATGCAAACAGGGTTCAGCTTCTTCCCCAGAATATAGAGAACCTTTCTAAAGTGTCAGTGAATCTCATCAGCTTTGGGGTAAAATTTAATACACTGAAGAGATTTAACTTTACTCTTTTTACACATTGACCAAGTTGCTTTAAGAATTGTGAAATCCATCAGTGCACCCTTTTCTCTTTAACCCGCTTCCTGGAATTCAGGTAGCAAGAGACTTTTTGTTTGTTTTTGTTTTTAGTATAATTATTATTTTATTTTTATTATTTTAAAAAAATTTTTATTAAGGTATTATTGATATACACTCTTATGAAGGTTTCACATGAAAAAACAATATAGTACATATTATCAAGTCCACACCCATTCCCCAATGCTGTTACTGTCCATCACTGTAGTAAGATGCTACAGATTCCTTGTTGGCCTTCTCTGTGCTACACTGTTTTCCCCGTGATCCCCCACACCATGTGTACTAAACATAATAACCCTCCATCCCCTTCTCCCTTCCTCCACACCCGCCTTCCCACACCCCTCCCCTTTAGTAACCACTAGTCCCTTCTTGGAGTCTGTGAGTCTGCTGCTATTTTGTTCCTTCAGTTTTGCAGCATTGTTATACTCCATACGTGAGGGGAATCATTTGGCACTTGTCTTTCTCTGCCTGGCTTATTTCACTGAGCATAATGTCCTCCAGCTCCATCCATGTTGTTGCAAATGGTAGGATTTGTTTCTTTCTTATGGCTGAATAGTATTCCACTGTGTATATGTACCACCTCTTCTAGTGCTGCGATAAACATAGGGGTGTATGTCTTTTTCAATCTGAGAAGTAGTATTCTTTGGGTAAATTCCAAGGAGTGGGATTCCTGAGTCAAATGGTATTTCTATTTTTAGTTTTTGCAGAACCTCCATATTGCTTTCCACAATGGTTGAACTAGCTAGCTTACATTCCCACCAGCAGTGTAGGAGGGTTCCACTTTCTCTGCATCCTCGCCAGCATTTGTTGTTCTTAGTCTTCGATGCTGGCCATCCAGTAAGGATGATATCTCATTGTGGTTTTAATTTGCATTTCCCTGATGACTAGTGATATGGAGCATCTTTTCATGTGTCTGTTGGCCATCTGAATTTCTTCTTTGGAGAATTATCTCTCCATATCCTCTGCCCATTTTTTAATCGGGTTATTTGCTTTTTGGGTGTTGACGTGTGTGAGTTCTTTATATATTTTGGATGTGAACGCCTTGTCAGATATGTCATTTACAAATATATTCTCCTATAATGTAAGATGCCTATTTGTTCTGTTGATGGTGTCCTTTGCTGTACAGAAGCTTTTTAGTTTGATGTAGACCCATTTGTTCATTTTTGGTTTTGTCTCCCTTGCTCAAGGAGATGCATTCAGGAAGAAGTTGCTCATGCTTATATTCAGGAGATTTTTGCCTATGTTGTCTTCTAAGAGTTTTATGGTTTCATGACCTACATTCAGGTCCTTGATCCATTTTGAGTTTACTTTTGTGTATGGGGTTAAACAATCCAGTTTCATTCTCTTGCATGTAGCTGTCCAGTTTTGTCAACACCAGTTGTTGAAGAGGCTGTCATTTCCTCATTGTATGTCCATGGCTCCTTTATCGTATATTAATTGACCATATATGGTTGGGTTTATATCAGGGCTCTAGTGTGTTCCATTCGCCTCTGGGTCTGTTCTTGTACCAGTACCAAATTGTCTTGAGTACTGTGGCTTTGTAGTAGAGTTTGAAGTTGGGGAGCATAATCACACCAGCTTTATTCTTCCTTCTCAGGATTGCTTTGGCTATTTGGGGTCTTTTGTGGTTTCATATGAATTTTAGAACTATTTGCTCTAGTTCTTTGAAGAATGCTGTTGGTATTTTGATAGGAATTGCATTAAATCTGTAGATTGCTTTAGGCAGTATCACCATTTTGACAATATTAATTCTTCCTAGCCAAGAGCATTGTATGAATTTCCATTTATATGTGTCCTCCTTAATTTCTCTTAAGAGTGTCTTATAGTTTTCAGGGTATAGGTCTTTCACTTCCTTGGTTAGGATTATTCCTAAGTATTTTATTCTTTTGGATGCAATTGTGAATGAAATTGTTTTCCTGATTTCTCTTTCTGCTAGTTCATCATTAGTGTATAGGAATGCAACAGATTTCTGTATTTATTTTGTATCCCGCAACTTTGTTGAATTCAGATATTAGATCTAATAGTTTTGGAGTGGATTCTTTAGGGTTTTTTATGTACAATATCATGTCATCTGCAAACAGGGACAGTTTGAGTTCTTCCTTGCGAATCTGGTTGCCTTGTATTTCTTTGTGTTGTCTGATTGCCATGGCTAGGACCTCCGGTACTATGTTGAATAAAAGTGGGGAGAATGGGCATCCTTGTCTTGTTCCCGATCTTAAAGGAAAAGCATTCAGCTTCTCGCTGTTAAGTATAATGTTGGCTGTGGGTTTGTCATATATGGCCTTTATGCTGAAGTACTTGCCCTCTATACCCATTTTGTTGAGAGTTTTTATCATGAATGGATTTTGAATTTTGTTGAATGCTTTTTCAGCATCTTTTGAGATGACCATGTGGTTTTTGTCCTTTTTGTTGATGTGGTGGATGATGTTGATGGATTTTCGAATGTTGTACCATCCTTGCATCCCTGAGATGAATCCCACTTGATCATGATAGATGATCTTTTTGATGTATTTTTGAATTCAGTTTGCTTATATTTTGTTGAGTATTTTTGCATCTACGTTCATCAGGGATATTGGTCTGTAATTTTCTTTTTTTGTGGTGTCTTTGCCTGTTTTTGGTATTAGTGATGTTGGCCTTGTAGAATGAGTTTGGGAATATTCCCTCCTCTTCTACTTTTGGAAAAATTTAAGGAAGAATGGGTATTAGCACTTCACTAAATGTTTGATAAAATTCAGCAGTCAAACCATCTGGTCCAGGTGTTTTGTTCTTAGGTAGTTTTTTGATTACCAATTCAAATTCTTTGCTGGTAATTGGTCTGTTCAGATTTTCTGTTTCTTCCTGTGTCAGCCAAGGAATTTTTCTAGAAAGTTGTCCATTTCTTGTATTTTTCTAGAAAGTTGTCCATTTCTTCTAGGTTATCCAGTTTGTTACCATATAATTTTTCATAGTATTCTCTAATAGCTCTTTGAATTTCTGTGGTGTCCGTAGTGATTTTTCCTTTCTCATTTCTGATTCTGTTTATGTGAGTAGACTCTTTTTTTTTTTGATAAGTCTGGCTAGGGGTTTATCTATGTTGTTTATTTTCTCAAAGAACCAGCTTCTGCTTTCATTGATTCTTTCTATTGTTTTAGTCTTCTCTATTTTATTTATTTCTGCTTTAATCTTTATTATGTCCCTCCTTCTGGTGACTTTGGGCCTCATTTGTTCTTCCTTTTCTAGTTTCATTAATTGTGAGTTTGACTTTTCACTGGGATTGTTCTTCATTCCTGAGGTAGACCTGTATTGCAATATGTTTCCCTCTTAGCACAGCCTTCACTGCATACCACAGATTTTGTGGTGTTGAACTATTGTTGTCATTTGTCTCCATATATTGCTTGACCTTTGTTTTTATTTGGTCATTGATCCATTGATTATTTAGGAGCATGTTATTAAGCCTCCATATGTTTGTGGGATTTTTTATTTTCTTTGTGTAATTTATTTCTAGTTTTATATCATTGTGATCTGAGAAGCTGGTTGGTACAATTTCAATCTTTTTGAATTTCCCAAGGTTCTTTTTGTGGCCTAATATATGATCTATTCTTGAAAATGTTCCATGTACACTTGAGAAGAATGTGTATCCTATTGCTTTTGGATGGAGTGTTCTGTAGATGTCTGTTAGGTCCATCTGTTCTAATATGTTGTTGAGTGCCTCTGTGTCTTTACTTATTTTCTGTCCGGTTGATCTGTTCTTTGGAGTGAGTGGTGTGTTGAAGTCTCCCAAAATGAATGCATTGCATTCTATTTCCCCCTTTAATTCTGTTAGTATTTGTTTCACATATGTAGGTGATCCTGTGTTGGGTGCATAGATATTTATAATAGTTATATCCTCTTGTGGGACTGACCCTTTTATCATTATGTAATGTCCTTCTTTGTCTCTTGTGACTTTCTTTGTTTTGAAGTCTATTTTGTCTGATACAAGTACTGCAACTCCTGCTTTTTTCTATTAGTTGCATGAAATATCTTTTTCCATCCCTTCACTTTCAGTCTGTGTGTCTTTAGATTTGAAGTGAGTCTCTTGTAGGCAGCATATAGAATGGGTCTTGTTTTTTATCCATTCAGTAACTCTATCTCTTTTGATTGGTGCATTCAGACCATTTACATTTAGGGTGATTTTCGATAGGTATGTAATTAATGCCATTGCAGGCTTTAGATTTGTGGTTACCAAAGGTTCAAGGTTAACTTCCTTACTATCTAACAGTCTAATTTAACTTACTTCGTATACTATTACAAACACAACCTAAAGATTCTTTTTTTTTCCCTTCTTTTTCTTCCTCCTCCATTCTTCATATGTTATGAATCATATTCTGTACTCTTTGTCTTCCCTTGTGTGACATCTGTTTAGCCTTAGGAATACTTCCATCTATAGGAGTCCCTTCAAAATGCACTGTAGAGATAGTTTGTGAGAGGTAAATTCTCTGAGCTTTTGCTTATCTGAAAATTGTTTAATCCCTCCTTCAAATTTAAATGATATCCTTGCTTGGTAAAGTATTCTTGGTTCAAGACCCTTCTGCTTCATTGCATTAAATATATCATGCCACTCCCTTGTGGCCTGTAAGGTTTCTGTTGAGAAGTCTGATGATAGCCTGATGGGTTTTCCTTTGTATGTGATCTTTTTTCTCTCTCTAGCTGCTTTTAAAAGTCTGTCTTTATCTGTGATCTCTGCCATCTTAATTATTATATGTCTTGATGTTGTCTTCCTTGGGTCCCTTGTGTTGAGAGATCTGTGCATCTCAATGGTTTGAGAGACTATCTCCTTCCCCAGATTGGGGGCGTTTTCAGCAATTACCTCCTCAGTGACACTTTCTATCCCTTTTTCTCTCTCTTCTTCTTCTGATACCCCTATTATGCAAATATTGTTCCGTTTGGATTGGTCACACAGTTCTCTCAATATTCTTTGATTCTTAGAGATCCTTTTTTCTCTCTGTGCCTCAGCTTCTTTGTATTCCTCTTCTCTAATTTCTATTCCATTTACTCTCTCTTCTACTACATCTAATCTGCTTTTAAATCCCTCCATTGTATGTTTCATTTCAGATATGGAATTTCTTAATGATTGAATCTCCAACTTAAATTTGTTCCTGAAATCTTGAATATTTTTCTGTACCTCCATAACATGTTTATAATTTTTATTTTGAACTCTCTTTCAGGAAGATTGGTGAGTTAAGTTTCATTTGGTTTTCTTTCTGGGGGTTTGTGAGATTTTGGTCTGAACAATGTTCTTTTGACGTTTCATATTTCTCTGTTGTGCCCACTAGTGCGCAGAAACTCCTGTCTCTGGAGCTGCTCAGTCCCTAGAGTGAGGTTGGGGGTCATTGGGGAATAGAGCTGGTGCCTGGGGGAAGTAAATATCTGTTTCCTGATTCCCGTCTGCGGTGCCTGTCTCCACTGTCAGAGGCAGTGTGCCAAGCACACACGGGTAATCTTCTGTGCTTTGCATCTCTAGCTGTTGTAGGCAGTGCCTCCCTCTGGCTGGCCTTATGCCTGTGCATTGACTGCGGGTTTGCGAACAGGTGCCTGGAGGCCAGTAGGAAGGCTGCGTGTCACAGTGGGTGGCCTCGGAGCTGAGTAGGCAGCCAGGGGGGTGGCGCACCTGAGCTCCTCAAAGTTCCCAATCAGCTGCCAGAGTGCGCCCAGACAACCTTGTCCAGCTCTCCCTTCTCCCGCACAGCAAGCTCCATGCAAACCCCGCCCCTTCAGCAGCCCTCTCGCTGCTAGGAAGCCTCTCAGACTGCCTGCCTTTCCTCTGACACAGAGCAGCCAGGTGTGGATCCCCTCCTCCACAAACGGCCATAATGTCAATTTTTCAAGTGCTCCGCCTGTCTGAGCTCCCCAATGTCCAGAGCACCACACACTATAGGATTCTGCTCACAAAGCAGATCTCCAGGGCTAGGTGTTCAGCAGTCCTGGGCTTCCACCCCATCCTCCGCCCCATTTCTCTTCCTCCGCCAGTGAGCTGGGGAGGGGGAAGGGCCTGGGTCCTGCCAGATTAAGGCTTTCCTATGTTACCCTGATTTTTGAGGTCTGCTCTGTTCGTGAGGTCTGTATGCAGTCTAGTTCAGCCTTCTTTCTTGTTGCTGTTTTAGGGTTAGTTGTATTAATTAACTATATTTTTGTACTATTTGTGGTTTTGGGAGGAACTCTCTGTCTCACCTCTCACTCTGCCACCTTAAATTCCAACCACATGTATTTTTTTGAATCAGGGATTTTGTTTTCTTCTGGTTAATTTTTAGGAGTGGATTTACTGGGTCTAATGGTATTTCTATTTCTAGTTTTTTGAGGAACCTCCATACTGCTTTCCACAATGGTTGAACTAAATTGCATTCCTACCAGCAATGTAGGAGGGTTCCCCTCTCTCCACATCCTCACCAACATTTGTTGTTGTTTGTGTTTTGGATGTTGGCCATCCTCACTGGTGTGAGGTGATATCTCATTGTGATTTTAATCTGCATTTCTCTGATGACCAGCGATGTGGAGCATCTTTTCATGTGCCTGTTGGCCATCTGAATTTCTTCTTTAGAGAAGTGTCTATTCATGTCCTCTGCCCATTTCTTAATTGGATTATTTGCTTTTTGTTTGTTAAGGTGTGCGAGTTCTTTATATATTTTGGATGTCAACCCCTTATCAGATGCATCATTTATGAATATATTTTCCCATACTGTAGGATGTCTTTTTGTTCTACTGATGGTGTCCCTTGCTGTACAGAAGCTTTTCAGCTTGATATAGTCCCACTTGTTCATTTTTACTTTTGTTCCCCTTGCCCAGGGGGATATGTTCATGAAGAAGTCGCTCATGTTTATGTCCAAGAGATTTTTGCCTATGTTTTTTTCTAAGAGTTTTATGGTTTCATGACTTACATTCAGGTCTTTGGTCCACCTTGAGTTTACCTTTGTGTATGGGGTTAGACAGTAGTCCAGTTTCATTCTCTTACATGTAGCTGTCCAGTTTTGCCAACACCAGCTGCTGAAGAGGCTGTCCTCTCCCCATTGTATATCCAAGGCTCCTTTATCATATATTAATTGACTGTATATGTTTGGGTTAATGTTTGGATTTTCTATTCTGTTCCACTGGTCTGTGGGTCTGTTCTTGTGCCAATACCAAATTGTCTTGATTACTGAAGCTTTGTAGTAGAGCTTGAAGTCTGGGAGCATAATTCCCCATTTTATTCTTCCTTCTCAGGATTTCTTTGGCTATTTGGGGTCTTTTGTGGTTCCATATGAATTTTAGAACTATTTGTTCCAGTTCATTAAAGAATGCTGTTGGTATTTTGATAGGGATTGCATTGAATCTGTAGATTGCTTTAGGTAGTATAGCCATTTTGACAATATTTATTCTTCCTAGCCAAGAGCATGGGAGGAATTTCCATTTGATAGTGTCCTCTTTAATTTCTCTTAGGAGTGTCTTGTAGTTTTCAGGGTCTGGGTCTTTCACTTCCTTCATTAGGTTTATTCCTAGGCATTTTATTCTTTTTGATGCAATTGTGAATGGAATTGTTTTCCTGATTTCTCTTTCTGTTAGTTCATCATTAGTGTATAGGAAAGCAACAGATTTCTGTGTGTTAATTTTGTATCCTGCAACTTTGCTGAATTCAGATATTAGTTCTAGTAGTTGTGGAGTGGAGTTAGGGTTTTTTATTTACAATATCATGTCATCTGCAAATAGTGACAATTTGACTTCTTGTTTACCAATCTGGATGCCTTGTATTTCTTTGTTTTGTCTGATTGCCATGGCTAGGACCTCCAGTACAATGTTAAATAACAGAGGAGAGAGTGGGCATCCCTGTCTTGTTCCCGATCTTAGATGAGAAGCTTTCAGCTTCTCACTGTTAAGTATGATGTTAGCTGTGGGTTTGTCATATATGGCCTTTATTATGTTGAGGTACTTGCCATCTATACCCATTTTGTTGAGAGTTTTTATCATGAATGGATGTTGAAGTTTGTCAAATGCTTTTTCAGCATCTATGGAGATGATCATGTGGTTTTTGTTCTTCTTTTTGTTGCTGTGGTGGATGATGTTGATGGATTTTCGAATGTTGTACCATCCTTGCATCCCTGGGATGAATCCCACTTGATCGTGGTGTATGATCCTCTTGATGTATTTTTGAATTCGGTTTGCTAATATTTTGTTGAGTATTTTTGCATCTATGTTCATCAAGGATATTGGTCTGTAATTTTCTTTTTTGGTGAGGTCTTTGCCTGGTTTGGTATTAGAGTGATGCTAGCTTCATAGAATGAGTTTGGAAGTATTCCCTCCTCTTCTATTTTTGGAAAACTTTAAGGAGAATGGGTGTTATTTCTTCTCTATATGTCTGGTCCTGCCCATTTTTTGATTGGATTATTTGTTTTTGGGTGTTGAAGCATATGAGTTCTTTATATATTTTGGATGTTAACCCTTTATCAGATGAGTCATTTACAAATATATTCTGCCACACTCTAGGATACCTTTTTCTTCTACTGATGGTGTCCTTTGCTGTACAGAAGTTTTTTAGTTTGATGTAGTCCCACTTGTTCATTTTGTTTCCCTTGCCCAAGGAGATGTGTTCAGGAAAAAGTTGCTTATGTTTATATTCAAGAGATTTTTTTTGCCTATGTTTTCTTTTAAGAGTTACGGTTTCATGACTTACATTCGGTTTTTTGATCCATTTCAAGTTTAATTTTGTGTATGGAGTTAGACAATAATCCGGTTTCATTCTCTTACATGTACCTGTCCAGTTTTGCCAACACCAGTTGTTGAAGAGACTGTCTTTTCCCCATTGCATATCCATGGCTCCTTTGTCATATATTAATTGACCTTAGAATAAATCCCACTTAGTCATGATGGATGATCTTTCTGATGTATTTTTGGATTTGGTTTGCTAATATTTTGTCCAGGATTTTTGCATCTATGTTCATCAGGGATATTGGTTGGTAATTTTTTTTTGTGGTGTCTTTGCCTAGTTTTGGTATTAGAGTGATGCTGGCCCCATAGAATGAGTTTCCCTCCTCTTCTACTTTTTGGAATGCTTTAAGAAGGATGGGTACTAGCTCTTTAAATGTTTGGTACAATTCAGCTGTGAAGCAGTCTGGTACTTGAGTTTTGTTTTTGAGGAGTTCTTTGATTGCCAGTTCAATTTCACTGCTGGTAATTGATCTGTTCAGATTTTCTGTTTCTTCCTCGGTCAGTCTTGGAAGGTTGTGTTTTTCTAGGAAGTTGTCCATTTCTTCTAAGTTGTCCAATTTATTGGCGTATACTTTTTCATAGTATTCTCTAATAATTTTTTGTATTTCTGTGGTATCCCTTTTGAGTATTCCTTCTTCATTTCTGATTCTGTCTATGTGTGTGCACTCTTTTTCTTGATAATTCTGACTAGGGGTTTATCTGTTTTGTTTATTTTCTCAAATAAACCAGCTCCTGGTTTCATTGACTTTTTTTGTTTTGTTTTGTTTTATTCTTCTCTATTTCTGCTCTGATCTTTATTATATCCCTCCTTTTACTGGCTTAGGGTTTCATTTTTTTCTTCTTTTTGTAGTTATTTAATTGTGATTTTAGACTGTTTATTTGCGATTGTTCTTGCTTCTTGAGGTAAGCCTGTATTGCTATATACTTTCCTCTTAGAACTGCCTTTGCCTCATCCCACAGATTTTGGGCTATTGTATTTTTGTTTTCATTTGTCTGCATGTATTGATCAATTTCTATTTCTGTTTTAATTTGTTCATTGATCCATTGATTATTTAAAAGCACATTGTTTAGCCTCCATGTGTTTGTAAGTCTTTTAATTTTCTTTGGGTAATTTCTAGTTTCATACCGTTGTGGTCTGAGAAGCTGCTTGATACAATTTCAGGCGTTTTTACTTTATTGAGGTTCTTCTTGTGGCCTAGTATGTGATCTGGAGAACGTTCCATGTTCACTTGTGAAAAATGTGTATCCTGCTGCTTTTGGGTGGAGTGTTCTGTAGATATATAAGTCCATTTGATCTAATGTTGTGTTCAATGCCTCTGTTTCCTTGTTTATTTTCTGTGTGGTTGATCTTTCTATTGATGTGAGTTGCATGTTAAATAAAGTCTCCTGAAATGAATGTGTTACGATCTATTTCCTCCTTTAATTCTATTAGTATTTGTTTTACATGTTTGGGTGATTCTCTCTTGGGCATAGGTATTTATAATGATTATATCCTCTTTTTGGGACTGATCCCTTTATCATTGTGTAATGTCCTTCTTTGTCTCTTGCTACTTTGTTTGAATTCAGTGTTGTCCAATATAAATACTGCTATGCTGCTTTTTTCTCTCTATTATTTGCATGGAATATCTTTTTCCATCCCCTTGAAAGAACCAAACTAGCGCCATGACAGGCTTCAGGAAGCCTTAGAAGCCAGAAGGCCTAAGTTACAGTTTTCCTGAAACTATCAAGTAGTTACATATCACCCAAGGCATGCAACCACCCCCCTTGCCATCCAATTAGGAAAGGCCAAGAGCCCTCTCCCCACATTCCTAAGGATAAGGTCTGCGGGGAAGAGATAGATAAGACCCCATTACAGAGAGTAAAGATTAACCTGTTGGTCACTAAGCAAAGACCCTAGGCTCGCTCTGTAATTGGTTAATTTCAAAGATACCCCAAATATTGTGATTTGATCCCGCCAAAAGTAACGGATACTCTAGATAACCTGTATGGCTAGAACTATTGTCAATGATGTTGAGTGATTATGATTGGATTACTGTATCCTTGTCCCAGTTTCCTGTAACTCAACCTTCCCAAAGCCCATAAAAATCCTGCCTGCCTTTGTCCGGGGCTCTCAGCTCACCTCCACCACCTGGGTGAAAATGCTGAGAGTCCGAGCTTAAGCCCGTAATAAACGCCCTTTGCTCTTGCATGCGTGACTCGGTCTCCCTGGTGGTCTCTGGTCTCTGAGGATGCTGCAGTCCGGACATAACACCCTCACTTTTAGTCTGTGTATGTCTTTGGGTCTGAAATTAGTCTTGTAGGCAGCATATAGATGGGTCTTGTTTCCTTATCCATTCTTCCACTCTATGTCTTTTGATTGGTGCATTCAGTCCATTTACATTTAAGGTGATTATTGATAGGTATGTACTTATTGCCATTCTATTGTCTTCTGCTGTTTTTTATATCTCCTCTCTGTTCCTTTCTTCCTCTCTTAGTCTTTTATTGTTATTGGTGGTTTTCTTTAGTGTTATAATTGGATTTCTCTCTCTTTTTAAAATTTATTTATTTGTGTGTGTGTGTATTTATTGTAGGCTTTAGTTTTGTGGTTACCAAAGGTTCAAGGATAGCTTCTTTACTATGTAATCTATCTTAAATTGCTGATTACTCTATTTCAAACACAATCTAAAGGTACTTTTTTTCTTCTTCCTCCTCCACATTTTTCATATTAGATGTCATAATCTGCACTTTTTGTGTATCCCTTGACTGATTTTGTGTATAGTTGATTTTGCTTCTTTTATTTTAATTTCATACTTGTTTGGCAATTAGTTGTTCTACTACCTTTACTGTGGGCTTATTTTTACAAAGCTATTTAACCTTCGGGTCATTTCCGTCTACAGCAACCCCTTTAACATATTGTAAGACTGTCTTAGTGGTGGCAATTCTTTACTTTTGTTTATCTGGAAATTGTTTAATCCCTGCTTCAAATTTAAATGATAATCTCCCTGGATAGAGGATTCCTAGCTGGAGGTCCTTCCTTTTTAGTGCATTAAATATATCATGCCACTCCCTTCTGGCTTTAAGAGTTTCTGTTGAGAAGTCTGCTGATAGCCTGATGGGATATTCTTTATAAGTAACCTTTTTTCTCTGGCTGCTTTCAACACTCTCTCCTTATCCTTGATTTTTGCCGTTTTAATTTTTATATGTGTTGGTGTTGTCTTGCTGGCTTTCCTTTTATTAGGGGATCTCTGTGCTTTCATGACCTGAGTGTCTGTTTCCTTCCCCAAATTGGGGAAGTTTTCAGCAATAATTTCCTTAAGCAGTCTTTGTATCCCTTTGTATTTCTCTTCTTCTGAAACCCCTATTATGTGAGTATTGTTTGGTTTAGATTGGTAACATAGCTCTCTTATCATTGATTCCTAGAGATCCTTTTCTTCTTTCTGTTCCTCAGCTTCTTTGTTTTCCTGTTCTTTAATTTCTGTTTCATTTACCATCTCCTCTATATGATCTAATCTTCTTTTAAATCCCCCCATTGTATGTTTCATTTCAGATACTGTATTTTTCAGCTCTGAATGGCTCTTTTTCAGGTTTTCTATCTCTTTGTTGAAGTCCTCCCTGAGATCTTGAATACTTTTCTGTAAATATGAGCATTCTTATGACTTAGTTTTATTTTTAAATCTTTATCAAGAAGATTGGTGATCTCTGTTTCATTTAGCCCTGTGGACTAAATCTGCATAGGACTTTGAATTTAGCTGAATCCTCTGGCTTGAGGATTATCATGATTTTATTGCTGTTGCTAGTCTGGTTATAGTGCTCCAGTTTTCTCACCCAGGGGACATTGTGGAAGATGGGAAACGAGTAGATTGTAAGGCAAGATTTCTGTAGGGGTGGGCTGTGGGTAAAATTGTACTATTTCCAGAATCTGTTGCCTGGCCTTAGTGCATCTCCATATCAATAGGTGTTTCCAAGAGGTGGAGGGAAGTAGTCCATCTCCATATCAGTAGGTAATTACAAGGGCGAGCAAGGGCTCATATGGACCAGAGAGGTTGGGTGTGTCTCTTCTGCTGCAGCTTGGTTGAGAGAGATGTAGAATGACTGCTTATAAGAAATAAACGGGTTTCTCCCACTTTATTTCTCCCTTTGACTGATTTTGGTTTCAAAGGTGTTTGCCCCAGGATTTAACCCCGGAGTTACAAGCCCTCTTTCTGGGATTCTGCCTTGTGGTTTTAATTGAATTAAATTCCTCTGCCTGCTCATTTTGTCAGGGATTCTGTGTTTCTTCCTTTGTATTACGTGTCTCTGCTATGCTTTCTGGTCTACAGAGTAATAGCTTTATGAAGAAGGTGTGCTATGGTGCCCAGAAGATTCTTTACTCTCTGGTGCCTGGCTCTGTTTTGCAGGGGTCCTGGTTGTTGGTACGCCATGGGTGGGCCGCCTTTCTGTCTGGCTTCTATAGTGGTCTGAGTCTGGGTGGGCGGTTTGCTTGAGCTGCTGCTTTTGTGACCAGCTCAGGAATCTCTGTTGAGCTCACTGTAGGTGGGGCTGCCCTCTGCCTGGCCTGCAGGGATGGTGGGCCTGCAGGGCTCATGGGGTGGGTGGACTGATGTGCCCCAGCCCAACACACAGCTCTGGGTTTGGGCACCCACAGGGAGGAAGGAGCTCTTGGGGCTGGCTCCTCCAGGCACCTCCCTGGTTGGGCTGAAATGGAGCCAAGCAAGCTGGGAGAGTCTCCCTCTGCCTGCCGGCAGCAAAGTCTTATGCTGCCACTGGGCCAAGTGGGTTGGTTCCCGGCACTGTGCAGGAAAGTGCCTCAGGGCTGCATTGCCAGCGAGAGGGATGGAGTGTCTGGATCTCCCAAGAGTTCACTGTGTTGATCTGAGGAAGGGCTGGGGAAGTGTCCTCCACCTGCTCTTTCTCCTGAGAGTTCTATCCAGCCCTCATCCTCTCTGGTACCCCTCCCACTGCTGGCAAGTCTTTCAAATTGCCACCTCTGCTTTGGGTCTCAGGACTGGAGGAGCCTGCCTGCCCTCCACACTGGCTGGAGTCTCAGCCTCCCAGAGTGTTCCGCCTACCCCTGGTGTCCAACCCCACTAATTACTAGAATCCAATGTAATGTGAACTTGTGCTCCCAGAGCAGATCTCCAGGGCCAGGTGTGCAGCACTCCTGGGCTCCCATCCCCTCCCCACTCTGTTCCTCTTTCTCCCACCTGTGGCCTGGTGTGGCAGGAGGGCTAGGCTCCTGCTTGGTCTTGGCTTTGCCGCCTCACCCTTTTCTGTGTGGTCCTCTCTTCTTCCTCGGGTGTAGGGGGTCTGTTCTGCAGTCTTCAAGTCATTTTCAGGTTTAGTTGCATTTGCCATATTTTCCTCTTTTATGTGTTTTTAGGAGGAAGTTTCTATCTTGCCTTCCTATTCCGCCATCTTTAAGCTGATCTATCCAGCAAGAGGCTTTTTCACTACATCTTTTTGTTGGGGGTGGGTAGGCTACAACCATAAACTGTACCCATTTTATATTTTGTAAAGTGTATACACCTGTGTAATCAAGATTTAAAACATTTCCATCACCCCAAAGGTTCTCTCATGCCACTTTGAAGTTAATCTTCTCCCACCATCCCCAGCACCAGGCATCTAATGATCTGCTTCTGTCATAGATTAATTTGCATTCTGTAGAGTTTTATACAAATGCCCTCATGCAGAGTATATTCTTTTGTGGCTGGCTTCTTTCACGCAATCCTCAGAGTAGTAAACCATCATAACTACTGAGTCTCTACCATGTACCAAGCAATGGTCATGATTTAATTCATTTAATCTGTGCAGTAGTTCTGTGAGTTAGGCATAATAATTATGCCCATTTCTCAAATTAGAAAAATAAGGCACTAAAAAGTTAAGTAACTGCTGGAAGACATTAATTTACCTCTTTATTTTAAAATAAAAAACCTATGACCTAAGGATTAAAATACTTTTTGGAACGATACCACCTACCCACCATCTGTCTGGAAAAAGAATTTCAGGAAATCATAACCAGTTTCAGTCATCATCCGATAACCACTGAGTATTTTTTCAGTCACTTTGCCTCTGCCAAACACTCTTTCACACTCAATGCAAAATTTCCTAAGTCTGCTTGACCATACAGTGAAACATGACAGCATATTTTTCTTTTTTTTTAATTGAAGTATAGTTGATGTACAATCTTAATTTCAAGGATACGAGACGATGGTTCAACATTTACCCACGTTTTAAAATCCTCACCCCCACTAGTGCAGTTACCATAGTCAACATAGGAAGACATTATAGAATCAATGTGGCTGCGTGGTTGTTGAAGCAGAATTTACTACATGCTGCCTTGCCAGCAGGGGGAGCAGCTCGCTGTTTCAGTGGGGGATTTGTTAAACTATATGCCTGTTGGTAGTTGGGACCCTCTTGGTGTACAAACCCCCACTTAGTCACAAAGGACCTTCATTTGGAGCAGGTCATTCTGGTCTCCCCACCGTCTCTGAGCTAATAGGATGAGTCGTCTGTATGAACTAGGGAAGTATGGATTAGGAAAGTAGAGCAGTTAGTTCTCGATTTTTTGCTCCATACCAAGCCTACCTCTGAGCGTCTCCCTTCTAATTTCCCAGGTCTCTGACATTCAGCACATTGAGGGAGAAGAGAGTAGGGCTGAAAAGAAGGAAATGAAAGATTTAGGGGGAAAGGTAGAACTTTTAATAACATACTGTCCATCTTGAGCTCTGTTTTCCATCCGCCTTTGCCAGTTGAGGTCAGTACAAGCAAACAATATTTCTGGCGGCCTCTGTAGTAATGCCCTGGAAGAATTATTTGGGAACTTCATACAGAAAGCTGACTCCTAGAAGTTACTGAGCTAGGTGGCAATAGTCAGCCTTTGCGACGCAGCTTATCTGAGTGTAAAAACATTGTCTTTGTTTATACTGTGTTCATATTTCAACATGGATTTCACTTTATGTTTAAAACTTCTTTCATAATACTTAGTTTATTAAGAAGTAGTTTACTTATTAGAAACCAACACTGTAAAAATTGAACTTATAGATTTGAATGCTAGAAATATTCTTTTAAAGACTTAATTAGATTAGCAGCCATATAATGGTCCTTTCCTTCCACTGGAGTTGAGCAGTATTTACATAGAACTTTAAATAGTTAATTTATTCTCCCTACAATTCAATTTTGTAAGTTGTCAAAGAGTCTCTAGGATTACATGATTTGTAAGTTTCCACTTTCTTCCTGAACTACTTATAATGTGACTTCTAAAAGGTTTAATCAGGCTGGTTGTTTTCTTATTGTTGAGTTTAAGAGTTCTTTGTATATTTTGGATGACCATCCTTTATCAGACATATCTTTTACACATACTTTCTACTAGTCTGTGGCATGTCTTTTCATTTCTCTTGACAGTGTCTTTGATACAACATTCCTTCATTTTTAATGAAATCTAGTTTAACTAATTTTTTCTTTCAGGCTTCATGCCTTTGGTATTTTATCTAAAAAGTAAACCTCAGGGTCATCTAGATTTTCTCCTATGCTATCTTCTAGGAGTCTTACAATTCTGCACTTTACATTTAGGTCTGTGATCCGTTTTGAATTAGTTTTTGTGAGGGGTATAAGGTCTGTGTCTATATTCATTTTGTTGCATATGGAGGCCCAGTTGTTTGAGCACCGTTTGTTGAGAAGACTTATTTTTGCTCCACTGCATTGCCTTTGCTCTGAAGATTTTGCACCAGTTCCAGTGTGCATGGCTTTTCCCACGCCACCAAACAAGGCTCCTACACCAGCTGAGTGTCCTAACAATTCAGCTCCATTCTCACACCAGCTGCCTGGAGACAGCATCAGGTGAACAGCTCAGCCCCACAAGACTGCCCTGCACGTGAGATGCCAATCACAGGTCCAGGTTGTTACCTGTGCTTCTGACAGACTAGCTATAAATCAGAGTTCCCAGGACCCCTTCCTTGGTTTCATTAATTTGCTGGAGCAGCTCACAGAACTCAGGAAACCAGTTCACTCACTAAATCACCAGTTTATTACAAAGGATATTAAAGGATATGAATCAAGAGCCAGATGAAGAGGTAACAGAGGGCGAGGTCCCAAACAAAGGCACTTCTGTCCCTTTGGAGTTCGGGGCCTGCCATGGGGGCCTGTGGGAGTGTTCTGGTTCACCAGCCTGGAAGCGCTCTGAACCCCATCCTCTGGGGTTTTTATGGAAGTTTCATAACATAGGCAGGATTGATTAAGTCGCTGACTATTGGTGATTGACTCAATTCCCCTCCCCTCCCCTTCCAGGAAATCCGGGGTGGAACTGAAAGTTCTAAAGCTGTATTCATGGCTTGTTCCCCTAGCAACTGGTCCCCCCTCTTCACCTTTAGGGGATTTCCAAAAGCCTCCTTATTAAAAGAAACTCTGTTGTGGTTGAAAGTTTGTTTTGAATAAGACATCCATTCATTTTTATGGCTCTGAAGCAATTTGTAGAACTGAGGACAAAAGACCAAATATAACAATAAGTGTCCCCATGGCTCGTATCCCTTAGTCCAAGGCTTTTGGGAGCTGTAAGTCAGGAACCTTGAACAGAAACCAAAATATGTAATTATGATAAATCACAATATTACAGCTCCTTTGTCAAAGATCGGTTTACTGTATATTTCTGTGGGTCTGTTCCTGAGTTCTCTGTTCTGTTCCATTGATCTGGGAGTGTCTCACCGTCTTAATTACTATTGCTATATAGTAAGTGTTATCTACAGAAGATTTTATTCATTTCCAGGCTTTATGCCTTTTATTTCTTTAAGTCTTTGCCTTATTGCACTGGCTAAACCCCTCAATATTATGTTGAATAGGAGTGGTGAGAGCAGACATCCGTGTGTTATTCCTAATCTTGGTGGAAAGCACTGTCCTTCACCAGTATGATGTTGGTTGTAGGATTTTATAGATACCCTTTATCAGGCCCTTTATCAGGTTAAGAAGTTCCCTTATTCTTAGTTTCCTGAGATTTTTATTATAATGTGTGGATGCTGAATTTTGTCAAATCCTTTTTCTCCATCTATGGGGATGACTATATGGTTTTTCTTTTGTCTGTTGAAATGTTAAATATTGATTGATTGATTGGTTCCTGAGTTTTGAAGCAGTCTTGCATCCCTGGGACTAACCACTTTGTTGTTATGTGTTATCTTTTTTGTTTTGATAGTGTTTTGGGGATTTTTTTTTGAGGATTTTGCATCTATGTTCATGGTGGATACTGGTCCATAGTTGTAACATCTCCCTGGTTTTGATAAGAGGGTAATGCTGGCTTCATAGGATGTATTGGAAAGTGTCCCTCCTTTTTTTCTTGAGAGTTTGTATAAGAGTGGTTTTTTGTTTTTTTTTAGTGTTTGGTAAAATTTGCCAGTGAAGCTGTCTGAGACTCAAGTCCTTTTGTTTGTTTTTGTTTTGTTTTGATGGAAAATTATTAGTGAAGATACCAATTTATTTAATATGTATGGAACTATTCAAGTTATCCGTTTCTTCCTTGAGCTTTCTTCAGTGTGTCTTTCAAGGAATGTTTCTATTTTGTATAACGTGCTGAATTTATAGGCATAAAATTACTTCATTATTCTTTTTTTTCCTTATTATTCTTTTAATGTCTGTAGAGCCAGTAGAGAGGCCCCCTCTTTCATTCTTCATCTTGTAATTTGTTCTTGTTTTGTTTCCTTGGCCAATCTGTTTAGAGTTTATCAAGTTTATTGCTCTTTTTAAAGAACTAGCTTGGGATTTGGAGAGGTTTTTATAGATTTTTTTGGTTTTTTCTTTTTCCTCTTGCTCATTTTCAGTTCTGAATTTCCCTGATTTCTCTTCATGACTTCCTTACTTCAGCTTAAAGGGAATAATTTGCAATTCTTTTTCCTATTAGATCATTAATTTGAAGCTATTCTTCTCTTAATACAAGCATTTAATGCTTTAAATATTACTTTAAGTCCTGCTTTGTTTGCATCCTGCAAGTTTTTGCCTTTTCATTTTTATTCTACTCAAGATATGTTCTAATTTCGCTTGTGACTTCCTCGTTGAACCATAGGTTATTTAGAAGTGTAATGCTTAATTTCTAGATATTTGTGGATTTTCCAAATATCTCTTTATTGCTGATTTTTAGTTTAGTTCTGTTCTGATCAATGGATATACTTTGTGTGATTTACATTCTTCTAAATTTTGTGAGGGTTTTTTTTTTTTGGCCCAGAATATGTTCTGTCTTGGTAAATATCCCATTTGCACTTAAAATGAGTGTGTCTGGGGTTGTCAGATGGAAAACTGTAAACCTCAGTAAGGTAAGGTTGGTTGACACTGTTGTACTGATCTTCTAAATCTTGATTTTTCATCTATTTCTGTTGGTTACTGAGAGAGTAGTATTGAAGTCTTTAATTATAATTGTGGGTTTGTCAATTTCTCCTTCGAGTTCTATCAGTTTTGCTTTGTGTATTTTG
The DNA here is from genome assembly GCA_029783875.1 of Phataginus tricuspis. Lineage (NCBI taxonomy): Eukaryota > Metazoa > Chordata > Mammalia > Pholidota > Manidae > Phataginus > Phataginus tricuspis. Next base: position 12,220,210 of record JAQQAC010006904.1, on the reverse strand, counting down.
AAACTGTTGTTAGGTGCATAGATTGTTGTTTTCTTGATGAATTGACCCCTTTATCATTATTTTTATTAAATGTACCTTATTCTAAAGTATACTTTACCCAATATTAATATAGCTGCTCCAGCTTTCCTTTGATTCACTTTAGCATGGTTTAATTCCATTCTTTTACTTTTAACCTATTTATGTCTTTATATTTAAAGTGGATTTCTTATATGCAGTACCTAGCTGTATCTAACCTTGTTATACAGTTTGACCATCTCTGCTTTTTATTGCGATGTTTAGATCATTTATGTCTAATGTGATTATTGATATGGTGAGGTATAAGTCTATCATCTTGCTAATTGTTTTGTTTGTCCAATCTATTCATTGTGCCTTTTTCCTCTTTTCTGTCACCTGTCACCTTTTGGAATGATTGAATGTTGTTTACGATTCCATCTTACCTTCTTTGTTGGCTTAGTAGTTAGGCTTCTTTAGGAGTTGAGGATTTATAGTTTCCATCTCTCACTTATCACAGCTCACCTTCAAGTAACACTGCACTTCATGCCCAGTACAAGGGCCCTATGACAGCTACTTCTGTCTCCCCTTTCCTAGCCTTTGGGCTATTGTCGTCATGTATTTTACTTCTGTTTATGTTATATATTGCCCAACACCTTGTTACTATTTTTCACATAAACAGTTATATTTTAAAGATATTGTAAAAATAAAGGGAAGAGTTATTTCTGTTTGTCCGCATACCAGCCATTTCCAGGGCTCTTCGTTCCTTTGTGTGGATCCTGATTGCTCTCTGATGTCATTTTCCTCCTGCCCGAAAGACTTCCTTTAATAAATTTCTTGTATTGTGCATATGCTACTGATGAATTCTTTCAGCTTTTGTGTGTCTGAAAATGTATTCGTCTTTGCTTTTGAAAGATATTTCACTGGGTATCAAATTTTTTCTTTTAGGGCTTTAAAGATACTGTGCCACGGTCTTCTGGCTTGTCTTGTTTCTGATAAGAAGTATATTATCAGTCTCATCTTTTCCTCTCAACCTAATGTATCTTTCTCTGGCTGCTTTTAAGATTTTCTGTTATTAGCACTAAGCTGTTTGATCATGATGTGTCTGATGTAGTTTTCTTCATGTTTCTTAGAGTTTATTAAGTTTCTTGGATCTGAATTTATAGTTTTTATCACATTTGAAAAAATTGTATCCATTATTTCCTTAAAGATTTTTTTGTCCCTCTGTCTCACCTCTTCTTTTGGGGCCTCCAAGAATACATATTTTGAGCTGCTTGAAGTTGCTCCTGAGCTCAGTGATGCTCTGTGCATTTTTTCCCCCAGTATTTTGTTTTTGGATAGTTTCTATTGCTATGTCTTCAAGTTCATCTTTTCTGTTTCAGTATCTAATCTGGTTTTCATCCCATCGGTGTATTTTTTGTTTCAGACTTTTTTTTTCCTCTCTGGAAGTTCTGTTTAGGTCCATGTGCCTGGTAATTTCTTACTGGATACCAGACATTGTAAATTTTACCTTGTTTGGTGCTGGATATTTTTATAACCCTTTAAATATTCTTGAGCTTTGTTCTTACCCATTTTACAAATGAGGAAATAGGCACAAAGAGGTTAAGAATATCTAGACTTATAGGCCTTATCTAGGCAGAGAAAATTGGGGAAGGTGCTAGTGGTGAAGAGAACAGCACACGCCAGGACACCGAGGAATGAGAGCTGCGGTACCTTCAGGGAAACCTAGGACTTCAGTGAAGTGTAGCTGAGGAGGTGAGGCTGGGAAAAGTCAGAGCCGAATCAGGAAGGGCTTCATACTTTTTATTTTGTAGCTAATGGGGTGCCAAGTCAGATTTGTGTTTTTAAAAATGTTCCTCTGGCAATGGAATAGAGGATGAATTAAAGTAGGCAGCTTAGAGGAAACTTGGAAGCCATTTCTAAAGTCTTAATTCTTGCTTTTCGTCTTCTTTGCTTTAGGTTGTGGGTCTGTCTTGAACATAAATGGTGAAGTTGAAATGGACGCTAGTATCATGAATGGAAAAGACCTGTCTGCAGGAGCTGTGTCTGCAGTCCGCTGTATAGCAAATCCCATTAAACTTGCACGGCTTGTTATGGAACAGGTAGGTGTGACTAAAGCCTCCTTTTCCTAAGGAATTGTTACTGCTGTTCATCAATGATTAAAAGGGCTCTGACTGTCTGACTGTTGGGAGGTACTTGAGATCACTCTTCTTCTGAAATTATATAAAAGAACAGAGGTAATGTTATTTAAGTTTCTCAAATAAGCCAAGACTCTGATTCTGTTGATGGTATAATTTGACTAGTAATCACTTGACCAGGGGTTACTTTGCTTTCCCATTATCTTCTTGTATTTTCTTCAGCCTTCACTCAACACATAAAACATACCGCACAGAAATTGAACAGACCAACTATTTAATAGGATGTGTTAAATAAAAATGGATTAAGTTCTCTAAATTTAAGATCATATGTAAGTTACTTTCCTAGTAATATTACATCACTCTTGGGTTTTTTGAAAATAGAAAAACTCAAAGAACCACACTCTTTTCAACATTTGGAAAAGCAAGACTGGGATTTGCATTTCTGAGACTTTGTATCCAAAGAGAAGTAATTATTTCCACACAGTTGGAACAGTTAAAAGGATTTCAACTTTTTAAAAAACTGACCATTTTTCCACTTTTTCTGGCTCAAGACATCTCATTGCTTTCTGACTGACCAAGGGGCAGCAAAATTTGCAGCAGCCATGGGGGTTCCAACGGTTCCCGAGCAGCAGCTGGTCACAGAGAGAAACATAAAGCGTCTAGAGAAAGAGAAGCATGAGAAAGGTGCTCAGAAACCAGGCTGTCAGAAGTAAGTATCTCCTGTGCCTCACACTTTGGGGGAGTTATTGCAGTGTGAAAGGTTGACAAATACCTAATTATCGACATTTCTTTAATAAGTTTCGTGTGTTAATTCACACTAAATGATGGAAAACTGCTCTTTTGATTCTTAAATGTAACCTCATGTATTGCTCCTGTGAACAGTAAATCAATGCCTTGTGTTAATGTACTAACTCTGGATGCTCCTTAATCGGTTCATCTTAAGCAGACTAAACGAGCTCTTCATGGTGTAGTTCACCCTATGAACATGCTTAAGCACTCCTGCATAGTCCAGAGAAATCAGTACAACTCTTACAAGTTTGAATTAATCATATGTTCTGAACTATGTTTTTCTGCATTATGGATTTGAAAATCCCAAATAAAACTCCTCTTAAAGCAAAATTTGAAAAATAAAATTTGAATGTGGCCTGGGAGTTTATAATGGAATATAATCTATTAACTCTGAATGCTATTTTTTTTTTAGATTCATAAGATTTAGTCAGAGGTTATGTTAATATCCTCTAAGGAGCTTTTTCAAAGTACCCATGTCTGGGTGTCTTCTCTAAAGAATCAAATTTAATAGCTCTCAAGTGGAGAAGCCAGGCAGGGGTACTAGGACTAGGTGTCTCAAGTGATTCGGGTGTGTCTCCAAGTTAAGAATCTGTTTTGCAGGATTGGCCATGTGCTGGTAGCTATTGATAATCTTCCCAAGTGTGCTGTTGTATCTATAGGCCATAGTTGGAAGAATGGGGCTGCTTACCAGTGGTTCATTGATGTGGCCACATTGCTTTCCAAAAATTCTGCAACAGGACATACCTCCACCAGCCAGTACTGCTCTTAGATGAAGACAGAAGTGCTCCTGCCCTGGGCCTTGCACTTCAGGGGACTCTCATTATCACAAATGCACAGGACAGATGGTTTATTACAGATGCTGGGGCCTGTCTGCCACTCAGCAGTGGCAGAGCATGACCCATAGCCTTCATCGTCCGCTCTGAGTGTAACACCATTTGGCCACCAGAGAAATGCTTTTCCACATCTCTTGCTCAGTCTCGGAAGCAAAGGCCACCTGAATCTAAAGGTTTGTGGATTGTGCCACTACTGACATCAGAAACAGACACTGCTTTGGAATATGGGGAAGAAGTGAACAGCAGAAGAACTTAGGTAAGAGGAAAGGACAAATTAATAACTTTCAGATGAATTCTCACATAACAGAGCATCGACTCCCAGTAGTGCCAAGTATCAATTTTCTTGCCTCTCTGCATGTTGCGTGGTATGCGTCTGAAGGCATTAGTAAGTTAGTGCGGTGCCTGCAAGAGTGCCCTGTGGGCTGATTCCTGTTACTCCTGAATTGGTATATATGTAGGTCTAGACCAGCACTGCCCAGGAGAAAGACAAGAGCCACGTGTGCCATCCAGAATTTTCCAGTAGCACATTAAAAGAAAGTAAAAAGAAACAGATGAAATTAATATATTTAACACAGTATATTCAAAATATTACCATTTCAGTATGTAATAAATTATTTATTATTTTACATTCTCCTTTCATACTGTATCTTCAAAATATGTGTATTTTACACTTAGAGCACATCCCACTGTGGCCTACCCATGTTTCCAGCGCACAGCAGCCACACGTAGTCGTGCCTGCTGTACAGGACAGCATAGGTCTAGGCGGAGCTTGTGTGAAGAACCAACTTTACGTTGGCAACTAAATAGACCCTGAATATTTGAATTGTGGGTGGCCCATTTTTATAAAAATATTTAAAAGAAAAAAAATTTAAAGATTAAAATTTTCAATAATGTTAAAATTCTCAGCTTTTAAGTTATTTTTTAAGATGTTATATTCATCAATTATAATTCACGCTTTGACTTTAATATTAATAGTTCTATATATCTAGGAAAAAACTTTTTGAAATTATATCTATAAACTATTATTTTTTTCTACTTATTTGAGTTAGCTGTTTAGTTTTGATGAAAATATATTCTAATTTTCTACACTTTGAATATAATTTTACTTTTTAATCCCTAGATTATTGAAAATGAGTGTAAGTCAAGAAAATGAATATTGAAGTGGCACGCACAAAAGAAAAAAAGCTGACAGGAAAAAAAGTAAAAAAATCTTCAAAGAAGTGGTCTGTTTGCATTTTAAAAAATGAACCAGTAGAAGTCAGCAGTCTTCCAGCTCAGCCTACCTGCCGTTCACCAACGGGACATCACAGTCTTTGTTCAGTAAATTTAGTTACTACTTATCAAAACAATGAAAATGAGAAAGAATGTTAGTCTCACCAAATCCACAACTGGAACAGTCTTGAAATCCCTGCAGCTTCATGTTCTTTACTAAAGGAAGGTTTAATTGCCAATCATGAAGAATCGCACAACAAATGATACATACAGTTACTAGAATTGGGAGGGAGAGGTCAAACAACAGACAGCTGATTAATCCCGTAAAAAGACGGTATGGCACAGCCCTGTAATGTTCTTGAAAGAGTAATGGAAGGTGTCCAATGTTTAGCCAAGCCTACTGATGCTTGGCACCATCAACACAACGTTTACAAAATGCAATGGAAAATATGTAACTTTAGTAAAAATTATTTCAAATTTGGAGAAGATATCAAATATGTAATTAGGACAAAAAATAATGAAACTAGTGATTACTATGTAGGATAGAGGATTCAAACAGATTTATTTAATGGGTAATAAGAGATGAAATCATATATAAAATTTCTTAAATAGATAGTTCAACTAGAATGTACCATAGTCAGAAGATAATAACTAACATTTATTATGTGTGTCATTGCACAACCCAGAGAAGAAAAACAAGTCTAAATAATGAGTATTTCATTGGATTCACACCTTTTTAAAGTACATGTTTTGAATAAAGAGAGTTGGAGAAAACTTTTCATCTTAGACATTGACTTAAAAGACTATTGAAGGCCCACCTGTGATGATGGAGCTAATATGCTTGCTAAATAAAAGGCATATAAGCATTAAGTTTGGCCAAGAATCCAGAAGTATTCTATGTGCAGTGTACAGCTCACAGTTTGAATTTGTCTCCAGGAGACATGCCCTCATCTGTGCCGATATGATGACGATGTAGGATGGTACAGATTCCAGTGCAAGATATTCTAGAGATGCCCAAAGATGGACCAGTGACATTAAATTCAAATTTTCTGACCTTGTAACAACTCTGAGATGCATGGTGGGAACACCAGCTAAATGCTGTTGAAGAAATTAAATTGCATTTCGATAAGAAGAGTTCAGCAAAGCCACAGAAGATCCTGAAAGAACAAATCATGGACTTTAACAGGAAGTGAAATCAATTTTGAGTTAACAGTATCTACAGTTATTTAGTATGAATTGTTAATTTCTATTCAATCTTAACAAAAGCTTTTTAAAAATAGGGAGTATGGCTATTTCGCTGTTAAAAGGACAAAACATTTTTCAAGTTTAGAGAAACAAAACCAAAACTGCATGTAAAATATGCAAAAACAACCACATTCCAATAAAATATAAGGAAATTGAAATGAAACAAAAATAATTTGCCTGACTTGAAGGAGATTTATATGTAAATAATCCTAAAACCAGTTTCTAAAAGGCTGTGTTTCTGTTTATTTGCGTATCAGCATATATCATTTGAAGAGAGATGTGAACAAAATCAAACTGCTATTTGCAGTTTGCTTTTTAATATACCAGCATTGCAATTTGAAAAAAGACATTCTGCAAGGATATAATATTGCTTACGAGATGATAAAAATGACAACGATAAGTGATTGAGATTTATATGATCAAATTAAAATATTTGGCAGTGTCTTCTGTGGTAAGTGTATCATGTAACCCCATATAGCATTTGAGTGTGGTAATGTCAAGATCACGATTCATTTCCAAATCTAAGTATTGCTCTAAGAATCGTATTGATTATTTCAGTTGCTACTGCCTCAGCAGAGCTAAGCCTCTCCAAACGAAAATTAAAATCTTGCTAAGATCTACCTTGATTCAAGAAAGGTTGTCTTATTTGGCACTTTGTCTGTAGAATGCATATTGTTTGGAAATGTTGATTATAAGAGCATACTGCCCCTTGAAGGCAAGGCAAGTTAATTTTATGGAATGAATACATAATTTATGAGGTGTGTGTGTGGTCTTTTTTCACGCATCCAGCCATCACCAGTTGGTCAACTAAGGACCCAGACGTGCACAGTAATAATCAAGTCAGCAGATAGTTGGTCAACTTTCAGTCATGTGAAAACTGTAGTATAAGAATATTTTTCAAGGTACATTTATGCCAGTAAGAGAGTAGAACATACTATAACTGGTAAATATTAAACGTACGGTGTGTGGGCCTCCATTGTATTTGTATTCTTGCCTCAACTCTTGCAGATGTTGGGGTGGACCTACCACAGCTGTGACGGGCAGCCCCTCCTTCATTCTCTAAAGTGAGGAGGACGATTTTTCTGCTCTCATTTGCTCTTCCTTGACTATTAACATGTTTGAGCATTTTGTTTATGGGTCGGTCATTCCTTTCTGTGAATTTGCCTTTTTTGTCCTATGATCATTTTTTCTCTTCAGCAGTTTTGTCCCCTTCAGATCTCAAGACTTCTCCATTAAAATAATTTTTCCGAGTCTTTTATTTTTAATCTTGCTTTTATTTTGGTTATGGTATTTTTTCCATATGAAAAGATAGTTTTATTTGAAATCAAATAGGCAGTCTGCCTTTTCAGTATAGTCTGTAAGACTAGAAACGTAGAAGGTATGCCCCACCCTGAGACATAGAGCCGCCTAGAGTTTCTTAAGAATTTTGCTTCATGTTTTGTATTTCTTTCACCATTACATTTCTGAGACACACCCGTGTGCTGCATATATAGCACTAGTTCGTTCTCATGGCAGTATAGTACTCCACTGCGTGCATGTATCACAGTTATTTATTCTGCCTTTGGTGAACATATGTGTCATTTTCAGTTTGCTGTTATTACAAACAGTATTGCTATGAACATTTTCGTACACTTTTTTGGTGAACATATCTCCACGTTTCTGTGGGACAGAAATGCAGGAGTGTAATTGCTGAGTCAGCTCTGGTAGATGCTGCCAAATGGTCTTCCAAAGGGGTTTCACCCATCTACACTTCCAGCAGTAACGGATGAGATTCCAGCTTCTGTACATCTGTGCCCACACTTGACTGTCTCATTCTAGCCACCCTGGTGGATCGTTCTCGCGGTGTGGAGCACTGCTGGATTGGTGTAGTGAGAATGCTTGTTTTAAAACTTAACTCATATTGTGGCATATCTCAGCTCAGACTCTCCGGGGTCCCATCTTACTCAGAATAAAAGCCCTTACGATGGCCTTTAAGTAATGTTCAAACTGGAACTTAATTTTGAGAGTAAAAGCGGCAACAGGCATATGACAGGCCTGTCCGGGGGAACCAAGACATTCGGTCGCCCCACCCGTCAGGGTTCCCGTGCTCTCTCCCTTGGTCTATTCTCTCCATCCACAGTGGCCTCCTTGAAGCTCCATGAATTTAGCAAGCATGCCTGCTTCCAGAGCATTCTCCCCAGCAACCTCACCCCCGTCGGGAGGCCCTGTACAAATCAGTGCTCCCGCCATCCCTCCCGCATGCTGCTGTGGCGGTCAACATCTTGCTGCTGTATAAAACGAGAACCTGAAACTTATTGCCGTTAGCCTCTGCCCCAAATGCAGGCTCCATGGGAGAAGGGACTTTGCGTAGTTCGCAGCTGTCCTGGCACTTACAATAAGGCCTCAAATATAGTTCCTTATAGAATCGGGGTAGTGGGTGTGTGGCTATTACTCTACACTTTCTTCAACCTTTTTACTTGAAAGTTTATAATTAACTGTTAGGGGCAAAACTAACTTATTTCATCTTTACAGCAAGCACCGCGAAACGGGCAAAGGGGTCTGGATGGGCGGCATCTGCATCTCGTGGAAGGTTGTCAGAAATGCAGGATGTTGGTCCCGCCCTGCACCTTCCAGCTCAGGACGTCCGGGGGTGGGCCCAGGATCCTTATGCATGCTGAAGTCTGAGATGCACTCAATTTTTTTTGTCCCCATTTTATAATTGGGGGAAAGGAGACACCGAGAATAAAACTGTCAAGCTAGAAAATGGTGCTGGATTGGATGTACCCCAAAGTCGAGGTTTAAAGGAATGTCTGGCAATCTGACATATTGAGCAAAGAGCAAACAGGCTTTCTTTGCTGTTTCTGTGAGTCACGAATGTTAGAATGAAAAGGTGTCCCATTAGTCATGAACACACAATGTGGGCATTTAAGTGGTATGAAGCCGCATCATGACTTGTGGGAGTCACTTTTTTCTGTTTTCTTTTGGCAGAAACATGGGAACTGTGGGTGCTGTTGCCTTGGACACTGAAGGAAACGTGGCATATGCAACCTCCACCGGGGGCCTCGTTAACAAGATGGTGGGCCGCGTCGGGGACACGCCCTGCATAGGTGGGCTTGGTGGATGACTCCTTGCCTCCCTCCCTGCTGTCCTCAAGCTCTCATTCTCACTCCCTACCCTCCTTTCTCCATTTGCCCCCTTCCGGGCAGCAGCCGCAGAGCCTGGGAGTACAGCAGGCTGGAAGGGTTTTGGAGGGCACCACTTTGAGGTGTTTGTGTCTGGTGGGCACCTGGCTTGTCCTGGGGTGCATGTCTTTGGGATGATGTGGGGAGGGAGATGGGGCTGCTAAAGTTGTCCCCAGGCTACCCTATGATGCCTCCTCCTCCTTTCTGTAGAGCCCCCATTTCAGCATCTGCAGACTTACTCCCAAAGCATTAAGTACATGAAACCTCTTCCCGTGCATGGGCTCAGATTAACAAACTAAGGAAGCTGAGAATTTAAGTTTGCAGTTACTAGATTTGAGTGGCATGGAAGGGCAGAGATACTACACATCAAAATGTTATTTGCATTAACATTGGAGCACACTGCCTGGTCCCAGGGTTGGGTGAGTGGCGGGGTGGGGTGGTTGTTTGTGTTTCACCCTATGCACACCGAATAGATGAGCTTTGGGACAAAGGAGAGGCTGTCCTGTGGCTGCTTCATAAGAGGTCAGGCCTCCCCGAAGGCTCCCCTCATCCTGATTTCTAGCCCACCTTTGCATCCCAAGGTCATGGCTACTGACTATTGTCTACACTTTGACACTCTTTGGGATTTAATATTGACACCGCATTAGACTCGTAAGACGTGCTTGAATTTCTTGACTGCTCCTGCTCAGAACCAATCACTTTTCTTGAGCAGGATCTGGAGGTTATGCCGACAATGACATTGGAGCCGTTTCAACGACGGGGCACGGGGAAAGCATCCTGAAGGTGAATCTGGCCAGGCTCGCTCTCTTCCACGTAGAACAAGGTACACAGAACACGTTCACAATGTCCGAAGATGCATGACTAGAAGTATTTGCAAGTAGGTGGAGAAGTGCATCCGCCTACTTGTCAGCTCCAGAGGTTGCTCTCGGGTCATTCACGCTGTTTGACTCCTGCTAGGATCTGGCGAGGAGCATTTCGAATGCGTCTGCCTCGTGTATCTGGGGGGCAGTGGAGAGACTCGGAGCCCGGTTACAGGAGAAAAGGCGGCTCACTTAGGCTGATGCCGGGCCTTGTCTCAGAGGCAGGAGGCCTTCCTGGTGAGGCTCCTCCTTGAGGCGTTCAAACAGAAGCCATTTACCAAGTCTTTGTTACCTAGCTCTGTTTTTTCATGCTGCAGGTGACCTTCCCGTCAATTCCTTCCAATAACATGTTGTTTCTCAACTTTTCCTTGTTTTCAGGAAAGACATTAGAAGAAGCTGCTGACATGTCATTGGGTTATATGAAGTCAAAGCTCGAAGGTTTAGGTGGTGTCATCTTGGTCAGCAAAGCAGGGGACTGGGCAGTAAAGTGGACCTCCGAATCCATGCCCTGGGCGGCTGTGAAGTGCGGCAAGCTGCACTTCGGAACCGACTGTGACGACACCAGTGTCACTGACCCGCCCCGAAGTCCTGCCCTAGGAGGAGCGTGTGCTGGACGCTAGCTTGGGGTAACGTCCGGTTTCCTGGGGTGGAGGCTCAGCTTCACCGATTAGATCTAGACACGAAACGTTCTGCAGTCTGTTGCTCGTTTTGTTGCCTTGATGAATAAGTATCTGAACGTTGGGTTGGGTTGGGTTCAGTTGAGGTTGTAATGATGAGAGAAATGCCCACATGGAGGTCAAAATACGGTTAGTGAAATGACAAGCTGTGCTCAGCCTCCTTGTGAACAGTCCCCACTATTGTTCATTAGAAAGAAGAAGTGACATGATCATACGTGGCACGACAGAAACAGCCGCAGAGCAGGGAGCGCCTTTTGGATTGGGGGCCTCAGCAGTGGCAGAAGCAGTAGGCTTGGAAGGGGTGTGGGATCCAGAAGAGACCAACCTCTGGGGTCTCTTGGTTGCAGACTTCCCGGCAGGACCCAGTGGTGGCAGCATTGTGGAGGGGAAGGCTCCAGTGAAGGCATTTAAAAGTAAGAGGAACAGCAGAGCCGAAAGGAGAGGTCCAGGTGAACTGCAGAATGTTCAGTTCATTTTGAGTCAGAAGAACATGGGCAAAAGAACTAATGAGAGATAGATTAATTGATTTTTTTCAAGTAAGTTCAGATCTTCTCTGACTTACTAATATAGACATGTTTCCAGATGCTTTAAAAGGACCCTAAGGTAACCCAAGCTCCCTAATCTGGAGCTGAGAGTCAGAAAGACGCTGCGGAGCTCCTTCAAGGCCGAAAGCTTCCCCGGGCTCACACGTGAGCCTGCTCACCGAGTTGTTTTCCTGCCAGCCCGCATGGCTGATCAGAGCCAGGTTCCACCTGTCACCACCCGCTGGGTCTCTGTAGTGAGCAGTGTCCTGGGTCCCTAGGACAGGGAGGGACAGAGCGTAAAGATGAGCTGTGACTCGATGCATCTCGTCCTGCCCAGCGCTGAGGGTCCCCCAGCTGCTTCGTGTCTGTCTCCAGCATGGCCAGCATGGAGAGGTTTCCTATCAATATCTCTTTACACTGGAAATGGTACTTCTGCTGTGACATATATGCTCAATTTTTTAGTCTGTCAGGGCTTACCTTCTCTCTGGAAAGAAATTGCTTAACTTTAAATGCCATGTGCTACTAATAAAGTATACTTTGAAAGAATAACAGTGTGGTTAGGAGTCACTGTTGACAAAGACCAGAGCGTACATGAGCCCCCCTTGGCCCAGCAGTCCAGGCTGGGGCACTAAAGAGACCTTTCCAGGTCGGGTGGGCTGTGGGCCTGATGATACATCCTGCCTCGTGGAGTGGATTTGGGAGTTCCCAGAAGAATTGGCTTTTTCTGAATGAGTTAAGGAAGAAATCGAAGCACCATTTGCAAGCAGGGTTTATGGCTCAGTTTTCTTGCACTGGCCGTTATTTGCTCCAGACAGCCACCTGGTTCTGGAGCAGGGGAACCTGGGACAGGACCCCCCTCCCTGGGCCCATGTCAGCTGCTTGACCTAAAGAGAAGAGGCAGCGCATGGAGGCAGAGCTGCGTTTGAGTCCTACCCCTCCCTGCTACCCGCGTGATCCTGGGCAAGTTAACTTCTACGAATATGTTCACCTATAAAATAGATTGCTATGAAGATTAAATTAAATTAAAGGAAACCTGCTCAGTGTTTATCCCAGGGATACTATGAACAAATATGGAAGCTGTGGCCAAGCCCAGGAGGAAATCTGAGTTCTTGTGTCCTTGAAAACCTCAATACACAACAACTGGCCTTTAGAAATGTGTTTTGTTAGCAGATGTGTTTGTTTGCTAGGGCTGCCAGCAACAAAATATCACAGACAGTGGCTTAAACAACAGAAATTGTTTTCTCACAGTTCTGGAGGCTGGTAGTCCCAGGCCAGGGTGTCGGCAGGTTGGTTTCTCTTCTGGGCCTCTCTGACCTGCAGACGGCCGTGTCCTCACCGTGTCCTCCGTGGCCTTTATATATTTCTGTGGCCAGCCTTCCTCTTACAAAGACACTAGTCAGACTGGATTCAGGCTCCACAAAAGGCCTCATTTTCACCTAATCACCCCTTCTAAGGCCCTACCTCTAAAGACACTTTCTGAGATACTGGGGTTAGTTCAACTTATGGATTTTGAGGGGGCACAGTTCAGCCCGTACCAGGGGACAAAGCAGAATTACATTAGGGGTTGGAAGAGGAGAGACTGGAGAAGATAATGATCGCTAAGTAGATAAGGAGAGAGGGAGACCAGTTGAAACATCTGTTTTACACTTACCGGCTCTGTCAGTTCACAAGGAAAATGAATAGTTATCAAAAGCTGGAGGCTCACAGGCCACCGGACCTCTTTTGTCAGGCAGCCCAGTTAGGAAAGGGCACATCGGCCGCTCTGTGCAACCCGGGGTGTGTATTGCTGCCGTCGGACCTTGGGTCTGTGAAGTCACCTCCGCTAGCCTGGGACTCCATCAGCAGAGACGGTGGCTGTCCTTTGCTGCACACATGGTCCAGTGGCCTCTGTAACTCAACAACTAGATGGGCCAGATACTATCTCCAGGAGGATGGCGATCTTTTCGTCACTTCCTCCACAAGAGGGCAGCCAACGATAAAATGTCCAAGGGTTTCAGCAGCCCAAAAGGGAGAGAATGTTTCTTGACTCTAGATCAGAATGATCTACTCAGAAAATGTGGAACCAAAAGTGGGTTCCTCGTCCTAACCTTCATTTTTATCTAGATACTATAATCTGTTTTAGAGCAGAATTGTCCAAAAAGCAAATACACCAAGTGCCCCGTAGAACTCATCAAAATCAACCATGTCTCTTGACTCTTAAAACAATTGAACCTGCTGCCAGATGTGGGGGCCCAGGGCTGAGCACAGTCAGGCCGCCCTCGATTACCCCTTCCAGCCAGGGAGACATACAATATATTTGGCCTAAACTCACCAAAATGGTGGAAAACTAAGGAGCACACAGAGGGCCCAGAGCCAAGAGATGGTGTCCGCCCCGGCGGGAGATGCTGCGGGCGGCCCCCCCTTTGAGCTGGAAGGAAAGGGCCTGGACAGGAATGGCCTAACCCTTGTAGCTATTGCTCAATGAATGATTTTCCAAACAATGCCCTTTATAGACATATTCCTTTGTACAATAAGAGATGATAAAGTATGAGGGCAAAGGAAGGTGGAATGGGACGCACTTCAATCCGCCAAGGTCCCTCAGTGGAAATGGTGGTGTGGGGGGGACAGCAGCCTGCAGCCCACACCCTCCGTAGTGCTCCCATCGGCCTTCGTCTTTGCACAAACCAGCAGGCTTGTCCCCACAGAGCTTGCCCAGCTGAGACAGAGCCAGGTGTCCTCTTCTTCCTCTCTGCACAGGGAGAGGCATGACCCAGAGAGGAATGGGGGCCGGCCTGGAGGGCAGAGGTGAAACCAGGCCTGCAAATGGGGTTACAGGAGGGTTAGGCCTGGGACGCAGGCAGAGCTGGGCCGGGAGTGGGTGTGGGTGTGGGTGCCCATTAGTGGGTCCATCCAGAGCCCACGTTCCTCTAATGGGCAAGCAGCCTTCCTGCCTTACCCCCAGACACACACCCAGAAAGAGGAACCACGGTCACATGGAGCCGTCTGCTGTAAGAAGCAGAAGATGTGTGAGGGGAGACAGGCATGATTCTGCCCTTTTGAAAGATAAAGGCCCACAGAAACTGACATTTCCTCCAAGGCCACCCCAGGTTAAAGAGGCTTATCCCAGCTTCCCTGCCCCCAGTCCTGTGTCCCTGATGTGACAATCCTCACCACACCACGCTTGACACCAGTGCCCACCGAGACCTAAGTAGGGTCCACCCCAAGAGCACCCCCTGGGGGAGGCAGGGAGAAACAGCACATTTTAACTTTATCCTTCAAATTCTGCACCTTTTACCCAACTCATTTTTAAAATGAAGTTGGGTTTCCAGACAGTGTGGTGTGGGCATGGACTGGGTTGCTAGGGGAAACTAACTTAGGATTTTTTTTCTCTCTTTTAAATCACTGATCATCTCAAGAGTTAACTGTATTTTTTGCTATATAACTATCAGTGCTTTCTGGATCCTGTGCAGAACTCAGATGGGGTTTGGGTTCTAAGCTGTGGCTGAGAGCAAAGGAGAGAAGGATTCCCACCGCACAGGCTGAGGAACAGCCAGTTCAGGCAGCCCTGGGTTGTTATCTTGCAGGGGAAGATTTTTCACTAAACATTTTAAGTTAAAAGTAAACTTAACACAATAAAAGGGTATATATCCATCGTAGAAGTTTGAAAAAATAATTCTAAAGTAAGTGTGAGAAAACAGAGCCACAAAAATAAGAGAAAGGTGGGGAGGAATTTCCCATCATCTAATGAATATTACTCACTGTTAACATTTATTAAACATTTGAGTATTTTTCACAAAATGAGATTATACCATACATAAAACTTTTTTCCAGTTAACATCCACCTTTCCGTGTCAATAAACTTCCACATTATATAATGCTCAGTCAATATTCAAATTTCTCCTGTTTCTCAAAAGCATCCCTGACAACAGGTTTGTCCAAATCCTGCCCTCACCTGGATCAGTGATTATGTGCCTTTGTCTCCTGTGCCCCTCTTAGTGGCTCTGACTTGTGAGATAATTAGGGCCAGGTGCCCAGCACTGTTCCACCTTCCCAGCTGGGCAGGTCACCTCCCGTGGGATCAGATGAGCATTAGGCTAGAATATACCACAGGGGTGCTGGGTACCAGGCCCACCATGTCAGACACAAATGTGGATGTCCCCTCTGCAGCAAAGGGCCATTGTGTCAGGTTGTTGGGGACAGGACTGTGCCGTGGGGACAGGGATGTGGGTTGTGCCCAAACTACAAGGCCCCACCCAGAAATTTGGCTAAGAGTGACTTGAACACAGAGGAGCAGGTGGGGAGGTGGTTTGCCCTGTGCAGCCACCAGGAAAGGACTCGCCCACACCCTTCCTGCTCAAAGCCTCGCTGTTCCCAGGTCACTTCCCTTCCCAACTGCACTCACCTTCAACCTTTCCCAAGGCCTGCCTCACCACACAATAAACAAGAGCCACCCCAATGACCCTTGGGCAAAGGGTAGTGTTCAGTTGACCTTGAACAACATGAGGATGAGGGACGCTGACCGCTGCACAGTTAAAAATCTGTGTATAAGTTTTGACTCACCCAAAACATCTACTAATGCCTACGGTTGACCAGAAGCCTTATCAATAACAGTTGAGTAACATATTTTGTATGTTATATGTATTATGTACTATATTCTTAAAGCTAGAGAAAAGAAAATGTTTTACCAAGTTGTCACAAAACTCCAAAAAATTTTCCAAATATTAAAAAAATAAATCCACATATAAGTGGACCCACGCAGCTCAAAACCATGTTATTCAAGGGGCTACTGTGTTTACCAATTAGCACAGATGGATGCCGGTCTCACACCAAATCCAGGGCTATTATGGTGGAATGAGAGCAAAAGCTGGGGCTCCACTGCCCAGGAGAACAATGTTCCACTGTCCCCCAGTCCCCCGTCCCCAGCAGGCTGAACTACTGACCTCTGTCTCCCCACGTTGTATTCATACACCAAGTATTTCATCTTTTAACAAATGAGAAAGACCAAGAGATTCTCCCCTTCCTCCCTCTGTCTGCTCCCCTCCCTTCCCCTGGGCCATTCAGCCTGCCTGCTCAGTGCTGGCCCATGGGCTTCCCTGCTGACCTCACCCCAGGTCTGGCCCTCCTGCCCCCCGCCTCTCCAGTCTTCCTGGACATCTCTGGTCATCTTATCTCTGGCTCTGCACAGATGTCACACCCTGGATGCCATATGACTAACCACTCCGCTGCTCCCAAGCCCCTTCCCGCCCTGTCCCTGTCTTCCTTAGAAATTCCAGCTTATCAGAGGTCCTTGCCACAGCAATCAGACAACACAAGGAGATAAAAAGCATCCAAATTGGTAAGGAAGACAAATTTTGCAGATGACATGATATTTTACGTAGAAAACTAAAGGCTCCACCAAAAAACTACTAGAACTAATAACTGAATTCAGCAAAGATGCAGGATACAAAATTAATACACAGAAATCTGTTGCATTCCTATACACTAACAACTATCAGAAAGAGAAATCAGGAAAACAACTCCATTTACAATTGCATCAAAAAGAATAAAATACCTAGAAATAAATCTACCCAAGGTGAATGACCTATACTCTGAAAACTAGAAGACACACTAGAAGAGATTCAAGATGGCAGCATGAGAGGTGAGACAGAGAACTCCTCCCAAAACCACAGATAGTATGAAAATATAGTTAATACAACTAACCCTAAAACAGCAACAGGAAAGAAGGGTGCACCAGACTGCATACAGACCTCACGAACAGAGCAGACCTCACAAAACAGGGTAACATATGAAAGCCTTGATGCGGCAGGACCAGAGCCCTTCCCCCACCCCAGCTCACTGGCAGGAGGAAGAGAAACAGAGGGGGGTGGGGGTGAAAACTTGGGCCTGCTGAACACCTAGCCCTAGAGATCTGCTTTGCAAGCAGAAATCTACATTGTGTGGTGCTCTGGAGAATGGGGAGCTGGGACAGGCAGAGTGCTTGAGAGACAGATTCTGGCCGTTTGTGGAGGACGGGATCCACACGCAACCACTCTGAGACAAGGGAAAGGCAGGCGGTCTGAGAGGCTTCCTACCAGCGAGAGAGCTGCTGAAGGCACGGTGTTTGCACTGAGCTTGCTGCACGGAGGAGGGATAGGGGGACAAGGTTGTCTGGGCATGCTCTGCCCAGAAGATTGGGAACTTTGAGAAGCTTCAGGCACTCCAGCCCCCTGGCTGGCTACTCAGCTCTGAGGCCCCCCCACTGTGATATGCAGCCTGCCAAGCCTTCCTCCTGGTCTGACAGCACCAGCTCACAAATCAGCAGTCACTGCTCTGGCGTCAGACCAGCCAGAGAGAGGCCTCACCTACAACAGCTAGAGATGCCAAGCACAGAGACTTAACACCTGTGTGCTCGGCCCACTGGCCGTGATACTGGAGACAGGCAGGACAGGCGGGAGACAGGAAACAGTTCTTTCCTCTCCCCAGGCACGAGCTCCACTCCCCTATGACCCCCAACCTCACACTAGGGGCTGAGCAGCTCCAGAGACTGGAGCTTCTGCACACTAGTGGGCACCACACAGAAATATGAAACGCCAAAAGAACATGGTACAGACCAAAATCTCACAAACCCCAGAAAAAGGGCCAAGTGAAACTGAACTCACCAATCTTCCTGAAAGAGAGTTCAAAATAAAAATCATAAACATGCTTATGGAGGTACAGAAAAATATTCAAGAGCTCAGGAACAAATTTAAGACAAGAGATTCAATCATTAAGAAATTCCATATCTGAAATGAAACACACAATGGAGGGATTTAAAAGCAGATTAAATGTAGTAGAAGAGACAGTAAATGGAATAGAAATTAGAGAAGAGGAATATAAAGAAGCTGAGGCACAGAGAGAAAAAAGAATCTCTACGAATGAAAGAATATTGAGAAAACTGTGTGACCAATCCAAACAGAACAATATTCGCATAATAGGGGTACCAGAAGAAGAAGAGAGAGAAAAAGGGATAGAAAGTGTCATTGAGGAGGTAATTGCTGAAAGTGTCCCCAATCTGGGGAAGGAGATAGTCTCTCAAACCATCGAGATGCACAGATCTCCCAACACAAGGGACCCAAGGAAGACAACATCAAGACATATAATAATTAAAATGGCAAAGATAGAGGATAAAGACAGACTTTTAAAAGCAGCTAGAGAGAGAAAAAAGATCACATACAAAGGAAAACCCATCAGGCTATCATCAGATTTCTCAACAGAAACCTTACAGGAGAGAAGGGAGTGGCATGATATATTTAATGCAATGAAGCAGAAGGGCCTTGAACCAAGAATACTCTACCCGGCAAGATTATCATTTAAATTTGAAGGAGGGATTAAACAATTTTCAGATAGCATAAGATGAGAGAATTTACCTCCCACAAACCACCTCTACAGAGCATTTTGGAGGAACTCCTATAGATGGAAGTATTCCTAAGACTAAATAGATGTCACCCAAGGGATAGACAAAGAGTACAGAATATGATTCATAACATACAAAGAATGGAGGAGGAAGAAAAAGGAGGGGGGAAAAAAAGAATCTTATGGTTGTGTTTGTAATAGCATATGAAGTGAGTTAAATTAGACTGTTACATAGTAAGGGAATTACCCTTGAACCTTTGGTAACCACAAATCTAAAGCCTGCAATGGCAATAAGTACATACCTATCCATAATCACCCTAAATGTAAATGGTTTGAATGCACCAATCAAAAGACGTAGAGTCACTGAATGGATAAAAAAACAAGACTCATCTATATGCTGCCTACAAGAGACTCACTTCAAACCCAAAGACATACACAGACTGAAAGTGAAGGGATGGTAAGATATTTCATGCAACTCATAGGGAGGAAAAAGCAGGAGTTGCAGTACTTGTATCAGAGAAAATAGACTTCAAAACAAAGAAAGTCAAAAGAGACAAAGAAAGATACTACATAATGAAAAAGGGGTCAGTCCAACAAGAGGATATAACTATTATAAATTTCTATGCACCCAACACAGAATCACCTACATAAGTGAAACAGATACTAACAGAATTAAAGGGGGAAATAGAATGCAATGCATTCATTTTGGGAGACTTCAACACACCACTTACTCCAAAGTACAGATCAACCAGACAGAAAATAAATAATGAGACAGAAGCACTGAACAACGTATTAGAACAGATGGACCTAACGGACATCTACAGAACACTCCATCCAAAAGCAACAGGATATACATTCTTCTCAAGTACACATGGAACATTTTCAAGAATAGATCATATCCTAGGCCACAAAAAGAGCCTCGGTAAATTCAAAAAGATTGAAATTGTACCAACCAGCTTCTCTGATCACAAAGGTACGAAACTAGAAATAAATTACTCAAAGAAAATCCCACAAACACATGGAGGCTTAATTACATGCTCCTAAATAATCAAAGGATCAATGACCAAATAAAAACAGAGATCAAGCAATATATGGAGACAAATGACAACAATAATTCAACACCACAAAATCGGTGAGACACAGTGAAGGCCATGCTAAAAGGGAAATATACTGCAGTACAGGCCTACCTCAGGAAAGAAGAACAATCCCAAATGAACAGTCTAAACTCACAATTAATGAAACTAGAAAAGGAAGAACAAATGAGGTCCAAAGTCAGTAGAAGGAGGGACATAATAAAAATTAAAGCAGAAATAAATAAAATTGAGAAGAATAAAACAATAGCAAGAATCAATGAAAGCAGAAGCTGGTTCTTCGAGAAAATAAACAAAACAGATAAACCCCTAGCCAGACTTATAAAGAAAAAAAGAGAGTCTACACACATAAACAGAATCAGAAATGAGAAAGGAAAAATCACTACGGACACCACAGAAATACAAAGAATTATGAGAGAATACTATGAAAAATTATATGGTAACAAACTGGATAACCTAGAAGAAATGGACAACTTTCTAGAAAAATACAACCTTCCAAGGCTGACCCATGAAGAAACAGAAAATCTGAACAGACCAATTACCAGCAAAGAAATTGAATTGGTAATCAAAAAACTATGTAAGAACAAAACACCTGGACCAGATGGTTTCACTGCTGAATTTTATCAAACATTTAGTGAAGACCTAATACCCATCCTCCTTAAAGTTTTCCAAAAAGTAGAAGAGGAGGGAATACTCCCAAACTCCGTCTCTGAGGCCAGCATCACTCTAATACCAAAACCAGGCAAAGACACCACAAAAAAGGAAAATTAGAGACCAATATCCCTGATGAACATAGATGCAAAAATACTCAACAAAATATTGCAAACCAAATTTAAAAATACATCAGAAAGATCACCCATCATGATCAAGTGGGATTCATCCCATGGATGCAAGGATGATACAACATTCGAAAATCCATCAACATCATCCACCACATCAACAAAAAGAAGGACAAAAACCACATGATCATCTCAAAATATGCTGAAAAAGCATTTGACAAAATTCAACATCCATTCATGATAAAAACTCTCAACAAAATAGGTATAGAGGGCAAGTACCTCAACATCATAAAGGCCATATATGACAAACCCACAGCTAAAATCATACTTAACAGCAAGAAGCTGAAAGCTTTTCATCTAAGATCAGGAACAAGACAAGGATGCCCACTCTCCCTACTTCTATTCAACATAGTTCTAGAGGTCCTAGCCACAGCAATCAGACAACACAAAGAAATAAAAGGCATCCAGATTGGTAAGGAAGAAGTCAAACTGTCCCTGTTTGCAGATGATATGATATTGTACATAAAAAGCCCTAAAGAATCCACTCCAAAACTACTAGATCTAATATCTGAATTCAGTAAAGTTGCAGGATACAAAATGAATACACAGAAATCTGTTGCATTTCTATACACTAACGGTGAACTAGCAGAAAGAGAAATCAGGAAAACAATTCCATTCACAATTGCATCCAAAAGAACAAAATACCTAGGAATGAACCTAACCAAGGAAGTGAAAGACTTACACTCTGAAAACTACAAGACACTCATGATAGAAATTAAAGAAGATCCCAATAAATGGAAACACATCCCATGCTCATGGACAGGAAGAATTAATATTGTCAAAATGGCCATCTTGCCCAAAACAACTTACAGATTCAACGCAATCCCTATCAAAATACCAACAGCATTCTTCAATGAACTAGAATAAATAGTTCTAAAATTCATATTGAACTGCAAAAGACCCTGAATAGCCAAGGCAATCCTGAGAAAGAATAATAAAGCTGGGGGGACTGCGCTCCCTGATTTCAAGCTTTACTACAAAGATAAAGTAATTAAAACAATTTGGTACAGGCACAAGAACAGCCCCATAGATCAATGGAACAGAAAAGAAAGCTCAGATATAAACCCACATTATTTATCAATTAATATAGGATAAAAGAGCCATGAATATACAATGGGGAAAAAACAGCCTCTTCAACAACTGGTGTTGGCAAAACTGGACAGCTGCATGTAAGAGAATGGAACTGGATTATTGTCTGACTCCATGTACAAAAGTAAACTCAAAATGCATCAAAGACCTGAATGTAAGTCATGAAACCATAAAACTCTTAGAAGACAACACAGGCAAAAACCTCTTGAATAAAAACATGAACAACTTTTCCCTGAACACATCTCCTCAGGCAAGGGAAAAAAACAAAAATGAACAAATGGAGCCACATCAAATGGTGAAGGACACCATCAGCAGAACAAAAAGGCATCGCACAGTGTGGCAGAATATATTAATAAATGACTCATCTGATAAGGGATTAACACCCAAAATATATAAAGAACTCATATTCCTCAACACCCAAAAATCAATAACCCAATCAAAAAATGGATGGGCGACCTGAACAGACACTTCTCAAGAAATTCAGATAGCAAACAGGCACATGAAAAGATGCTCCACGTCACTAATCATCAGGGAAATGCAAAATAAAACCACAATGAGATATCACCTCACACTAGTTAGAATGGCCACTATCCAGAAGACAAGAAATAACAAATGCTGGCTAGGGTGTGGAGAGATAGGAACCCTCCTACACTGTTGGTGGGACTGCAAATTGGTGCAACCACTGTGGAAAGCAGTATGGAGGCTCCTCAAAAAACTAAAAATAGAAATACCATTAGACCCAGTAATTCCACTCCTAGGAATTTACCCAAAGACAACAAAATCTCTGATTTGAAAAGATATATGCACCCCTATGTTTACCACCACACTGTTTGCAATAGCCAAGATATGGAAGCAATCGAAGTGTCTATCAGTAGGTGAACAGGTAAAGAAGAGGTGGTACATATGCACAATGGAATATTATTCAGCCACAAAAAGAAAAGAAATTCTGTCATTTGCCACAACATGGTGGAGCTAGAGGGTATTACGCTGAGATAAGCCAAGCAGAGAAAGACAAATACTATATGATTTCACTTACTTGTGGAATATAAAAACAAAGCAAAACAGAAGGAACATAAAAGCGTTAGACTCACAGACACTGAGAAGTGACCAGTGGTTGCCAAGGGGACGTGGAGTGGGTGGGGGTGAGGGGAGGGGAAGGGGAACTGTTGAACCATGTGATGTAAATAAAAAAATAAAAAATAAAAAAATTTGAAAAAAAATTGCAGCATATCTGTCAACTGTCCCAAGCAGAATTGGCCAGGACACAGGGTGGGGCATTGTGACAAACTGAGCCTCCCCACCACACACCCAGCATTCCCCACCCAAAGTCCTCGCTGGGATGTGCTACAGAAAACAGGCGGCTTTGTTTTATTTGAGAGAAGTGGTCCCAGCACTACTTCCTGCTTCTGACCACTGGGGCCATTGCTCTGCTGCCCGTCCCCGGTGGGGCCAGCCCCTGCCCAGGCTACACAGGGCACTCAGACTGGGAAGGCACTTTTGTCCTGCCAGCAGAGGCAAAACGCTGCAGGCTCCTGTGAAAGCCCACAGGCAGAGCTGCCCTGTCCTTCCTGGGGTCAGCTCCTTGGGTGGGGTGCAGGCAGGTACATGCAAGACCTGCACCAGGCCGCTTAGCTGCCACCCTAGCCGCCCAGGCTCAGAGACCTCGGGCCCCTGCACCACACAGGCCCAGCCTCTGGCCTGTCGCAGAGTCAGGGTGGCAGCTGGGCCTGGCCTGTGCTCAAGTATGAAGGCCGAAGGCTGAGGAATACCCTCATGCCATGGACTCCGCAACCCTCAGCCAGTCCACTGAGGCCCCTCCGCCCAGGAGCCCCATGCTGCCCACCCCCAAGGATTCCGTTGCCCACAAGCCTCCATTCCTGCTGACTGTATCAAACCAAGCCGCTCGGCTGCTTCCAAGCTCCCACCAGGCCAGCTCCTCCTGGCGGCGGGCAGGGTGCCCCACGGCCCCCAGTGTTCAGAGGCTTTCCAGGCCTCTGCACAGCCAGTCCCCTCCCGAAATGCCTTTCCACCCTTAAAGGTGTTTGAAGAGGAATAACAGTAACTTCCCTCACAGGGCTTCTTGTGAGGATCAATTAGTTGCTACATGGAAAATACATCACAAGGGCTCAGTAAGTCTTAACTATGATTATTGGATTATTTCCCAAGCTATTCAAGCCAGATGGACCTTCCTTTTCTGAGCCCCGCCACTCTTCAGGGTCAGCAGCTCCTAAAATGGGCCTCTGTTCCGTGGCCCGAACGTTGATCTGCCCATTATGGATGTGGGCCAGGTGCTCTAGCAGGCCTGGCTGTTCCTGTGGGGGGCAGGGTCCCTGGGCTGAGCCCCCAACAACAATGCCAACACAAAGGGGAACCCCAGTTTCTTTCATAGGTTGCAAAGCATTTCCCCATCTATTTCTACTTGGTGGAATAGGCAGAGCAGAAATAATTATTCCCCTTTTCTACACAGGGCCCTTGACTCTTAGAGGCAACGAGTACCTCCCTCAGGTCAGTGAGTAAAGGCCCGGTTAGGCTGTGATGGTCACTTTCCTGGATTACGAGGCTAGCGCTTTTTCCTCAGGACAGAGCTGGGCCACAACTGGTTAAGTGCATCTTCCTCCTTTTGAAAAGAGGCTGAGATGCCAAAGGAATTAGAGACAGCCACCCGATGAGAACCAGACGCCTTCCCCCTCGTCCCTGGACCAGCTCCCAGGAAAGGGCGAGCAACCGATATGTGGCCCCAAGGCCCAGCCCACCCCATGAGCTCAGCTCCTGGCAGAAAGAGCCTTGCTAAGGAAGCCTGCTGACCCCACCCGGGGCTGGGGACGCCTGTCACTAGAACCGGGGCCAGACTGCACGGGCGCTGAATTCCAGGGTCAGAACAAGGAGTGGCCCAGGCCACCCGTGTTGCCACTGCCCATCTCTAACCCTTATGACCCTGCCAGCTATGGGCTCTGCCTGTTCCTCAGGGGAGAAAACTAGGCTTGGAGAGACGTGACTTTCCAAGCTAACAAGAGGGGAAACCTGAGGAGGCAGGTCCACCAGGAAGCCCCCGTGCCTACCTCCAGCTCACCAGGCCAGGGGTCCCCCTTGTGGTGGGGGAGAGGGGCAGCCCCAGTGGTGGTGGAGGCTCTCTTGAAGAGGCTCCAGCAGGTCAGGGCAGAGGATGGAAGGAGTCAGGGCTCCCTGAGAATGTGAGTGGGGCAGGATGGAGCAGGGCCGGAGCACCCCAGATCGCCAGCCCAAGATCCCCGCTGGGGGACATTTCTCTAGCCAACCCTCCCGCCTGGATGATACTAGCACTTGTGGGGCTGAGGGCAGAGCCAGGCTCAGACCTTGCAAGGGAGGCAGAGGCTGGTCTCAGGCCTGCGTGGGGTGCATATGTATTGCAGAAGTGCCCCTGTCTGAATGAGCCCAAGTTCATGAGCCCAGATGGGGATCATGCACATTCATTTAACAAAAATAACAGTATGACCACAAAATAGAAAGAACAACGGACTCAGAACAAAGCTGGTGGTATCATGCTCCCTGATTTCAAGCTTTGCTACAAAGCTCTAATAATCAGAACAGGATGAACTGGTACAAAAACACACATGATGGGTGGAACAGAATAGGGAGCCCAGAAACAAACCCACATTTACATGGTCAATTAATTTATGACAAAAGAGGCAAGAACATACAATAGGGAAAGGATAGTGTCTTCAATAAATGGTGCTGGGAAAACTGGACAATTATGTGCAAAGCAAGGCAACTGTGTCACTTGTCTTATACCATATACAAAAATAAACTCAAAATGGATCGAAAACATAAATTTAAGACCTGAAGCCATAAAACTCCTAGAAGAAAATGTAAGCAGTAAACTCTGGGACATCGGCTTAGCAATTTTTCTTTTCTGACTATGTCTCCCCAGGCAAGGGAGACAAAAGCAAAAATAAACAAGTGGGACTACATCAAACTAAAAACCTTCTGTACAGCAAAGGACACCATGAACAGAATGAAAACATAACCTATTGAATGGGAGACTATATTCAGAAATGATATATCTGATAAGGGGTGATATCTAAAATATTTAAAGAACTCATATAACTCAATGGCAAAAAAAACATAGATAATCCAATTAAAAAATAGGCAGAGGACCTGAACAGATATTATACCAAAGAAGACATACAGGTGACCAAAAGACACATGAAAAGATGCTCAATACCACCAATCATCAAAGAAATGCAAATCAAAACCATAATGAGATACCGCCTCCCACTGATCAGATTGGCTATTATCAGAAGACAAGAAATAATAGGTTGTTGGTGAGGATATGGAGAAAAGGTAACCCTCATGCACTGTTGGTGGGAGTGTAAATTGGTGCAGTCACTGTGAAAAACAATAGGGAGTTTCCTCAAAAAAGTAAAAAATAGAATTACCTTATGATCCAGTAATCCCACTGCCAGGTATTTAAAGAAAAAACACTAATTCAAAGAGCTATCTGCACTCCATGTTCATAGCAGCATTATACACAATAGCCAAGATATGGAAACATCCATATGACGGATGAATGGATAAAGAAGATGTGCTGTATGTGGATATACAATGGAATATTATTTAGCCATTAAAAAAATGAAATCTTGCCATTTGCGACAACATGGATGGGCCTTGAGGGCATTATGCTGAGTGAAATAAGCCAGTCAGAGAAAGACAAATACCATATGATCTCACGTATATGTGGAATAAAAAAAAAAAAACCCAGCTCATAAATACAAAGAACAGGCTGGTGGTTGCCAGAGGTGGGAGTTGGGGTTGGGTGAAATGGGGAAGGGGTCCAAAGCCCAGACTTTCAGTTTTAAAATAAATAAGCCCTGGGGATGTATCCTACAGCACACAACTATAGTTAATAATAACACTTGTATTGTACATTTGAAATTCACCAAGAAAGTGGATCTGAAAAAGTTCTCATCACAAGAAAAAGAGATTTTGTAACTGTGTGGTGACCGATGCTAACTAGAATTATTGTGGGAATTATTTCACAGTATATACCAATACCGAATTATGTTCTACTCCTGAAACTAATACAGTCTTATGTGTCAGTTATACCTCAGTCAATAAGGGTTCTATTTTATATATGTGACATAAATATAATAAAAGATTTATTTTTAAAAAGATGCCTCTTCCACCCCCCACCCAGGGAGGGGGCCAAAAAAGCAGGCGTCTGGCGGGGGAGGACGGGCCAGAAGCAGATTCCGCCCCACCCAGAGGTTGTTGCCGAGACTCTCGGTGCGCTGCGCTTCCAGGACCAGCGCAGACCCCGATGGTCGGGGGCCCTCGGCCGGCCTGGCGCAGGTCATGGGGTGGGGCCATCCTCCCTGGGTCTAGATCCTGGCTCCTCCACTTGCTGACCACGAGGCCCTGGGCAGCTTTTGGGGCCCTCGGTTTCTGCATCTTTGGAATGGGGACAGGAATGGTGCCTGCCCGGAAGGGTCATTGCGAAAGTTCAGAGAGACCGCACCTAGCATGGTGCCTGCAGAGGCCGGCTGTGAGTTTGGGTTGTTGTCCTCATTAATGACGTTCTCCCTGAGGAGGTTGCCTTTGGCCTGAGTCTTGAAGGTAAGTGAGATTTCAGCAGGTGGAGATGGGGATGGAAGGCACGCAGAGGTTTCATTCAGCAGGTAGACGTAAGGCAGGGCAGCTGAGGGTGCTTCAGAAATGGAGAAATGAGCCCCCACTCATTCAGTCAGTAAGGTTTTCGTGAGCACCTACGATGTGCCTGTCCCTGGAGAACTGAGGTGAATGTGGAGCTTACGTTTTTTGAGGGGATAGATAATGAGCGAGATCATTTCAGATGGTGACAAAGGCTTGGAAGGAGAGAGAACCGGATCCTGAGATGTAGAGTGACCAG
This sequence comes from Phataginus tricuspis, assembly GCA_029783875.1. NCBI lineage: Eukaryota > Metazoa > Chordata > Mammalia > Pholidota > Manidae > Phataginus > Phataginus tricuspis. The sequence goes on along the minus strand of JAQQAC010006904.1, from coordinate 12,192,527 downwards.
AGAGGGGGCTCCTCGACAGGGAAAGGTTATTGTTTTGTTGCAGAGAGGCGGTGTGGTTGACGCCTCCCTGAGACGATAGAAGATGCGGTCAGGAAATGCATCCAGGCAGAGGGAAAGCAACAGCACAGGCCCAGGGGTGGGCCTGTCCTCAAGGTACCCTGCAGGGAAGGAGGCCAGTGCGGCCACAGGGTACTGAGTCAGGGGGGGAGAGACACAAAATGGGGCTGGAGAGACAGGTGGGGACAGGTCAGGCCAGGTGCTTGTGGACCAGGTAAGATTTGGATTTGATTCCAAAAGCTGTGGGAAGCCAAGAAGGGTTTGCACAGAGAAGTCATATGATCTGATGTACATTTTTAAAAGATCACCCTGGCTGCTCTGGGGGGAATGGAGCTCAGCAGGCTCAATGAGCAGGGACCCTACCCTTGGACGTGAACCCATGCTGAGCCAGAGGCCCAAGGAGGCAGCCCCCCACCTTCTGTCCCCTCAGGCCAGGTCCCGTGTCTGGCACCGGTCCTGCTGGGCCACCATGGAACAGGCCGCTCACATCATCCCTTGCCTGACCCAGGCCTCTCCATCTCCAGCCTCTAGGACTAAGAGTTACATTTCCTGGCATTCCAAATCCACGTGAGGAAAGACCCACTAGTTCCTTTAGAGGAAAGTAAATTACAGCCAGCAGTGCTCATTTTTCAGCATTTTTACAGGTCCCAAGGATCCCTGAAGTTCAGAGCATAAATGCATTAACTGTGCGTGCTCGTACGTTGATGGGTGTGTGTAGAGCCGAGCAATAAACACCAAGGGCCGCGCTGTGCTCCGCAGTTCAGAACAGCAGGAAGCCTCCTGAGCAGAGCATCACGGCCCGGATTCATGTCCTGCCTCTGCCCCAACTCGATAGAGCTGCCTATGGCTTCAGCACCTTCCTGGGCCTGGGGCTCCCCCAGGGCACACGAGGTGGAACACATGTGCCCTCCGACCCTTCCAGATCGCAGAGGCAGAACCTCCCCAGAGTTCCAACTTGAGTCAAGCCAGAGACAGCTGCCAAAAACCACCGGGTGACCTCTGAGGCTGGGGTCTGGGCAGCCTGGCCTCTTCCATGTTGTCTTAGGCAAAAGGGACAGCAAGGACCTCAGCAGGACCCTGCCACCATGCCGGCTGCAGTAGCCCTGTGCCCGCCGGGCTCCCCAGGGGCACAAGCCATCCACTTGGCAAGGATAGTTTCTGAAACGTTAACCTGTTATTTTTCTTCTTATTTTCCTTTCCCCTTTTGGCTCTTCCGCCCACTCTGGCTGCCCCATGGAAGGGCTGAAACAGTGGGAGTCTTTTCCTGGCTTTTGCAGTTCAAAAGCCTGGCTTTCAGAGGAAAGGAAAGATCTGTAAGAGCCTGTTTCCTGTAAGAGCCAGGCTTGCAGAGTACCCACCGCACCCCCAGACTCAAAAAGGATTCCTGGGGTGACCTGGAAGTAAAAAGCAAGTTGGTGGTCCTGCTGCAACCAGTGGCCTGCCGCCCACTCCGGGCGCCAGGCAATAAGCACATCTAAAATCAATCCACTGAAAGTCAGTATGCTTTTTACTATCACCGTGTGCCGGCTATTATAAACAACGTCAGGATAAACTCCTACCTGAAAACTTGCCTAAGTCTACTAGAAAATATGGGCTGGGGTGACCCTCGCATTCTATAATGTATGCAAGCTCCAAATTAGCATCCTTTGGTTGTTCATCATTTAATAAACACTGTCTTCTACATAGAAGTTGTTGCTAAGAACTCCCAATCGTACATTGGTCTCTGACACATTCCACCCCACACATTCATGTCAAGAGTAAGTTCGGGAAGGCTCAGAATCCTGGAAGTTGGCCGCAGATTCAGATTCCTGTCTCCAAGTCCTGTGCGCTACAAACTCCCACATTTAAAGAGTCAGTTCAAAGCAAACATTGGAAACACTGTGATGACAAAGCCCAGAAAACAGAACTTGAGTTGCTTCAAACTCTGTCCTCCCGTGAGACTGCTTGGAGTTCTTCTCTGGGCTAAACGTTTAAAATAGGAAAACAGCACACGGTTTAATATTTTGTTTGGGAAGTGAACGTTTTAGTTCGTGCATGAAATATTGGAGTGAATCTTAATAGCTTGAAAGTTGAAATGTATTCCACTTCAGCTGATGGCTTCAGAACTAAAGAATGGATCAAACGAATAAAATGTTACCTAGGTGGTACCATGCGGTAGTTGCCTAAATTTTACCTTTTGCAGATATTTCAGTTTTATAAAAATTCACTCCTTGGTGAATTTTCATTGGGTCATTATGTACACAAAATAGTAATATCAGACTATAACAAAAGGATCAAATTCATTAGGTAAATATACAAACTCCTGAATAAATATCTATGTTTTAATGTCTGAATATTTGTGTGCTCGAACATGTAGTTTTACCAGCATGGTTTTATATGTGTGTGTGTGTGTGTGTGTGTGTGTATTTTAATAAAGAAAAATTATCTTGATGGATAAATAAATAGGTGATCGCTGTCAGCATTTCTTTCCTGGCCTTTATTCTTATTCATTTCACAGTTATTACTGAGAATAATTTCTGTTGCCTAGAGTAAGGAGGTGTTAAAAAATGGTCCTCTGTGCATCAAATCCACCAGGTAAGCCACTGGTAAGGTGGCAAAGTCCTCGGATGGGTCTAAAGAAACTGAGAGCAGAGGACAGAACCCTGCGAAGAGGAAATGGGTGTGTGATGTGTGCAGGCGGACAAGCCCTGGCTGCCTCGGGGCAGAGTGTCCCGGGCCGGGCACAGCGTGTGAGCAGCAGGACTCCCTGTGCGCCCACAGGTGGCCCTGAGGGGGCAGAGAAAGCCAGTGAGCTGGAGGCCGGGAATGGCATCCAGGGACCTCTCGGGGCCGCCCCCAGGGGCTGACGGCCAACGACACGGCTGGTGGCAGGTGACATGGAGCACCAGACGCCCTCACCAACATCTCGGTTCCACACAAGCCCCCTTGTGTTAGGCTCAACCCTGGGGAGGGGGATCCCCAGGGTGGCCAGGACAGTTTCCATCCCCTTAGCAAAAGGAAAGCTTGTGACTGAAATGACACGTTATCTTAGTTGTAATAGAGACATTATACATTATGTATTATACATAACATATATGTTTATATGTGATAAATGTATATTACGTAAAATATGTACATATAAATATAAAATATAACTATTTTAGTTATAAAAATAGAAAAAGATGGTAGATAGATGTTCTATTTCATTTCATGAACACCTGTCTTTGAGGACCTTGCATTACCCTGACGGACCAAAAATGATGTGGCGCCCAGAGGGGCCAGCGTAGGTGTTGTCCGGGGGACAGAGCCAGGCACTCACTAGACTGTTCTGGGTAAGACATCACTTGACCTCAGACTAAGAGCCAGGGGGCTGAGGGAGTCTTCCCGCCCCCTCCCTGTGCATCTCGGACAACGGCCGCCCTGCAGGGCAACCCAGCCAGCCAGCAGCAGGGCTGGGCTCTGACCCACATCTGCTGACCAAGTCGGCCCAGGTCCCCCAAGACAGCCGAGAGCAGGGCCATACAACCCACCAGCAGGGCCTCCGCGGAAACTGCCACATCCACCGGCGGGAACAAGGGCAGGGCAGGGAAGGTGGGAGAGGACAGAGAGGAGGGCAGGGCCTGGGTGACTCACTGCGGAACAAAGAGCCTACAGAATTAACCAATAAAGTAAGAAGCTCCCTGGGAAATGTCAAGAAGTGAATCGTATCTCGTTGTGCTGTCAACCCCCAAATCTGCTACCCAAATCCGCAGAGTCAGCCTGCGAAATGGAAGGGAACCAGTTTCCACCCTGCAGAACTGGGGCTTCCATCGGCGAGAGTGTCTCCACCCCTCCAAGGGAGCTTAGCCCAGACCTAAGAACCTGGGGTGTCTGTTGGGCACCCCCGAAGGCACATCCCCAGCTCCCGGCCCCCAAGTGTCAGCCCATCTGCCTGCCCGGCTGCCCGGCTGGGAGCCAAGAAAAGGCTCAGATCCTCAGCAGGTCACCCCACCCCTCCTGGACACTGAAAACAGGGAAAGCCCGGTCTCTCGGGCCTGGACCCAACCGCAGCTCAGGGTGGGTGATGTGCGCCCACAGGAAGCCTCCCAGCAGCCCACGTGAGCATCTCTGCCAGCTTCTGTCCTCACCTGTGTGCTGATGGACTACCTGCCCTGGGAAAATGCCCAAGATCCTGTGGGAATCAGGGCAGCTGATACTCCCAGACCCCCTCCCGCCTCCTCAGCCCTGACACCCTCTGCAGCTGGAGCAGGGGGGCTTCAGCCTGGGAAGATCAGTGCCAGTGGAGACATGGGTACCGCGTCCAAATCCAGGCATCTGTCCCACAGGAAGCACCCCCAGGGCAGAAGCAGGCGGGTGCATAAGGGTCCATGGCTTATAAGGGCAGAAAAACCGGAAGCCGTACAAATGTCCATCCATAAGATACTGGTAACTTAAATCATATTACTTCCCGCAAAGGGATATTCTGCAGCAAGAAAAAAATCAAGTGTATAAGTGCTAAGGTTTTGAAAGCTACCCAAGACGTAATATTAAATGGGAAAAGTAAGATCCAGAGATGTGTATATAGAATGTTACCACTATGTGCTGGTTGTTCTGTATTTGACACTTACCCACCCACCCTTCTCTACCTTTCTCTGATCTGCTCTGTGCCCCAGGAGGCTGATCTCTGAAGACCAGAGAACCAGGGCTCCCTTGCTGGCAGAATGCCCCTTGATTTGTCCAATGGGAGGTTCTGGCTATTGATCAGAGGACGGGACAAGAGAGAAACTGAGGCATTTCTTCCTCTGATCCCCCCCTGCCTGTTCTGATCATGGCTGGGCCCTGCTGTGGCCACAGCTGGGGGTATTGGGTGGGCAGGACATAAACCCTCTTAGCTTTGATGGTTCCACCCCGTATCATATCAAACACATTAAAATATACCCACTGCTCACAATAAGTATAATTTTAGCTATACATTTTTGAAGGGGCTTGTACAAATTTAGTAATTCTGATCCTAAGAACAGATTATGCATTTAGTTAATAAGATTTCAACTTTACTACATCTATGTAAAGCTATACCATAGCTTAGCTTAGTTGCAGTCAGATAGTTGAAGTAATGTTACCTAGATAAATCTTCATTAATTATAGTTTTGAGGTTTTCTTTTTATATTTTGAAGCCAACAGATACATGGCAACTTTTTAAGCCCACTCAAAGCTCACAGGCCCTAGTTATGTGGCTGGTGAACAAAATATCTAGAACGTGCAGATTTGCTGGGCCCCACCGGGAGGGCCGCAGGTCAGTGCAGGGATCAGCCCCAGGAAGTATCGAGGCAGAAGAAATTGGAGCAAACCCAGAAGGGAGAGTCCGCCCGGCTCAGGACCTGTTTCCTAAGCAAGCACAGAGCCAAAGCCCAGGGTGGAGGGAGGAGGCTCAACCCTACAACATGTCCCACGAACCGACCTCACAAGCCTGTGGCCTGACCCCTCCAGTGGCCCGGCCGGATGGATAGGCTCAGAGCCACCCACGGCCTCCAACCTGTTTTCTAGGCCATGCCAGGACTTGCGGCAAGCCAGATGCCTGCAGAGTCTGCACCCAGGCTTCCTCCTCCTCAGGATAAGCCAAGCCCGGAGCCCAGGAGGGAACATCTGGTCTCAGGAAATACCTCTGGCTGTATGGGTGGGGGGTGGGGGGGTGGGAGGGAGCAGCCCCTCCCACCCACCATTGCCACCAGACCTCTAAGTGGGACCAGGGCAGGTTCCTGAGCAGCACTGAACATGGCTCACCAACCTGGCCCCACATGTGCTCACATACCCTGCATGCATGGGGCTGGGCCCAGCAGACCTGACCTTAGAGTCCAAATCCCCAAGCCAGGCTCCCAGATCCGCAGGACTCTCCCACCCTCAGGTTCTGCCCAAGGTCCCCTGCTCCTCTCACTGGCTGCAGCCAGGCACAAGGCGCTCCAAGCTGGAGGCCGGCAAGGGCTGAGCCCAGGGCAGGGACCAGGCCCTGCGACCCAGGGTCAGGTTTCACGCTGACTCAAGTCCAGCCAACAGAGGGTGCAGTTTGGGTTGGGAGGCCCTGACAGGAGCCAGGCCAATTCTCTGCCACCCCATGACATTAATACCAAGAGGCTCGTGTTACCCAGGGACTCTGTCTTCCCAGTGATCAGCCCCCTGCGCACAAGTAGCCAGCACAGGGGCTCCCGGCCCACACCACGCTCTAAGGCTGGTGTGCAGGGTCCGGCCTGGAACTCACGGCATATGGTGTTTAAGGATTTGAGGGGCAAGTGTTGGAAACTAAGAAAATCTGAGCCTCAGCAGTTTGGCCTAAATGTCCCACCGGCAAGTCAAAGAAGCCGGCGCTCTGCGGGCTCCCAGGCAGGGAGGAGAAACACCCCACCCCGCCAGGCGGGGCTCTGAGACAAATCCCCAGCTTCACATCTGGAAGGCCGGCTGGTGCCTACCTGGGAAGCCATCGCCCCAACAATAGCAGGGGCTGGGGTGAAGCCAAGGCAGGAACAGGGTCTGATCAGATCTCTGCTCTCCAGAATCCAGCCCACACTTATCAGCTAAGCAGTAAAGTCCCTCATCACCGACCTGGCTCCAGGCTTCCTCTGTGTCCTTACTTTCATCTTTTCCATGCACAGTGGACCATACCTGGGTTCTCTCCAGAGCTTGGGCCTCCTCTCATGAGGCTTCCTCCTCCTGGCACACCCCTCAGGTCACCCCATCTGCCAAAATCCAGCTCTGATGCTAGCGCTCCCCAAGCTGTAACTCCGTCTGGACGTTGCTTCCCTTCTGGGCAACTGCCTCCCATGGGCCAGCCCTCTTCCAGGTTCCCAGGGCACCTCTGCCTTCTCTTATTTCCTCACGTTCTTGCACATTACCATTGCACCCATCTCTGTTTCTCTCCCAAGATGTCCCGAGTTCCTTAGAGTCCCAGAGCCAGCTACTCTGCCCCCAGACCTTGAACAGAGAGGATGGAATGTACAGAACAGAGTCTGTAGCTCTGGGTCATGTGACTGGGAGACCCAAGGGTCCCTGCGGCCATCACTGCAGCCCTGGCCACACTGGCCGCTGGCTCAAACAGGGACCCGCTAGAGGCAGTGCTGGAAGGCTTCAGGATGGCCCAGGTGGTCCAGCGCAACTTCATTGCCATCAGCACCATCGGCCACACCTTCTGAGTCCCCAAGAAGGGGAGCCATGGCACAGACACCTGAAACTGAGCCCTAAAAATGGGCTGCCCTCCAGAGACTGGACAGTGGATCATGGAGTCAAACCCAGAGGAAGATGGCATATAATATTGTGGGGTTTTTGTTTTGTTTTAGTGATAAACAGCTTTTTTCTTTCGGCTTTCAGTGGATTTTTTATCTTTTAGATAAGTGTCCCCCAAATAAACCCCAAATATCAGTCATGAATCTGATAGTCCCCACACAGGAGGGAATAACCAAACCAACGCTTCAGTACCCAGTGTGGAGCCCAGGCCTGGCGGCCTTGTTAGATGAGGAAGAGCAGGACCCGGGTGGTAGACCGACAGGTCCCACAGGACCCTCAGAGAACCCCTAGCGGGGCACGGTCAGGTTGGGGGTGGACATTCCACTGTATCCGATGACCCCAGGGAGAGTGAGGTAGCAAAGATGTGTCTACAGGATACACGTGACCAACTGGGTGGCGAGGCCGTTTGCTGAGATTGGAAATCCCGGGGAGAGGCTTGTCAGGTTTAGGAGCAAAGATCGTGAATTTGACGTTGTGCGTAGTGAGTTTGGAGCCCTTTGAAAAATTTAGGCGAAGCTGTCCAGCAGGCACTGGAAGGTCAAGGCTGGAGCTCAGAGAAGGCTGAGGAAGAAATAGAAATTAGGGAGCCATCTTAACGTAGGTGGCAACTGAGCTGTGAGCTGGGATGAGAAGCCCAGGGAGGGGGGGTGGGAGGGGAGGGAGCAGGGAGCGAGCCCAGGAGAGAACATGGAAGTGCGAAGGAACCAGGGAAGGAGCACCCAGAGCCACGGCAGGAAGGAGAACAGGGCTTCAAGTCTCCCTACAACACACACAGCCTTGGAGAGCAGCGCACACACGCCCCTGCTGAGAATGGACGGAAGTCATTGTCAGGGTTCTTGAACTGCCATGAAGACACTCACCAGGCCATTCCCTGCACAGCCCCTGGGCTGTCACTGTGATCATGCCCTGTGTCCAGGAGGCCTTCCTGGCTTAACAGCCAATGCACGGAGATACCCTCCTCACCCTACGACTCAAGGATGGGGATTTAAAACTACTCCTGGGTGTTCTAAGTCTTTTTACCTGACCTACTTACAGGTGAACCTGGGAACTACTCTCCTCACTTAAGCTTACCTATCAATCCCACCCTGGGATCAGGTCAGGAACACGGCAGTCAGCTAAGCCCATAAGATTCCGTGATGGACACACCAGGGCCCCAGGAACAAAAGGAAAAGCCCACCCTAATGGCCCAGAGCATGAGAGCAGCCAGCTTACCCAAGATCCTCTGTGTTCCCCAGGTGCGCCTGTGTAGGCCTGAACAAGGAAACACAAAACTGCGAGGCTCTTCAACCTGGAGACATGCAAATACCCACCAAGGTTCACTGAGTCCTTCCTCCTTGCCAGGCACCACTAAGGCGCCGGCGCTGGAGAAGGAAGCTGCGCCACGGACAAGGCGACAGGAGGCGAGAAGGGGCTGTGGCAAAAGCCGGGAAGCACGTGGGCGAGTCTTACATGGACGTGAGGAGTAAACATCTAAAGAGCAAGAAGGATGGTGGGGGGACAGGAAAGCTCTGCGGGAGGGCGGGAGAGAGACTGGAGCAAGAAGGGAAAGGCCCCAGGATCAAGAGCATTACCAGGTCACACGGATGAGGACTGAAGTGCCGCCTGGAGGGCAGCCGTGGGCGGAACAGCCCCAGCCTGGAGAAGCGGCTTCTCCAGCCTGGTTTGGGGCTTGGGTTTCTCGTGGTGATCTGGAGAAGTCCACTGCCTGTCCACATGCTTCTGTCCGGAGCCTCCCGCAGGCCTGCCGGTGGAGATGCTCTGGGCGTGTGACCTCAGGCTTGAGGTCCAGCCACCTGCCTTGGAGAGTCCCGAGTCTGGGCCCTGTGGCTGCCACTTGGGAGGGGCCTTGGGCCTCCGTTTCTCCTGGGGCAGTGGGTCCAGGTGGACAGCCCAGGCAGCCGAGTCTCCACGCCCCTGACTCGGGGCCCCTGCTGCTCCACAGGGAGCTCTGGGGTCCTCCTGCCCAAGCAGCCCCTGGTGTAAGCTCAGGTTCAATGCGGACAGTAACTGGGTCGAGAAAAGAGAGTAACTGCTTCTTGCAGCGAACCTATGTCCGAGCAAGTGGTGGGCCCCAGAAGTGGGGCCTGCTCCCTGCCTGCCCCCTTGGGTGCAGCCTGGGAGGTGTAAGAAGGCACCCCGAGAGGCGCGCCCCCAGCACCACCGAGCCAGACGCACAGCCAGAGCCTCACTCACCGCCTCTCACGCCATGAAGCTCGCTGTCACCCTGGCCCTGGGGGCCCTGGCTCCCCGCGGCACCTCTGGTGAGTGCCCAGAGACCCCCCTCCCTCACGCCAGGCTTGGGACCCTTCCTGCCACCATCCTGTCCAGGAGAGGGGCAGCTGTCCATTCCCTCTGTTAGTGGCTGGGAGGGCCTGGGAATGCTGACTCCCACCAGGAGCCTAGGTCTGGTGAACCAGCCCATCCTGGGAATCTGGGGAAAGCCCAGACACTAGGAGAAACCTGGAAAGGATCTCATCTTCCATATCCAACGACCTCAGCATTCCAGGGATGGAATGACTAGAGGGAGGGATGGAAGAGATCTCCTATAGATGTGTGTGTCCAGTGGCCAACAGAACAGGAATAACGAGCTCCTCAGAGCCCGGTCTGGACAGACTCCAGGAGACCCCAGTGTATCATGGCCCCCAGGTCTGGAGTCTCCCCACCACTGGGGCAGCCAAAGGAGCTGGAAGGAGCTGCAGGGCCTCATGTCTCCAAAAGAAATCCATCCCGAGGCAAAGCCTCCCGTTATGGACAAAGAGAAATATTCTAGAAAGGGATCTTCCCTTGGGAAACTGCTGACCCAGAGGGGAGTTTTCCATAAAAGTTTTGTCCTCTGCAAAAAGGATTAGGGTCTGAATAACTGCAGCTGTCTCTAAGAGGAAAGGAGTGAAAGAGAGGGGTGGGCGAGACAGGAAGAGAAGGAGAGGGAGAGAGAATGGAAGGGGGAAGGTGGGTCACCTCCCGCCAAGCCCCTGATCTTTTAGGAATTGGGGTACCTGTTTTTCACTCTATATCAATCTCTTCTACCCCTTTTAATAGACAAAAAAAAATTTTTGAGCAAAACTAATTAATTCCATTTGGAATGTTCATAATACCCACAGAGATAAGTTTTTTGACAGGGAGTGGCAGGGGGCAGGTGTTAGAAAACCAAGAAGCAGGGGGCACAAGTATTATATAGAAACGTTTGTTTTAAAGGGGGAAATAACATCATTTTGGAGTGAAACGTATCTTAATTAGAAGGTGTCAGAGCTGTGTACAGAGGGGATTGGCTAAGTAAGGTAGAACTGAAATGAGTTAAGGGGGGATCTGGGATGCGTGTGTATATTTGTGTGTGCACACATATCGCAATAATAACAATGTCTAACATTTATTTAGCACTTACAACGTGCCAATTACTCTTCTGAATATTATAGATTTTCATTCTTACAATAACCCTATTAAGTAAGGATATTATTCCCATTTTACAGATGAGAAAACTGAGCTCTCGAAAGATGTCATCTGCCTGGTGACATGGTAAGTTGCAAAGCAGAGATCTAAGTTCTGCAGAGGATTTCACTTGCAGTGGTTACTTTGGGAGGGGCCTTGGAGTCCAAGCAGGGAAGCAGGATTTGCACACAAGGCAGAGAATTTAAGGATGGGAATTTGAGAGTCAGTAGGAAGATGGGGCAAGCAGGGAGCAGTAGGTGACTCTCCCCATGTGCCTGGGGGCAGAGACCTGGGAAGGAGCACATAGTGGGGGGCACTCCAGGCGAAGGGAACATAGTGGGGCAAGGAGCGGGCCCAGGATGCCTGTCTGTCTGCTGGTGCGCGGCCGCAGGGCCCAGTGCTCGGAGTGCACACCCCTCCCAGGCGCTGGGGGCTGGGGCGTGGTCAGTGCAAATGCTTCTTCCTGCCAGAGCCTGACCTTGCCATATGCCCCCACTGGCAAATGGCTTAGGTCATCACTAACCATTGACAAGAGGCATGTTTTGGGTGGGACAACCACTAGAAACCCTCAGGGGCCTCCTCCCAGCCCCCACACTGCCTCAAATACCTGATCAGCAGCTTCTATTAGCAGGACTCAGCCTGGAACCCGGACAGACAGAACAAACGGCATCTTGCCGCACCCCAACCCAGGAAGTGCAGTGAAGGCCCAGGACAGCCACGAAAAGCTGGCTGCCACCCAGAAAGTAGCTACACAGCTACACGGCTGGGAGCCCCACCAGTCACATTTTACACCACTGACAAAAAGGCTGCTATCTCTTGCTGACAGGCCGGGCTGTTTGCATCTGCGGCAGGCCCAGCCCCGGGGCTGGCCAGCTTGGAAGAGGGCTGGGCACACACCTTCTACAGAGATCTGCCAGAGCTTTCTAAATGTCACTAAAAACTTCTTCATGGGCACGCTTGCCAATTATGAGGGTCCAGTTGAACCTTCCGACCCTGATGTGGACATGAAGGACGCAGGGATCCTGCTGAAGAAGCTGGCGGACCCTCCCCCGAGACGAGCAAGGACAGCCTCACGAAGACGTGGTGCACAGCTTCCTTTGTTCACACTGCTTACTCCTAGAGAGTTCCCCATTCCAAAGGTAAATGGCTCAAAGATAAGTCACAGAGCAGTTGGGACCTGTTAGGGGTTGGGTGGCCCTGTGTCAGGGTCCCTCAGATAGCACACAGCACGTAATGATGCCCTCTGCCTGTGGAAGGAATTGGACTCCTGTAAGATACTTAGGAAACAAAGACTGGTGGGAGAAATGACTCAATCCCTTGATTGGGATGCAGGGGATTGGGGGTGCCTTTGAGGAGTGACAGACCCTAAGAAGAGTCCTCAGAGATGGTGGGTTAAGTCTTTGCTCATTGCATATCTGTTACATGAAATTATTTATCAAACCATTTTTTGAAGGGAGTGGAGAACAGCAATCCACTCCTGTTTATGCATTTTTCTAGATCTTTTATCACCATTTTGTTGCCATTGTTAGGACATCCTATTTCCAGGGGTAAATTGCAGAAGCCCACATGTCAGACTGTCCACGTCTATCTTGCTTTAAAGACATCTCTGCCCAGTTGAGGATCCCGGGGGCAGGGGGGGTATCACGGCCAGACCCGTCAGCACCGCTGCCACCCACTAGGCAACACTCTCACTCCAAGTGATCCTGACACCCCTCCTCTGAGTTTTGTCCCAACCCATTCCCTGAGTCCCTGTCCAGTCAACATTCCTGCAAAAAGAGAAGCAGTCATCCCTTTTTCCTTGTGGCAGAGGAGTCTTCAGGCATGAAATTAATCCCTAGGCATTTACTGGCCCTTTCGGCATGTTCATAAGGGTGCTGGGCACTCTGAGGAACCCGGGAAGCAGATTTCATAACCCAACAAAGATGCACAAAGCTCTGGGGCAGAACGGCATGGAGCCCCAAGTACAGCAGAGCGAATGTAACACAGTGGTCTCTGCTCCAGGGAGCTGGCAGTCCAGCGGGGAGAGCATCGGCTCCCGCAAAAGAAACAAACAGAGACAGAAAACTGATCAAAGCTGTAAGATGTGCACTGAGTGATGTGAGCAGGAGTAGCCTGGCCTGGCCAACCGCCGCTCGGGAGTCCCCCATCCCAGCACCTGAGCAGAAGCAGGAGGGATGACAGGGCAGAGAAAACAGCCCCTTCCGCGCAGAGGGCAAAGAAAGAAGGAAGGGAAGGTCAGGCGGATGCGCAGAGCAGTGGGGACCCAGCCTGAGGCTCCCTTCCTGAGGCCCCACTGAGCCCTTGGACCCCAGGAGGAAACTCGGAACCCTTCTAAAGGACCCGTCTTCTAGGTGTCTGTCACTCGTCACCCGAAGAGCCCAGACCTCCTCCCCACAAACCTGCCATCTCCCCAACATCTCAAAAGCCACTTGTCCGAGAGAACTCTGATCTCCCCCCGCCAGCCTGCTTTAATCTCAGTAAATTCTACCTCCATCCCCAGGCGCTCTGGCCAAAAGCCAGAAAGGCAGCACTGGCCCTTTCCTCTCCAGCACCCACCCGTCCTGGGGGTACCTGGGCTGCACCCCCATCCCTCCCCGGCACATCCCCAGGCGCCTCCAAAACGGCTCCCAGCTCACACTCCAGCGCCCCCGCAGTCTATTCTTCACACAGTGGCCGAACTAATTTATCAAATGAAAACCTCCCACTGCCACGCCCCCCACTCCGGCCCCCCACCCCAACCAAGTAAAATCCTTCAAAGCTTTCCAGCACTCGCTATAAGATTCATAATGCAGACCGGCCCATCACTGGCTGCTGTCTCCCACCCTCCTTCCTGCAGCGCACCCCTCAGCTCGGTCCACCGCCCCTGCCCTTACCTCTGGCCTTCAGTAGGGTTTTTTCAAAGAGCCAAGCCCTTTCCCACCTCTGGACCTTTACACAGGCCACAGAGCATCAGCTGCTCAAAAGTACTGATGATTGGTTTTTAAATCGCCCTACAGCAAAATGTGGGAAGGATTCCATGTTGATATTAAAACCCCCAAACACCCCACTGACCCAGGGCAATCGGTCCCCAGACACTGAATGAAGTGGAGGACGCGCAGAGGGAAGGCGGGACGGAAAGGGCATTGGCAGAGAGCCCAGAAGGAAGAGGCTGGAGGGGGAGGGAGAGACAGAGAGAGAGAGAGACAGAGACAGAGAGACAGAGACAGAGGGAGAGAGACAGACAGAGACAGAGACAGAGACAGAGAGACAGAGACAGAGAGAGACAGAGAGACAGAGAGAGGGACGGAGCTGCGTGGTCGGCCAGGGATGCGCCTTCCCCGCCGTGGGCGCCCGGTGCTGCCGCGGCCACTAGGGGGCAGTGTCGACCAAGGCATTCCGGAGCCGAAGCGCCCGTCTCGGGCCTGGGGGCTTCTAAACCTTGCACACCACCGCCCGCTCAGGCTGCGGGACAAGCTGAGGAAACACGATACTTTCTAGGCATCTTATATCACCTATGTGATTGCTTTCATTTGATTTTGTGTTTTTTTAAATCAGAATTCTGGGAAAAAACAGGTGCAGCCACGCAAAGTCGAACCCTGCCTGTGATGTGTCAGCCCTTCTGGAATCAGCCATAATTCCATTCCCAGACGGTTCCAAGAGAATCTACAACCCGAGATGACCCGACGGTAGAGAGGACGCAGGGGTGCTGGTGGAGCTGACCTTTTACCTTCACCTGCCCCATTTTTAAAGTCTGAATGCAGAAAACACAACCTAGTAATTATCTTTATCAATTGCTTACTCTCTGGCTAGTGTTTTTGCAATATTTCACTTATTCTTCACACAACCCAGATTCCAGAGCCCTACCCTATAGAGGGCAGGATCCCACACGGCAAGAATCTCCTAAGCCAATAAATGAGACTGATGAGAAAGTCCATCCGCCCCCAAAACCCACGCATGCACATACAAACTGTAAAGCCACCCCACCCAATCCTTCATTGTCCGCCACAGAGGAGGGCCTTTGGATTGTAAAAATTCCAGGTCAGGTCAGGGGGTTAGCAATTCCAAAAAAGATTCTTGGCCAAGGGTGGGGTCCTGATGGGAGGCCTCTGCCTTCCCACATCCCAGCTCCCTCACTGCTAAGGCCCTGGGTTCCTCTGCATTCAGGTCATAATTAACTCATATACCTTCGACTCCTGTGAGCCAGTCACCCAAGTGAGTACTGTTCAAACGGTTGAGGATCCAGGGCCACAAAAGGCTCAGAATTTTAACTATTCACAGCCGTGAAAATATTCACCTAGAGCAAATACAACACAGGTATCTGGAGATAAAAGGAAGTACAATTATATTGTGGTGAGTCTCCACCTCAAGGGGGCCAAAATTATAGGTGATCCATAAGAATGTGAGCTGTCGACACAGAAATGTGCATAAAGTTTTAAAAGAATAGAATGCAAGATGAACTGATTACAGTCACAGAAAGAGCCCACATCTGCGTGATGCATGTTACCAGAAAGCAGAAGGAAATGAGACATGAGGGGATGTTCACTGGGTTCTTTTCTGTATGCCGTGTGCTTGACGACAGTCTACAGCACTGGTCCAGGACAATAGCCAGCCGGCCAAAATCAGGCTAGCGCCTACCTTTTAATGGACCTCCAGCTAAAAATGGTTTTTAAATTTGAAGAAGGAAGAAGAGGAGGGATGGACATCTTCAGCTTCCAAATCCTAAACACACTGTAGGCTTTTTATTATTTTGTTGTGAAACAAACAGAAACATCAAATACAATAGTGAACAAACCTCAAAGTTAGACCATATAATCAGCCATTTTCCCTAGGTACACACCAAACTAAAACACAGGAAGCCAACGTAAGAATATAAGCTTCCTGCACTGGAGAAACATCACACACAAACTGCTACACAAACTAAAGAAGAAACTTAAAATGTATCTCAGTAAAGCAAAACAAAGATGAAAAACAAGAGAGTGTTTCTATCACTACAGTAGCCTTAGCATTCATACCTCTGAGGAGCCCAGGGGGAAAGGCCACGTACCTTGATCACACTGTCAACTAAACTGTAAATCTGGGTGAAAATTTTCTCTGAAAATTGAGTTACCCCCGCAGCCTGCAATCCAAGGAATAGTTACTCTTGAGGAAAGCTAAAGAGGAATGGTCATTATCAAACACAATCATCACACTGCAGAATCCCAGGGCTTGCCCTTACTGTGCGTTGGCGTGTGGCCTGAACTGATTAATCAGTAGGAAAACTGAAGTTTTACACTCTCAGCACATGAGCTGATGAAATTAGCCTGGCAGAAAAATCTATAAATGACTCATGAGGCAGGAAGAGGAAGCCAAACCGTCCCTCATCAACTTTATCAAGATGATATGGATAAAATTATGTCTAGTTTATGGTTGATGCAAGGCATGCTGTTTGCAAATGCCAAGGGATTTGTGGGTAGTAATTTACCACGGGGTGACTGGTGCTCAAAATGGCTTCAGACAGATGATAAAGAAAACCTTGATTGATGATGACGGGGCCACACAAACAAAGCATTCTGAAACATGTAATTAGGGACTGTTCCTCCCAAGCGCTTCCAGAACACCCCAATGGGCACATGGGAACCATGTGGGCATGAGTCATCACCCAACATATTTTCACGCGCAAACTGAAACGATAACGCTATAGTACATGCAAAAGAAAAAAGTCTGAAAATAGATTTAGCCAAGCAACATGGTCACCAGTGTCAAAATGGGTAAACTAGAGGTTTGGAACTCAGATTTGTTCCCCCCTTAAGTGAATGAATTCCTAGCCTATCACGAAAGTCTATGAACTCATAAAATATCTGAAGTGATATGCCTGCAGCACCCGACCCCCATGTAACCATGAGGCATATAACCACAGAGCATCCTTTAGAATTCCCTCTTAGGGCCGTGGTGACTGAAGTAGGTACTCCGCCAGCCCTAGGGCAGGATGGAGACTTGGGCTGGCGCTTGCAGGAGAGATGAGATGAGGAGCCGGCCTCAGTGCACCCAGGGAGAGAAAGGGTCTCCTGACCCTCTGACCCTGTGTGTCCAATTGGTCTCTGAGTCCATCTCCTTGAACCTGACCTCTTCTTTCTACCCTATTGCAAATAGCAGGCCTTCACCATCTGTGGCCTGGATTATTGCAAATAGCCTCTAAATTAGTTTCCTATGGCTGCTGGAACAAATTACCACAAACTTAATGGCTTAAAAAAAAAAACCCACAAATGTATTATCTTATGGGTCTGGAGGTCAGAGGTCCAGAATGGTCTCACTGCCCTCAAAGTCAAGGTGTCAGGACACCTGTGCTCTTTCAGGGGGCTCTCTGGGAGAGTCCGTTTCCTTACTTTCTCAGCTTCTAAAGGCTGTCTTCATTCCTTGGCTCATGGCCCCTTCCCCCATCTTCAAAGTCAGCAGTGCCCCCTCTTCAGTTCTCTCTCTGGCTCTGTCCTCTGCTCTGCCTCCCTCTTCCACACATAAGGACCTTTGTGATTACACTGGGCCCACCCTGATAATCCAGGAGAATCTCCCCATCTCAATGTTATCTGATTAGCAACCTTAATTCCATCTGCAACTTTAATTTTCCTTTGTCATAACTTATTATTTATTAACCTAATTTATTTACAGGTTCTGGGGATTAGGACATGGATATCTATAAGGAACCATTTTTCTGCCTCCAAATAGTCTCTAAGATTCCAGTCTTGCCAGCTTTTCTACCACTCTTCCCATGATTGCTGAAATCAAACAATTTCATGCTTTGCTTCCCCCACCTATGTTGGGGGTGCAGCAAAGGACAAGGCTTGGAAATAAGATTGCCCTTTGAGTCAGGCTGGTGAATTCACAGACAGTGGATTGGGTAGGACTCTATGAACCAAGAGCTGTTCTCTAACCAGGAGAAAAGATTTCAGCTACACCCTATACTCTAGCAAGGTGACCAGGGAGTCACCCGAGGGGACAGGACTAGAGTGAGGGTGTCATCTAGCAAGTGGGAATCTAATCCAATGCACTGTGCCCCGCAGGATAAATAAAAGGACGGGATGAGCAGCAGCTCAAGGGAGACAGATGGGTCTGAACAGGGAGCATGAGCAGAGGAGGAACCAGGGCGGCCCCCATGGACAAGGAGCCGCAGCGGGAGAGCCCTGACCTCCACCAGCCCCTTGCTTCTGAGTCCGCCCCGCCACCCAGCCTTCATGAGGCTTGTCTAGTCTACTAGATGTTTGCATTTCCCACAGCAAATTAATAAATGTACTTCTGGATGCAGCTATCATTCTGGGGGCTTAGCTGCAGCCGCCTCTGAGAGATGCAACCCTTCTCATGTTGGCCCTTCAAGCCACAAAGCCATGAGACAGACCTGGCAGTGCAGCTAGGACAGCCCAGGTCCATTTCTTGTCAGTTCCCCAGCCAGCCTCACGTGTGTGCAGTCCCCCAAGAGGGGCTGATGGACAGACAAAGGGGAGATCCGACGCCCCCAGCCCGGAGCAGAGGCTCTTCCTGACGAGGACGCCGCCTTCCTTGCAGTACCATAAGGCACACTCAGTCGCATCTGAAACAGTCCCCAGATCCATGCCGTTCACACCTCTACACTTTTGCACAGACGGTGCCCACCCGCTGAAGTGCCCCCCCTGCCCAAAGTCACCTGAGACCCAAACGCTGCCCTTTGTGATGGAAGCAGTATTCGGGACATCCCTACACTACAGACGGGACTTATCTAAAATTCACATATAACTGGGCATCCTGTATTTTTATCTGCAAAATCTGGCAACCTCAAGATTCGAAAACTGAAATTCATTGATATCTTTGCTCCTTCCTTTCTCGTTTCTAATAAAGATGAGATCAGCTTCTGAAACTGGATGCTCTTTAGACCACAGATCTATCTGAAATGTAGTCATCTCACACTTGATACGTTTCAAGGTCTATTTGCACAATTATATCAATGTGGATAAACATTTACTATTAACCAGATAACCAAAAAATTATCTTTCAATGTCTAATACCATAGAACAGGAATTTCAGACTGTCTGTACCCATGTAACAGCAAACTTTGAAAATGCATATGCCTAAAGAAATGTTTTGACCAACAGATTAAAAAATATATATATATATTTTTGTAGACTAATAAAGAAGAAAACTAAAGGAGGTGGATGAGAGAGAGAGAGAAAAGAAGGGGAGGAAGGACAGAATGTGCTGTGGCCCTCTCTAGCTCCTTATCATGTGGAGGCAGAAGCCATGCAGAACTCTGAAAATGGGGAAAAAAATGTGACCAGAAAAGCCACCTGCCTGCAGGTGACCCTCCCAGCGATTTTTAACGACGCCAGAAAAGGGGTAGTGAGAACCACCAACGCTGACTGGCATAGATGCTTCAGAGATGTTTGTTGGGTATGTAAGTTAAGAGACAGTCACCAGACTCACCCGGTTGCCAAGCCCACCCCGATTACAAATGTAAGCCCGCACCCCGATCCCCGTAGGGCTGAAGAAAGATACCAAGGGAACTTCTGCGCAGCTGTGCGTCCTGAACCGGCCCGGGCTCCGAAAGCCACCTCGTGGAAGGCATTCCTTCAACTGCAGGTGTTTGTTTCCTTTGGCACAGCAATCTGTAATTTCCCATTTTTAGAACAATGCTCCAAAGAACAGTCATAAAAACAACCTTCAGAGGGGGCGGTTTTCTTCCTGGCCACGGCTACAGCCCTGGAAAACAACGATAACAAAGGGGGAGTTATTCAAAACACTGTTTGCATCTCTCCGTAAAGTCAGGAGGCTTTCAAGTTGGTTAACTTTGCACAGGCTGAAAAAGGTCCCCAGCCCCTTGGTAGCGTATCTAGACAAGCTCTTGTCTCTCTGAGGCATAGGTTTGGAAACGATTCTGCCGTGGCATCTGTTCTGGCCTCGACACGCCTCCCTCTGCGCGGTTCCTAGGCTCCTGGTGTGGGAAGGTAGCTTGCAGAAAGCCCGTGTGGGTCCTCCAGGGGCCCCGGGCAAGTCTGAGCCGGGAAGGGTACAGTGTGCTCCTGGGGATGCGCAAATCGCAGGCTGAAGACGGCGAGGAACCAGGAAGGGATGAGATGAGCCCTCTCGTCTTAGCCGTAAGAAATCCCTTTCATACCATCTCCAAACTGACTTTCTCCCTGCTTCCCTCCTGCTTTGTAAACTCAAGAAAATAGCTCTAAGACTTCAGGAGCCCCTCACTGCCTCCCCGTCTACCTACACCGTCCTTTCCATCCCGCCGCCTCCACCCGGAGCCACAGCCAGCTCATCTCCTGAATCTGCCCGTTTCTCTCCTCACGGGCCCCCTGGCCCAACCGCCTTCCCCTCCCATGGGGTCTGCAGTCCCTGGCTTCATCTTCCACCTCCCCTCCTCAGGAATGCTCAGCGACCCCTTTTCCTGCAGACAAAGCCCTGCTTTCGCAGCGGGCCACATCTGGAGCCAGTCTTCCTTCCTTTCCAACTTATCTTCCATTAGTTCCTCCATAAACCTCAGGCGCCGACCAAAATGGCCTCGGTGCCATTCCCAAACTCCACCTCTGCCCTCTAGGCCACCTCCGTCCCCCACAAATTTGAATGACCTCCCTGATCTAATCCCTGTGACAAAATCCTACCCGTTTTTGAAGGTCCACCCCAATAAGACCTGCCTCTGACCAGTCTAGCTGGATGTGGCCTCCCTCCTTGACGACTGAGATTTGGCCGCATCTGTTCAGTACCTCCCCTTGGCAGAGAAATCATTAGCTAACTTTCTTGTCAGTGTGTGTTGAATTGTTTGGAGGAGAGAGGAGCAAAGCTTCTTGAAAAGGCCAGGAAGGAATCAGGCCTCAGTTAAGTGAAAGCTGGGACATTTCTACACTCCCCTTTACTGAGGACTCCGCTATGCCCCTGACAGGAGCCGAGCACTTCCTGTGTGTGACCTCCTTTAACCCTCCCAGTGAGACCGAAGACAAGTCCCACGGTCCCCAAAGAAGCAAAGGCTTTGAGAGACTTCTTCCCGAGAGCCTCACAGTGTAGGAGGAGCAGAGCTGGAGGGCTGTTGTCAAACTCAGTGTCACACTCCCAGAGAAGTTAGGACGAGCGACACGGAACAGTCGGGATGAGCTGAGCCGGCTGCAGAGGAAATCGTGGATTCTTCTCCGGATTGGAAAAAATTCGTGGAAGGGGTGCATAAGAGGGATAGGTTCCCCATTCCATGTCGTTTTTTGTTTTTTAAGATGGTGGACGGATTTGAGTCCCTGGAACATCAGGCATACACGATGCAGTTCTTTTTAAAAACATGGCTTTGAGGCTGAGAGAATGAGGGCAGAAGCAAGCAAAATAGGGAGCTTTGATGCTGCACGGGAATCACTCCAAGACCCCAGGCCACAGGGCCGTGGTGCAGATTGCGACATTCACCTCCCGGCTCTTCCACTTAGCGGTGAGACTCAAACTGTTTAACTTATCGGAGCCTCTGTCTCCTCATCTGTACAATGAGAACAATACCTGGCCAATAGGGTGTTTTGGATGGATGAAGTGAAATAATCTATAAAAAGCACCTGGCATATATTGGATGTTCAGTAAGTTATGTTGTGATTACATCTCTTGGACATAACAATCTGCCTGTCTTTTCATTTTTTTTTTTAGATCAAAGTATAACATACATACAGTAAAAAACATAGAATGCACTCATCTTAAATGGACAGCTTATGACCATTTACATATATATGCACTTATATAACCACCACTCCAGTCCAGTTACAGAATATTTCTCGCACCCCAAAAGGTGCCTTCGCCTACCTTCTCAGTTCATCCCCGCCAGACAGAATCATGCTGTGACCCATCTCCTGTAAGCCCTGCCTCTTCTTGAATTTCATGTTAATGGAATCGGACCCTGGATAATCTTTCACTGCTGTGTAGAGCTCCAGTATGTGAACACACCATCATTAATTTCTTTCATCTTCTGTTGATGGAAATTGGCGGTGCTTCAGATTGGGAGACAACTCTGTTGAACATTCTTGTCCAAACCTTTTTGTTGTCTATCCACTCACCTCTCCTGGGCATATATACATGGAGGTGGAATGACTGGGTTATAGAGGAGGCAACAGAATCTGCCAAGCAAGTCCCTAAGTGACTGAACCATTTCTACCCTTCTCACAGCAACACACAATAGCTTTCGTTGCTCCCCATTTCGGGGAGACTCGGGGAGACTCGGTGTCGCCACTTTTTCATAGTAGCCATTCTGGTGGGTGTGCAGTGGTGTCTCCTTGTGGTTTTAATTTGCATTTTCCTGACAATACTGATGATGAGTACTTTTTCACGGTTTATCTGGTCATCTGGATATGCTCTTTTGTGAGTATCGCTTAGTCTTTTGCCTGGTGTTTATAGGGTCATTTGTTTTTTGCTTATATAATATGCTTATTAAAACTTCATATATTCTGGGCATGAATGCTTGATCAGATAGATGTATTGTAGAAATCTTCTTCTGAGTCTGAGGCTTGGCTTCTCATGTTTTTAATGGTGCCTTTTGATGAGAAGAAGTGTCTAATTTGGATAAAGTCTGATTTGTTGATTTTTCCTCTCTGGTTGGTGCTTTCAATGTCCTGTTGGTGAAAGTTTGTCCTCCCCCAAGGTCATGAAGATGTTCTACATTAATTTCTTTTCATCTTGCTTTCATGGTATCTTCCTCTAGAGATGGAGATAATGGATTGGCTTTTATTTCAATAAGGAGCAAAGATCTCATAGAAAAACTAACCATGAGGGGCTCACATGATTAAGTTCATCGATGACTGCCTAAGTCTTTGGACCATCCAGTCTGTTATCCTCAGGCCACTGTGTGGCACTGCCAGGCCCCACTGCTGACTGGCTGCACTGCCACAATTGCACAGAAGCCCCTACCCAGGGTGGCATCTTCCAGAGCAAACCGAGAAGGAAAGGGGAGGGTATCGACACGGGCTTACACGCTAACAGCCCTGGCTGTGATCACTTTGCAAACACATTCTTCCCCAGCCTAACAACTGTTTCCTTTCCCCTTTATAAACCTTTTTCCCATGAATTTTATTTTCTCCCTGAATTTTTCCTTTCATTATCATTTGTCTAACCATTGGTCATCTGCAGGGTACTTATTATGCATTTGCCTTTTAAATCTTTTTCCCTTCTGTCTCTCCTCCCCCAGAACAGGGTTCCTCAGCCTCGGTACCACTGACACCTGGGACCAGACAGTCAGCGCTGTGGGGCCTAACCTTACACTGTGGGAGCACAGCTCTTCCTAGTTCTCTTCCTTCCACCTGGCTTCTCGCTGCCAATCAAGAGGCCGGAGGGAAAAGTGAGAGGGTAAGAGGCAAATCATGGCATTTTCAAGCTGGAAGGACCTTAGATCTGATCTGGTGCAACTCCCTCATTTTTCAGATGAGGAACCAGATCCCCTGAAGGGGAGGGAGAGGAAGTGTCACAGCCTAATACGTGGGGGGACAAGTGCCAGGGCAAACAGGAAGTCAGAATCCAGGGCCCACGGCAGAATTTCCAGTCCAGCCGGGAAAACTGAGATTGCTTCCCGCAGCTCCTTTCTCCCTCCAGGCCATGAGTCTCATTCCAGAAACGACTGGGGCTGCTTAGATGGAACAGCAGATCCAGATCCAACCAGGCCCTGGCAGGTGCACATGAGTGTCCGTCCCTGGAAGCCCATTCCAAAACCTCTAGTGGACAGAGATGACCCCCGACCAATGGCATGTTTCGTGATGACTGATGCTGAGACTACTCCTTAGTCCAATCCTATAATCATGAGAGGAACTGTGGTCATGCCACGTGAGCACACCTGTCCCAACAGAGGAGAACAACAGAGATGGGCAGAGTGGTAGGGAGCCTGGAGACCACGTCTCTCCTGGCTGTGTCCCCGAGCAGGCAGATGATGCATCCCTGATGCAGCCGAGAGCCTTCAGGCAGAATTTCCGAAGTTACGGTGGCTGTTAACCTTGAACACTTACAATGCACTGTTCTAACCACCTGATGCATACATGAATTCAGTCCATCCTCACCCAGCCTCTGAACGAGACACTGTCATTTTCCCAAGTTGGAGGTGCTGACATGGAGCCTGGGTGACCCTTGGTCGAGCAAGAGGGGTCCCCTCCTGAAGTGTCTTTGATGGAGGTCACAAGTTGGTACGAATCACCCTACTCCTTACTTCTTGCCAATATCAAGCTCCCCCGCAACGTCACCATCAGACACGCCTGGAGACCCCCTTGAGGGTAAAAGCCCACACCAACAACTTACTCAAAGCCCCGAGGATGTGCAACGTTTTAGAGGTTATGTGATGAATATTTTTAACAGTTATGAATTCCTGTCAATGCTCGTTAGAAAATGCCAGGTTTCAGGTATGACAGTGATATAAAGATTTTTCCATTAAATGTCAGGCTTTTAAAATAAACCTATGCAAAGAGAACTATGAAACAGTATATGGCTGGCATATGGAGGTGGCAGCAATCATGGTGGCGGCTGTTAAATGACCAACA
Source organism: Phataginus tricuspis (assembly GCA_029783875.1). NCBI lineage: Eukaryota > Metazoa > Chordata > Mammalia > Pholidota > Manidae > Phataginus > Phataginus tricuspis. The sequence continues at coordinate 12,168,357 of JAQQAC010006904.1, read as the reverse complement.
CCCGGGCCACTCTGTTCTGGTCTTGTCACACCTTAAAGGTGGCTGACCCCTGCCACAGCTCCCTTCAGGGCTGTGTCACCCTCTCTCCTCTTATTCCCCCCTGCCATTCTCATAGCACTTTTCTCAGTAAAATCCTACAGACCTGAAGACCATCCAGACACACCTCATTTTATTGAGTTTCACGGATAGCGTGTTTTTTACAAATTGAAGGTGTGGCAACCCTGCATCCAGCAAGTCTGTCGGCGTCATTCTTCCACCTACACTTGCTCACTTCCTGCCTCTGTGTCACAAATATTTTGGTAATTCTCTCAATATTTCAAATTTTCTCATTATTACATTTGTTACAGTGATCAGTGATCTTTAACATTACTATTGTAATTGTTCTGGGACTCCATGAATTGTGCTCATAAAAGACAGCCAATTTGATAAATGTATGAGTTTTGACTGCCCCACCACCCGACCCTTCCCCGTCTCTCTCCCTCTCTGTATAACAGGCCTCCCTGTTCCCTGACACACAGCAACATTGCCACTAGGCTAACTAATAACCCTACGATGGCTTCTAAGTGTTCCAGTGAAAGAAGAGCCACATGTCTCTCACTTTCAGTCAAAAGCCAGAAATGATTAAGCTTAGTGAGGAAGGCATGTTGAAAGCTGAGATAGGCCAAAAAAGCTCAGCCTCTTGTGCCAACAGTCAGCCAAGGGTGAATGCAAAGGAGAAGTTCTTGAAGGAAATGAAAAGCGCTGCTCCAGTGGACACGCCAATGATAAGAAAGTGAAACAGCCTTATTGCTGAGATGGAGGAAGCTTCAGTGGTCTGGATGGAAGATCAAACCAGCCACAACATTCCCCTAAACTAAGCCTAATACAGAGCAAGACCCTAATTCTCCTCAATTCTATGAAGGCTGAGAGAGGTGAGGAAGCTGCAGAAGAAATATCTGAAGCTGGCAGAGGTTGGTTCATGAAGCTTTAGGGGAGAATCCATCTCCATAACATAAAAGTGCAGGTGGAGCAGCAAGAACTGAGATAGGAGCTGCAGCAAGTTATCCCGAAGTTCTACTTAAAATAACAAAAAATAATAAAAACAACCATAAACAACAGATTTTCAGTGTAGACAAAAGAGCCTTTTATTGCAAGAAAATGCCATGAAGGACTTTCATAGCTAGAGAGGAGAAGTCAATGCCTGGCCTCAAAGCTTCAAAGGACAGACAGACTCTCTTGTTAGCGGCTAATGCAGCTGGTGACTTTTAAGTTAAAACCGATGCTTCTTTACTATTCCAGAAATCCTAGGACCCTTAAGATTATGCAAAATCTACTGTCTGTGCTCTATAAATGGAACAACAAAGCCTGAGGATAGCGCATCTGTTTACAACATGGTTTCCTGAATACTTAAAGTCCACTCTTGGGAAGTGCTCAGAAAAAAACTCCTTCTAAAACATTACTGCTCATTGATAATGCACCTGGTCACCCAAGAGCTCTGATGGAGTTGGACAAGGAAATTAATGATGTTTTCATCCCTGGTAACACACCATCCACTGTGCAGCCCATGGATCAAGGAGTCATTTCAACCTTCAAGTCTTATTATTGAAGAAATACATTCCATACGGCTATAGCTGACATAGGTAGTGATTCCTCTGATGGATCTGGGCAAAGTAAATTGAAAACCTTCTGGAAAGGACTCACCATTCCAAATGCCATTAAGAACATTTGTGATTCAGGGAAAGAGGTCAAAGTACCAACATTAACAGGAGTGTGGAAGAAGTTGATTCCAACCCTCATGGATGACTTAGAGGGTTAGACTTTACCAGAGGAATCCACTGAAGATGTGGTGGAAATAGCAAGAGAACTATGATTAGAAGCGGAGCCTGAAGATGTGACTGAATTGCCACCATCTCATGATAAGACTTGAATAGATAAGCAGCTGCTTCTTAGGGAAGCGCAAAGAAAATGGTTTCTTGAGAAGGAATCTACTCCTAATGAAGATGCTGTGAAGATTGTTGAAATGGCAACAAACGATTTAGAATAGTCCCTAAACTTACTGATAAAGCGGTGATAGGGTTTGGGAAGATTGACTCCAATTTAAAAGTTCTCCTATGGGTAAAATGCTATCAAACAGCCTCTCATGCCACAGAGAAATTGTTTGTGAAAGGAGGAGACAATGGATGCAACACACATCATTGTTGTCTTATCCTAGGAAATGGCCACAGCCACCCCAGCCTTCAGCAGCCACCACCCTGATCAGTCAGCAGCCATGGACATCGAGGCAAGACCCTCCACCAGCAAAAAGATTTAAGGCCACTGAAAGCTCAGACGATGGCTAGCATTTTTAGCAATGAAATGTTTTTTAACTGAAGTACATCCATTGTTTTTTTCGACATGATGCTATTGCACACTTAGACGACAAATTCATTTGACTCGTTTTATTGCAATATTTGCTTTATTGAGGTGGTCTGGAACCAAACCCAAACTATCTCCAAGGTTTGACTCTATAAAGATCCTTGTGATTACACTGAGCCCACCCTGGTAATCCAGGCTAATCTCCCCATCTCAGTGTTATCTGATCAATGATCTTCATTCCATCTGCAACCTTAACTCTCCTTTGCCATACATCCTAACATATTTACCTGTTCTGGGGATTAGGACAAGGATATCTTTAAGGAACCATTTTTCTGCCTCTTAAATAGTCTTATCTAAGACTATTAGGTATAACCCTTCAGCCTTCTCCTGTCCCTTTACACCCATGGATTTACACTCGCTTTTGGATATTCTCTGGTTTCCACTGATGAGAGAAACCCAGCAAGACTGATACATGTACTGAAATCCACATATAAGAGGCCAAGTACGAAGACAGAAAGGAATGAGGAAACCGCACCCCATTCCTTGGACACAGTCCTGGGCCTCTGCCCCCAGCTGGCCTTACGAGGTGCTGGCTGGGGAAATGTCAGCACCAGGGTCCTCTGCTGAGGACCCCTCCCAGGCGCTGATCTGGGAGTTGGACGCAGCCCAGCCCATGTTCTCAGGGACCCAGCACTGTCCCCCTACTGCTGGGAGCAAGTGGCAGGGAACAGCCTCGTGGCTCCAGAATTTCTGGGTCCCACAGGGAACCCCCTGGATTCTGTGGCCCCCTCCGCCCACCCAGCCTCAGAAGAACCCTGGGGTACAGGAAGAATTGTCTTTCCTTGGCAAATAGGAGAAATTTAAAAATAATACTCGTAAAGGAGACTGGGGGAAACTTGCCTCAAGGATATAACAATGAACACTAAGGTGGGATGCAAACCAGCCACTAAACCCCACCGTCCCCAGTGATTCTCCAAGGACAGAGCCTGAACACCACCGGCCCTCGTATTCTCTTGACCACTGTGTTCTTAGACCGCCCTCCCCATAGCTGGGCAAGTGCCCAGCCAAGGAAGTCTGAGCCTGGTTCAGGGTATTGTTCTCCCTCCGAAGAGGATCTCAGAAGCAGAAGGAAATTAGAAACAACCACACAATGAATACCAGATCCTCCTTTCTCCCTGTGTCAGCTGCCAGAGATTAAAGCAGGGCTGGCTGACGGCACGCCCCACCCAGCAGCTGCTCACCCTCCAGGATGTCCGCAGCTCAGGGAAGGGCTGGTCCCTGGGGCCTTGGTTGTCCTCTATGATGGATTTCCACAGTGAAATGTGTGGATTTCAGCTACATGCTGATTCCCTGAGGGCAGAGATACACCTCAAACCTCCTTCCCAAGAGGACGACACGGACAAGTTGCTGGCACTGTGTTTGTCAACTGATTCCATCTGGACACTTACCTAAACGCTTCCCCATAGTCATCCTATGAGACAGAAACTATCATCAGACAGTCCCATTCCAGAGAAGGTGGAGTCCTGGCGGCCCAGCCGGTGGGCAGGACTGGGCAGGACTGATCTGACTGGGGCGGCTCAGACACCAGAGGGCTCCTGCTCCCCGCTCCTCACCACCCTCCGCCAAGGACTCCATGAGACATGCGTGGAGCCCTCCACAGGTCAGAGCCCTACCCCGTGTGCCAGGTAAAGAGGGGATCTAAGAGGAGTTGCACCGCACAAGCCAGCCCGTGATGTGGACGGACAGGAAGGAGCTGCAGGGAGGAGACACACGGAGCTAGTGCCGGTCTCACCCACTTAGCATCTGAACATTCCTGCTAAGAACTTTTTCTTAAAAATGCACTTCTTTTCTGTTGGGGCTATTACTCATTTTAACATAATGTTGTGTTTTATGCCTCCTACGTAAGTAGACACCAGCTTGAAATGTTGTGGAATACCAAGCTCATATATCTAGTCAGACTTCTGTTTGCTTTTTGCTGCATCCATAGCTACGATCCGAATAAATAGAGGAGAAACATTTGGCTCCAGGTTCTACCCGCTGGGCCTGATGCCATCATTCCCCCAAAACCAAGGGGAAAAGATGCCAGAAGCGAAGGACCAAGGCTAATGGTGAAAGAAAACACTGCCCTGTTCCAGAGGGTACTAAGAAGGGTCAGAGTTCTCCAGAGAGGGGTGGTGGAGGGGCGCCAGCACATTTTATAACTGTGGGCAGAGGAGGAAGAGGAACTGTCGCAACCCGGCCTTCCACCAATAAGGCCATGGGCTTGGAAGGTGCCAGTGAGCCCCAGCCAGTCGGTGGCGGCCCTGCACCCACGCGCTCTCCGCCCAATTCAGGGCTCACCCCTGCCCACGCTGCAGGATCTGCCACTCTGGGCTGTGGGTGGAGCGCCCTGCACCCTCTAGGGTGCATCCTGTAACCGCCACACCCTGGGCCATGTGCGTGCCAGGTGGCTCCGACCTTCTGAACCAGAAAACCCAAGGATCAGGCTTTGTCCCTGGACTGCCCAGTGTACAACTGTGGGTAAAATTGTAATATTTCCAGAATATCTCGCCTGGCTTTAGTACATCTGCATATCAACAGGTGCTCAAGGGTGGAGAGAAGTATGGCTTTAGTGCATTTGCATCATTCCTCAGGGGTGGAGAGAAGTTCATCTTCATATCAATGGGTAATTACCTGGGCAACGGAGGGTGTGTCTGAACCTGAGAGGTTAAGGGGAGGGGGCTGGCTTGCTTTCTGGCTTGCTTCTTCAGGAGCAGAGGAGAGACACGGCCCTGGACTGCAGTTTGTAAGAAATAAACGGGTTTTAAATTTTATTTCTCCCTTTGACTGGTTTCGGTTTTTAGAGGTATTTTGCCCCGGGATTTCCTTTCCCCAGACTTACAATGACCACACAAATGTAACCTGTTTTTTCAACCTATTACAGCCGAGTGTAAAGCAAAGGTGACAGACAGGTCAAGGTCACAGTTCCATCTCTAAATGATCCCACTGCTGCACAGAGGAAAGCGAGAGGAATCCTAGAAGCTGATGGGCATCGTCACCACCCTCCGCCTTCCCTCCTGGCTTGGAAGGCATCTGAGTCTCTTCAGCAAAGCCTCCCCACGTGTACCAGGAACAGCCGCCACCTGTCGTGCACTTGATCCCACCCTATGCCTCTGTCAGGGCACAGAGAGCAACTATCCTGGTCTTGCTTCAAAATCTGATCCTCTCTCTCCTGTTGGCTCTTTGGCTCAGCCCATAAACACCTTTGAATCTGCCTGAAGCTGAAAAGACCTCCTATGTCTGCTTCCACCACCCAGAGATTGGCCCATCTCTCCTCCTACCTTGAGCACCAAACTTCCTGGCCGTCCTCCTGAGCCCTCCCAGAGTTCCTAAGCCCCCTGCAGTGGGCAGCCCAGCCCTATGGGAATGGCTTTCTCAATGCCCACAAACACTCTATAAGCATCAGATCCAGCAGCCACTCTCCATACCCATCCTACTTGACCCTCCTGCAACAATTCACCCAACAGAGAAATTCTTCCTGTGAAATGTGCTTAGAGCAGGCAGTTCTCTGCTTACTCAAAAGACATTCCCCTTCCCCTTAGCTGGAAGAATCCCAACTTTGTTCAAGGACAGGAAAGAGATTCTTTTATCTCAGCAAGATGGGCACAGGCGCTGGTTCAAGAGCACGTGTCTCTTCTGACCAGTGGTGTATGGCGGGACATCGCTTCGGGTCTTCTGGGAACAACCCCTCCACCACCACCCTGCCCCCCATCAATAAGAGGGGGACTTGTGAGAAGAGAGTCTGCCCCACGCCGCTCCCCTTTTCCTGTCTTTGAACTCAGTCATGTGCGGATGTGACACTTGAGTTGAGAGAAGGCCTAGAGGACCTCATCGGCATGGACCAGAGCCTGGCTGCTCAACATCCTGACTGCGGGAAGATTCCTCTCCACGTCACGTCACCACCGGGCAGGCTGGCTGCTCGCCGCAGCCCCAGCACCCCCAGCTGATGTGTCCCTCTTCTCCTGGTCACCTGGCCCTCCCGTCCCCTTGGCAGCCCCTCTGCTCACCCTGTGAGTATCAGTGCTATCCTGGCCCTCTCTGCTCCCTAGACGCGTGCCCTCATCATTCATGTTCATTAAGGCAACAAATAGCTATAGCACCTTTTATGTGCCAGGCTGCCCTCATAGACCTGACTCTCTAGTCAGAGAGATAAGCAATAAAGATGAACAAAGAAAAAAATCTCAAGTTGCAATCAGCACCTGCTCTGAATGAAATGATTAGCTAAGGAGGGATGTTGAGAAGGACAGCAACCTGAGAGGAAACATTCAAGCTGACGTTTGAAGGATGAGCAGAAATTGGCCATGCAAAGATGAAGCAGAGCAGTCCAGTCAGTGAGGACGATGGTGAACCTCGGGTGAGGACCTGCGGAAGGGAAGACGAGGCGTGTTGTGGGGACTGCAGGAAGCCAGGGGGCGCTAATGAGAAGTAAAGGTACAGAAAAGTCAGGTGAAGCCGAGATCTGGTGTAGAACCCAGTAAGCCGTGGGAAGGTGACGGTCCTTATGCTAAGTGCAGATGAAGTCATTAGGTCAGAGGATGAACAACTGAATTTGAGTCCCTAAAAGATCTCTGTGGCCGGACCATGGAGCCAGAGTGGAAGTGGGGAGGCAACGTGGACTCGGGCACCCAGGTGAGATGGGGTGGCTTGGCCTAGGATGGTGGCAGTGCAGAGGAGAGAGGGGATGTGTTTCCCCGGGACATGTCGCCAAGGTGGAATGATGCAAGTTGAGGAGCAGTGGGATGCGAGGGGGGAGGAGAGGAAGGAATCCAGGATGACTCTCAGGTCCCGTGCGGTGCCTCACATCCTTAATTCATTATCGGTGCCACTGATTCAGATAGAGAAGCAGGTGTGGAAGTGAGGGAGGCAAGTCCTTCTTGGAGCTCCGTTTTGAAAACGCTGCATTTGAAATGACTGAGAGACAGCCAAGTGAAGAGGGCAAGGGACAGCTGGAGTGCAGGGAACTGGGAATTTGGAGACTGTTAGCCTAGAAATGGTATTGAAAGTCATGGAACGAATGACATCCACCGGGCAAAGCATAGCAATATAATTTATTCTTTACTTCTGCTCCTCTCGTCCCCTCATGGAGTTGGATTGCCACATCCCATCAGTCCTACAACCAAAATATCCCCCAAAGCTGTCTTCTTTCTTCATCCCAAGGCGGTGTCCTTCCGGCCTTCACCTCATCTCCCCTGAGGATGTTTCATCAGCCGCCTGGACTTTGTCCCTCCAGTTCGTCCTCCCTTCTGCCACCTGGGGGTCTGCACCTGCTCCGCTGGAGCCAAACTGAAACCGAGAAGTGCAGGAGGCGGCCTCCCAGAAGCCAGCGTGGTCACCCAGCCAACGCCCGAGAGGCACCAGCGACAGAGAGAGAACCAGGTGCCCAGGTCAGAAACCACAGCGACCAGGGAGGGGCAGGCAGATGCTGGCTTAGCACCCTGTTCAGCGCCCTGCTCTGGCAGGGGCGGCTTTATGAGCCCAGCTTACTCAGGCCAGCCTGGGGTTAAAGGCACCACCCAACACCTAGCATACAAGGCGGCATTCTCTGAAACAGATAGTAGCAACAATAGCAAAAACACCAGTGACTACCATTTACCGAGCACTTACAATGTGCCAGGCACCTTGCTAAGCACTTTAAATAGATTCCCCAATGTAATCAAGCAACGCTAGGAGGTGGCTATTACAGGCGAGGACACGGAGGTTGCAGAGGCTGAGGAGAGTTAAGAGCCGGGGCTTTGTGGCTGGAAGCCCATGGGTTTGTCCCTGCTCTGCTGCTATGTGACCAAGCTTCGTGACTCTCCCGCCCTCATCTGTAAAATGGGATCAAACGAGGTGACTCTGTTAAAGCATCTAGCTCATGCCTACCGCAAAGAAAGCGTTCAAAACTGCCCAGCAGTGATTGCTGCTAGTATAGTTATGATAAAAACAAGTCAGCTTGTGACATTTCCTTGTACGAAAACCCCCAGTGGCTCCGCTCCCACAGATAAGGACTCCCGGGTCTCACCGTCTGGCCCACCCACGCAAACCACTCCTCCAGCCACGCAGTGGCCCCTGCAGTACGAAGCCAAGCCAAGAAAAGGGATAATGTTTCTTTAAGGCTTTAGGAACACAGAGAAATACCAGGGTGCTTAAGTTTAAAGCAATGTAACAATGTGCCCCCCACCGGGACCCAGTGAAATGGAACCGCTTGTTGATCACAGTCCTGGAGGCCCATTGGTTTGCAGTAGGGCATCCGGGTACCCCTTACTGAGATGGGTTAAAACATCACCCGCATTCTGGCCGAACCTACAGTACAGTAACAGCTCCCGCCGCAACCTTGTTGAGGGCTGATTCTCCTTTACCCTTGTAGTGAATGTATAAAAGGCGTGGCCCCGCTGCGCTTGGGGCTCAGCCTTTGGGTATGAATCTGCTGGGCCAGTGCCGGCGCTAATAGACGGCTTCTCGCCAAACATCTCCGTGTCCCATTCGTAGTTCACGCAGTTGCTGCGACACCCCCGCTTCCTCAGTGAGCCACGGTTGTCCCAACCCCAAGCGTCTGCTCTTGCTGTCTCCGTGCCGCACGCCCTCCTCACCCTCCTCACCCTCCTCCACCAGGGAGGAGCAGGAAGTCGTCAGCAGGGGGGGGGTCCAAGAGCCACCAGCCTCTGGCTAGTTGGACTTACCGCCTGGGACATCGCTCCCATTTGCACTTCAGGCACCCGGCGCAGCAGCAAACACTTGGTAGGTGCTGAATAAAGTAAAAGAAAACTCATCACAGTTTTTAAAAGTAGTCCTGGGGAAAGCTGGTGGAGAGTGCAGTTCGAGACTCCGGGAAGCGCTGATCTCTAGGCCTTCTGCTGTGCGTCAGTGGTGCAGTGGTGCGACCGTGGAAGTGCCGGGGCGGGTCGCAGCTCCGCTCTCCTCCACCAACACTTCATTCAAAACAGTCCTGGGGGCAAGACTTCAGTTTAACAAGACCAGTAACATAAGTGTTTGAGGAACCCAAGCCCAGGGCAAAACGCCATCGGGAGAGTAAGGCTGTCCTGTGGCCCGCAGGCCTCCGGGAGTTGTCAGTGGAGAGGTCCCACCTTATCTCATCCCAGGGAAAACCACCATACTCAACACCATTTGGGAGGAGGAAGTCAAATGAGTAATGACAATAACAAGAATAAAATTAGCCATGATTTATTGAGTACTTAGTGTGTCAGGCACTTAACAACTCAGAAATGAGGAAACCGAGGCTCAGAAACACCCCAGGAGACCCAGCTGATAAAGGCAGGGTCGAGATTTGCACCCACGACTTGAACGTGGCCCCGTGATACCGCCTTCCAAGAAGGCTGCACTCTGGGGTCCACAGGAGCTCAGAGAGTTCTCAGGAGCGTTTCATTTCCCCCAGAGGGGTGGGGGACTTGAGAGGACTCTGGAAGCAGGAAGTCTAGTTTGAGTTCTAGGTCTGGATTTAGGGGGTATAGGGGCCAAGGGCAGGCCACCCCAAGATGTGCCACTGGCAGGAAGATAATTTTGAGCTGAAAACCATCAAGGCCCAAAAGCCTCGGGAAGATACTTTGATCTCCTGCCCATCCTCCCAGCCCCGCAACTGCATGAAAAGAGTTTAGATGGAAGATCTGCCCCAGGAGTTGCGCTCTCACCACAGGTAACTGTATTATAATGTAAACTAGGGGCGGTAGGCAGGGGGGACGTGGCTAAGTCTGTCACAATTCCTCTCTGTGCCCTGTTGTTTCTGTGTGGCCCAGCAAACATTTATCAAACATTTACTCTTTTCATATTCCTGGAATTGCTTCCCTTTTCCTTTGAAGTCTCAGACCCCTGCCCTCTTCTCCTTGGTTCAAGATGACATATATGCCTATTGTCCCTGACTGTCTTTGGAACCCATGCATACGGCTTCCCCTAAAGTATGTGATTAAACTTTGTTTTTTGCCTCCTGTTAATCTCTCATGTCCATCTGATTCTTAGACCAGTTAGAAGAACCTCAAGGGGTAGAGGAAATTTCTTCCTCCCCAGCAGGAGCTCTGCTGCAGGAACACGCCTCAGTAAGAGGACTGTTGTCTAAATACCCCCGGCCATGTGCGCAGTCAGAAACTCTAAGTTAATTCCGAGGCTGCCAAAGAGGTTGAAAAGAATACTGTCTTCAACCCACGGCACCCTCCGAATGACCGTGAACAGGGAGAAATAAAAAACCAAGCCATTTAAAGAACGCAGGGACCAACAGCCGGCCGCCCCAAGATGTGCCACTTTGGCACGTAGATTGTCACAGCTGAAAACAGTGAAGGCCCCAATGACTCAGAGAGAAACTCTGACCCTCCCTGCACCCCCCCCCCCCAGCTGCTTAAATAGGACTTAGATGGAAGATCTGCCCCAGGAGGAGAGCTCTCACCATCAATGACTGATTATCACGTGAACTAGGTGTGGTAGACAGGGAGGGCTGTGGCCAAGTCTTCAAATTCCTCTCTGGACCCCATTGTTTCTGTGTGGCTCTTCAATCATTTGTTTGCCAAACATTTACCCTTAAAGTTCCTGTGAATTGCCTTCCTTCCCGCCCTGCTTCTCTTTGGCTCGGGATGACATCTATACCTCGCTGTCCCCAACTGTCTTTGGGATCTCCTGTCTATGGATTTCCACCTGTACATAATTAACTTTAGGTTTTTCTCCTGCCAATCTGATTCTTGTCAATTTGACTCTTAGACCAGCTAGGAGACCTTGAAGGGTAAAGGAAAATCTTTCCCCCTCAATGTGAATAAGAATCTGCCTTGAGATGCAGGTGGAGGAACTGGAATGTGCTGCAGGGACCCTTCCTGCAGCCAAAATCGGAGCGGGATGGGGGTAAACAGATACGGAGCCCAGGAACCCTGGCTTTCAGGGTCCATAGGCACAGATGTGCCGTAGCTCAGCAGGACCCTTGTGGAGAGAAGAGAAGAGCCACAGGGGGTGGAGAAAGGAAAGAAGGGGCTTGACAAGTGACCCTCACGAGCTTGTCCTTGAACCGGGGGTTAACAAACTGAAACGCTGGTCCCCCTGCTGTATCTAGACCTGTCCAAGAAGTTGAGGCCACACCCTGGCCACGTGGTTCTCTGCTGAAGGCTCAGATTTGCATTTCATAAGGAAATGCCTCAACAGGGTCTTCTAGAAAGTCCTAGATGGCCCAAAACCTGCCCTGAGACACTTACCATTTTGGCCCCTTCAAAGGGTTTCCTGATCCACTGAAGGGAAGTAAGAGTCTCATGACCCTTAACCAGCTGAGCCAGGGGCTGGCCCACTGCTGCTGCCCCCACACTACCTTATGTTTTGTCCCTCCAGTTCCCAGGGATGCAGCCTTCCTGTCCCTTCTTCAGCCAGCCACTGTCTGCTCTTCCCATCCAGCGTCTCTTACACCCACCTCCTCGCTCCACCCAAGGAGCTGATCTCAATACCTGCCAGGCCACCCGGCACTGTAATCCTGGACGCGCTGCACTTGGCACCCGGCAGGATTGATGGGACTGGCTGCCTGGGCAGCCCCAACATGGCCCACTGCTCCCCCAAAGTGCTTGGGCCCCACTTAAGTTTCTGGCTCCCTAGAGAAGGCTCTTTCTCTCTGACCCTCAAAGATCACCCCCCTGAGATTAGCCTTTGTTATAGGCTGAACTGTGTCCCCTCTCAGATTCGTATCTTGGAACCCAGCACCTCAGAATATGACTACATTTGGAGGTAAGACCCTTTAAAGAGATGATTGAGTTCAAATGACGCCGTTAGGGTGGGCCCTAATCCAGTCTGACTGGTGTCCTGATGAGAAGAGGATCTGGACCCACAGAGACACCAGGTGTGGGCACGCATAGAGGAAAGGCTGTGTGAGGACACAGCGGGAAGACAGTCACCTGCAGGTAAGAAGAGAGGCCTCAGAGGAAGCCCGCGCTACCGTCACCTTGCTCTTGGACTGCAGACTCCAGAACTGTGAGAAAATAATTTTCTGTTTCAGCCTCCCAGTCTGTGGTATTTTGTTAGGTCAGCCCAAGCAAAGGACTATAGACCTCATTACTGGATTGCTGGCCTTTGCCACTTTCTGTCACAATCCCAGAAACAAAGCTTCACCTTTGTTATGCGTAGGCACTGTACTAAGAAGTTTGCATGCTTATCCAGTTCAATCTTCTCAACAGCACAGGGAACATTATTACCCATTTACAAATGGGAGAACTGAGGCTCAGATAAGTTAATGACTTGCCCAAGGTCACCCGGCTGATAAATGACTAAGACCAGATTCCAACCCAGGTGGGCTGGCTCCAGAGCTGGTGCTCCCAGCCGCCAACCACACTCCCAAGGAGGTTCAGGGCACCAGCGCCTGAGAGGCCCTGAAAAGGGCTGAACGTTTGTGTCAGCCCCAAATTTTACCTGTTGAAATCCTCATCCCCAGTATGGTGGGACCAGGAGGCAGGACCTCTGGAGTAATTCGGTCATGAGGGTGGAGCCCTAATGATGGGATTACTGCCCTTATATAAGAGACCTCAGAGAATTACCCCCTTCTCTCTACCATGGGAGGACATGGGAGGACACGGCAGAAGTCAGCAGTCTGCAACCCCGAAGAGGCTCTCACCGAAGCCAGCCACACAGGCACCCTGACCTCAGACTTCCAGCCTCCAGAATTTATACACATTTCTGTGGCTTAAGCCCCCCAGTCTATGATTTTCTGTTAGAGTGGCCCATACTGGCTAGGACAGGCCCCCCAGCCCAGGCTCTCAGACCAGCTGGATGAGCTGATGGAGATGCCCCGGCTGTGAGGCATGGCCCTGTACCCAGGCCGCATGGAGCCTGTCTCCCCGGACCTTTGGTGATGGTGTTTCATCCCAATAGCCCATCAGCCTCACATCCCACAGCCACTACTCCGCCTCGGCTAAGGCCTGTGGGGCCACGGCTGCTCCCCCCACTTCTGAGGCCTGCCTCTACTGCTATGCCCTCTGGCAGCAGGGGTGCCCGCCTGAGCCCAGCCAACAAGCGAGCCCTTCACAGGCCGCCTCCAGGTCCTCACCAAACCATCCCTGCAATTCACCTTAGAAGAAGGCTTAGCTCATGAGCAGCTGAAATGACTGCTGGGCAAGAATGGAAGCAGGCTAATTTCCCCCACCCCTGACCCCAGTGTCAAGGTCAGGAGCCAAGGGGCCTTCCAGAGGGCCCCGCCTCTGTCTTCTCACCAGAGGAGCCACACGGTGCAGCAGAGAGCAGGGCTCCTTCTGACCCAGGAGGATCTGGTGTAAGCTACAGGGAATGGTCAATTCTTGCAACTAACTCACCCTCCCTGCACAGAAAAGCCTGCCAAGAAATGCCAAGTCACCGCCCTCGTGAGCAAAGCCAACTTTGTAAGCTCTGAATTGCTCTGGAGAGTGGAAGGAGGGGAGCCACTGGCTGGTACCGTGCTCCTGTTTCAGTGCTCATTTCTGCTGCTGCCTGCCAGTTGGCTCCCTGCCTGGCTTCTGCCTGTTCTGGAAACTCCATACGGGCAGGAGCTGGCTGTTTTCCTCCACAACCCCAAGCACAGCGTCTGTCTCTCAAGGTGTGCTACCTGGGCCACCTCCCCTGGACTTACCTTATTAGTTGTGAATTCCTAATCCCTGCTCCAGAGCCAGTGAATCAGACTCACCAGGGTGGGACCCAGGAATCTGCATCTATCAAGCATCCCAGCTGATTGTGAGTTCCACTGCCCTGCTGGCCCTTTATTTAACCAGCCTGCGGCACAAGGAGGTCGGGCAAGCATCCTGGTGTTGACCGAGGGGTTTCCTGGGACCTGGGACATCCAGTGCTAAAACCAGGAGGTTCCCGGGCAAGCCAGGATAGTCAGTTATCCTCACTCCCTTAAAACTCCGCACAGGACCAGAGGGCAGGGGAGCCCCAGCTCACAGGTGAGAGATCACCTCCACATCACTCATACTTGGTGTCGAAATGCACCACAGATGGGCTGGGATTTCACAACACTTCACATGAAAAAAAAAGAAGTCGGACATGAGGAACTGACTCAGGGGCTCTGGAAAAGGTTCCAGCTTCCCCAGTCTGTGCCCTGCCCCAAACCGATGACTGCTGCCCTGTGTTGAGAGCAGCAAACGCCTACCCTGGGCGGACTGTCCCCCCATCGCCGCCGCTCAGAGGGGCCACCCCTGGGTAGGAGGGGGTCGTGAAAACCACGGGGTGTCAGAACCAGAAAGTCTCCTGGACCTCATTTCTCAGATGAGAAAACTAAGGTTCAGAGGGGCCAAATGACGGCAGGGTCACACGGCCAGCCAGACAGAAGGTGACAACAGCCCTCCTGATCTTGGTACCTCCTCAAAAGCCTGGCAAAAAATGACCAGAGCAGAGAAAGAAGCCGGAAGTATTCACTGAGGGGTAGGAGGCCAGACACACAGATGGGTGGGAGCAAAAGAGTTGTCTGAGGGATCGTGATGTCCAGCCCCCCACCCCACACATTACAGATGAGGAAACTGAGGCACACAGAAGTCAAATTTATTTTCCAACGCTACATATGGGAACCTCCTGCAGGTCCCTGAAGGCCTGTCCACAGTGGCTAGAGAAGTGGGTCCTGCCAACACATCCGAAGATTTGCTGCTTCTGAAATGAGTCTCTTGTGACAACATCTAGCATCAAAGTGGAACTAGAGCCCTGGGTCCACACACGCAGTCCCGAAGCCTTCAGCTTGGGGGCGCTCTCCCAGGAAGAGTGTGTCCACCAGAGTAGGGGTTTCTCTGTGGGGAGTGTATTTCATATAACTTGTTGTATGAAATAGTTGATAAGAATTTGGTCTTTGTAATATCTTTAAAAAATGATTAAAGGGCAGCAAAATCTTTAGTGGACAGTGGGAGACGAGTGGGAGGCCACGCCCTGAGAAGGGTGGGGTTGTAAAAGGGAGCAAGAGTCACCTGCTGAGATGAAGCGAAGCCCAGCGGATGGCTCACTAACTGGAGGCAAAGCGGTCCCGGAGGCCTGGAGGGGAGGTGTCTGCAGTGTGGTAGAACAGGACTCCACGTTGCCTTTTTAAGTACATTAAGCATAAATTCATCTGGAAATCATAAAGCACTTCTATTTGTCATACTCACTCATAAGAGGACAACACCCAAGAATTTTACAACTAATTTCTGAAAAGTATTTTGAGTTCTCCGTAATTAAGAATTCAAAAATATCACTTCCAAGTTAAAGTCCATGACATAATGGAAACAATCTTCCAGGAATTGATGCCTCTGTGGTTGGCCCAGTAAAACCCTGGCTGTGCGGAATCCTGAGGGAATGAATGAGTCACTTTATAGAGTAGAATTTCCTGAGTCGCTGAAGGTGAAGCCTTTAAGTGATAGACATTTAAACTCCAAAACAGAAGTCTCTCGTCATAATGGTCTCTTCGCCCCTGCATTCTAAAACGATCCCATTTTCAGGCAGTATCCGAGGGCTGGCCACTGCCAGGAACTACCCCACTTGCAGTGTCTTTCCTTCAGAACTTTCCACTCCGACCACAGTCCCTGCCCCATCCGCCTCGCTCCCCCACCGCTGTCCTCCACCTCGTTGTATCTCTGGTCTCCAGTCCAGGACCCCATCCATCCAGATTGCTGCCTTTATTGAAAACTCAGCTGCCACGCCCTGTGGACCAGCAGTTTTTTGTCCCTATTGACTAAAGCTACGGAACCTGACTCCACCCGACCCAGAACTGTGCTGCAAATAATCATGGCAAGAACCAACAGGCGTTTGACACACACCACTTTTGTTTACAGGTTTTATGAAGTCCTGATATCCCCTGACACAGGCCAACACAATACAGGTAGTTTTAGCCACATTTTTATGACAAAACTAAGTTTTAGCCACATTTTTATGACAAAACTAATTTGATGATCTTCATAAAGTTATCTGACCAATAAACACAGGGGGATGGCCTGAATCCAGATCTTCTAACTCCAAATCCAAACACTTAGCTAATTCTTGAATCACCTACTTTGATTAAATATATATTATCTAAAAATCTGCCAAGAGAATGCAGGTAATTAGTAATAGCTAGCAATCCAGCTGAACTCCCCCACATGAAAATTAGTGGATTCAAGTCGGGCAATGACTTTATTTCCGTTAGTGTTCAATTGTTGCTTTTGCAAATCCAGCTGCTAATTCCAAAGAAGCGTTTGGTATAAACAAGTCACCGAAGTGTTTCTGCAGGGGACAAAAGGAAAGGTGATGTGCTTACAAAGGGTTTGGACAACAACCAGGTCTGTACTGTAATTGTGAAGAGCCCCTCATGGAGGAAATTAAAGATGAAAGTGAAGATGGTGTTAATTTACTCACAGGAAAACAGCCTTCTGCTGCTTTTCATCTCAAAGTTCTACAGAAAGGAATGTATTTCTAATGATGCATCCATCGTCACTGTATTCCAGGACAACACAATCGTTGTCATATGTTCCAAGAAGCTACTCAGAACGTTAGCTGTCGGGATTTTTGCAGAGGAGACACCCTGACGGTTTTAAATTTATGACCACAGACCTCAAGTTGTCACCCAGCACTGCCAGGAAATGCTTCTCCACTTCTTAGCAAGTTCCCTTCCCCTTGCTAAGATGGCTATTCCACACCTTCTCTCTCCTCCAGCCTCCACCCTCCCTCCCTGTCACTGCTCTCCATTCATTATCTCACCCCTTACGTCACCAAGAAAATAGAAGTCATCATAAAGGCTCCCTCATCTTCCCTCAATCCAGCCCTTGGCCTTCCTGCCTCCAACTCTCCCTTCAGGTCTGATCGACTGTCTTGGTTTGGCCGGGATTGGGGATTCCTGGGACATGGAACTTTCCATTTAAAATGAAGGGCTTTCCCAGGACGTAGGACCTTCGGTGCTAAAACTGGGGAAGTCCCTCTAAATACAGATGAGCCTCCCTTCTCCTGCCCACCTGAGTGCATCAGTTCCCATCCCCTCTCAGCAGCTTGAGGGCTGCAGTCCCGCACATCCTCCCTTCCACATCACCCATCTCTCCCTCGCCACTGACTCCTTCCCCTGACCATGCAGACCAGGAAAATATCCCCCATCAGAAAGAATAAGAGCTGTATCTCCTGTTGGCCCCACTTTCTCTCATCCTACCAATCCATGTCTTTCTCCTGCTCGGCAAAGCTCTGTGTGCTCCTGAATCCTGTCCCCACCTGCCATCCTGGTCAACAGCCTCTACTCAGGCTTCCATCCTCTTCACTCCGATAAAACCTTCATTGTCAAGACCCAAGACCACCCACACTGCCACTCCCAGGTGAATTCCCCATCTTACTCAACCTGGAGTCAGAGATCAGGATTCTTCCATTTTTATTGCCCATTTATGAGAGACCACTCCTTTTGAGAAAGAGCATATAAACAAATAGCTGGAAGAATGAGCCCATGCTTGGATGATAACAGCAAACATCAGATTGCTATAAAAGTCACTGAATGCCTACTCTCAATTTCTATAACAGGTCTCCCCGTGAACGAGCGCCACGACTCTGTGAAAGTCACTACTCTAGATCCCACACTCTCCTGGTTTTCCTCCTGCCATATGCACTGCTCTTTCCATCTCCTTCACTGCAGCCTCTTCCTTTTCCCAGCTCCCAAATGCTGGTGAGCCCAAGGGGAGTCTCAGCCCTTGTTTCTCCACTCTTCTCCAATTCCACATTCTCCCTGGTTAATGCCAACCAGTCTCGTGGCTGCAAATACCATCTACATGCTGATGGCCCCTGCAGTGGGTAGAACTGAGTCCCCCAAAAGATATGCACAAGTCCTAACCCACTGTACCTGTGAATGTGACCTTATTTGGAAATAGGGCTTCATAAATATAACCACGTTGAGATGTGGTCATACTGGATTAGGATGGGCCCTGACCCAATGATGGATGTCCTTCCAAGACGGACTCTAGGATACAGAGACACAGGCACGTACAGAGGGAAGATGGCCACGTGGAGAGAGAGAAGTTGGAGAGACACAACTAAAAACCAAGACACACCAAGAACTGCTGGCAACCCCGGAGACCAAAAAAGAGGCAAGGAAGGATTCTTTCCTAGAGCATTCAGAAGGAACACGGCCCTGCCAGTCCCTCTGAAAACCCTTTCATTCTGGTCTTCTAGCTTCCGAAAACTGTGAGACCATACATTTCCATTGCTTTAAGCCATCCTAAGAAACTGATACAACCCCCAATTTATATCTCCAGCCTGGACCGCTACCCTGAACCCCAGGCTTTTATAAACCAGCTATATACTTGACATCTCCCCTTGGTTTGTATACTAACAAGTGCAAACTTAACATGTCTCAAACTGAAATTTGGGGTTTTCTTTCTCATTTCCCCCAATTCAGTACATGGCAAGGGCAGTCAGGCAGTTGTTCAGACCAAAACTTCAGAGTCATCCTTCATTTCTCTCTCACCCCTGTCCCCACTCCTACCTATTAGCAGATTCCATCAGCTCTATATTCAAGATATTTCCCCTTCTTCTGCCAACCATCATCATGACTTGCCTCATTAGAATGTTCCAAGAAGGCAAGAACATGGCCCTGTGCATTGCTAGCTCTCAGGCCTAGAACATAATAGGCATTCAATAAGTACTTGTTAGCTCAGTGAATGAAATAAAACCTTATTAATTCAAACACTCCTCTGATTGAGAATTTGTAATCATTTAAACAGAGATGACTGTGCAAATTAAAAGTTTAATGAAAGGAAACAGTGTAACTATGTGGGAAATAAACTGTTTACAAACAACATGCCTGTTAATTGTGAATCATCTGTATACTCATTAGGGTTCCCCAAGTTTCCTTTTTAAAAGAGCTGGTTTCTGGCACAAAAACAGACCCACAGACCAGTGGAACAGAATAGAAAATCCAAACATTAACCCAAACATTTACAGCCAATTAATATTTGATAAAGGAGCCTTGGATATACAATGGGGAGATGACAGCCTCTTCAGCAGCTGCTGTGGGAAAAACTGGACAGCTACATGTAAGAGAATGAAACTGGACTACTGAGCCCCATACACAAAGGTAAACTCAAGGTGGATCAAAGACCTGGATGTAAATCATGAAACCATAAAACTCTTAGAAAAAAAACATAGGCAAAAATCTCTTGGACATAAACATGAGCGACTTCTTCATGAACATATCCCCCCAGGCAAGGGAAACAAAAGCAAAAATGAACAAGTGGGACTATATCAAGCTGAAAAACTTCTGTACAGCAAAGGACACCATCAGCAGAACAAAAAGACATCCTACAGTATGGGAAAATATATTCATAAATGATGTATCTGATAAGGGTTGACATCCAAAATATGTAAAGAACTCACCCACCTTAACAAACAAAAAGCAAATAATCCAATTAAGAAATGGGCAGAGGACATGAATAGACACTCCTCTAAAGAAGAAATTCAGATGGCCAACAGGCACATGAAAAGATGCTCCACATCGCTGGTCATCAGAGAAATGCAGATTAAAACCACAATGAGATATCACCTCACACCAGTGAGGATGGCCAACATCCAAAACACAAACAACAACAAATGTTGGCGAGGATGTGGAGAAAACGGAACCCTCCTATACTGCTGGTGGGAATGCAAATTAGTTCAACCATTGTGGAAAGCAGTATGGAGGTTCCTCAAAAAACTCAAAATAGAAATACCATTCGACCCAGGAATCCCACTCCTAGGAATTTACCGTAAGAATGCAGCAGCCCAGTTTCAAAAAGACAGATGCACCCCTATGTTTATTTCAGCACTATTTACAATAGCCAAGAAATGGAAGCAACCTAAGTGTCCATCAGTAGATGAATGGATTAAGAAGATGTGGTATATATACACAATGGAATATTATTTAGCCATAAGAAGAAAACAAATCCTACCGTTTGCAACAACATGGATGGAGTTAGAGGGTATTATGCTCAGTGAAATAAACCAAGCTGAAAAAGACAAGTATCAAATGATTTCACTCATATGTGGAGTATAAGAACAAAGAAAAAACTGAAGGAACAAAACAGCAGCAGACTCACAGAACCCAAGAACGGACTAATAGTTACCAAAGGGAAAGGGACTGGGGAAGATGGGTGGGAAGGGAGGGATAAGAGGGTAAAAGGGGTATTACGATTAGCAGATGTAAGGTAGCGGGGGCACGGGGAGGACTGTACAACTCAGAGAAGACAAGTGGTGACTCTATAGCATCTCACTACGCTGATGGACAGTGACTGTAATGGGGTTGGTGGGGGGGACCTGATGAAGGGGGTAGTTTAATCACCATAATATTGCATATGTAATTGTAGGTTAATGATACCAAAATAAATTGTAAATAAAAAAAAAAAGAGCTGGTTTTACTTGGTGGTTATGCAAAGCCTAGGTCCTTCCACACAGCCTGGAGCAATACATTTAAAGTTTAGCCTCCAAAGTAATAGAATTGCATGTCTTTAAAAGAAAATACATATTCTATGGTTCAGACTTATGCAGTGATTAGAAAATATACCCTATGCAGGTGTATCTTGTGGCTTTATCGTGCTTTGCAGATACTACATTTTTTACAAATTGAAGGTTGTGGCAACTCTGCGTCAATGAACATCATTTACTCACTTCTGCTTCATGTCTTTGTGTCACGTTTTGGTAATTAGCACAATATTTCAAATGTTTTCATTATCGTATTTGTTATGGTGATCTGTGGTCAGTGATTATGACTCACTGAAAGCTCAAATGATCGTATTTTTTAACAATTAAGTATTTTTTAATTAAGGTATGTACATTGTCTTTTAGATATGATATTATTGCACACTTGATAGACTAAAGTATAGTGAAAACATAACTGCATGCACTAGTAAACCAAAAAATTCTTTTGACTGGCCTTATTGCAATATTCACTTTACTCTGGTGGTCTGGAACTAAACCTGAAATATATCTGAGGTATGCCTGTAAACACCTTAAATTCTCAATATTTTTAGTCTCCACCATGGCTTGCCCAGCATTCCAAAAATGCACTTTGAAACACTCAAGCCTTTTGACACTGAGGGAAGCAGGTTAGAATCTGTAATTGGTTTGAAAAAGAGAGATGGACACACCCCTAGGCGGTTCGCAGTGTACCCAGCTAAAACCCGCAACGACGCCTTTCTTCCAAATATATCCAGTAGTCCAAATTCACCATTTTCCCCATCAGATTTTTAGGGTTCAAATATGGTTCACTCCTTTGAAGTCCAGTTCAGCTCAGCAAACACTTCCTGAGGCCTGATCTGGGGTCAGACACAGTGCCTGTGCTGAGGGCTCAAAGCTGAATAGACACACTTGGTCCCCACCCTCCAGAATGTTCTCCCATCGAAAGATAAGTATATTAGTTATATTAATTCTAGTGAGATTATACGCACACAACCAGACTAGACTAAGAGTTTCGTTGAGGGGTGGTCAAGTGCTAGTAGGTACAGGTAAAGGAACGGACAATTCCCTGGGGGAGGAATGTCAAGGGCGGAGAAGGTGATGTAAACCGCTTGAATTCACAAAGCGGACAACATGCAGGAAGCAGAAAGCAGAAAGCATAGTTCATCCATGTGTAAGTGCTGGGAACTAAGTGGAAAAACCTGATAGGATTTAGAGAATAACTCCTCTAAAGAGAACTCCATCCTGGCCACCAAAACCGCAAGAGTTGAGAAGTTTAAAACTTAGCTAATCATCCAAATGCTTTGTTACGCAGCCAAGGAATGACGTTTGAGGGCTGATTAAAAGGTCTGATGGGTGGTCATCCCAGGTGGGCGAGGTCAGTACCTCTGTGAAGGACCATTTACATCGGCCTTCATCTCTCATCCCTTTATTCTTTCCGGGATAAAACAAACCTCTAAACAGCCAAATTGCTCACAGTAATCCCGTGCTTACCCAGCTGGTGGATTCCAATAGAATAAATAGACGATGCGAGCTGCTCGGCCTGTTGCACTCCCTCCGGACCTTACCCTCCCTGCTGTTCAACCCAGAAGCCTCCTCCACCCTGGTCAACCACGGCAAAGTTCAAAGAACTTCCGGTTTTGTTTACACCAGTACCGGAGTAAGATCTGGGAGGAACGTTTGTCACAAGGGCTTCAGCCTCCTGCAGTTGCAGGATGAGGACAAAGAGGTGCCGTTAACCTGGTGCCACGGGGAGTCCTAGGAGGAGTACCGTATGCGACCCTGGAGCAGTTTCTCAACAGCAACGCTTTAAACATGGGCGCTGGATATTTCTTTGCTGTGGGAGGCTGCCCTGGGCTGGGTAGGGTGTTTACCAGCTTCCCTGGTATCTTAGTTTGAGCTGCTCTGACAAAAATACCATTGACTGGGTGAATTTGGAGGGGACACAAACATCTGTCCATCACACCTGTTTCTACCCCCAGATGCCAGAAGGAAATCCTCATCCCCACCCCGCCACAAGTTGCAACAACCGAAATTGTATCAAATGGCCCCTGGGAAGGACGTTACCCCTGACTGAGAATCTCTGCCTTAGAAGACAAAGCAGGGACAAAGGCGGGGAGAGCCCCAGTGTGAATTGGACACTGGGGGATCCAGGGGTGGGACCCAGCAGGGACAGAGGGGTGGGGCCTTGGGGACTAGAGAGGCTGGTGGGTGCATCGTTCAGGATGCCAGAAAGTCCTGTGAGGACCCTGCAGGTTTGGGGTGGGGGGAGGCTCCTCCAGCCCCTCCTTGGAGAGAGGCAACTGCTTTAAGTTGGGGGAGAGGAAACATTAGCAAAATCTAAATCTAGCTCCATACCCACAGAGGAAAAAAAATCAAGGACCTCATAAAGTTCAAAAAGCAGCTAGCTTTTTGACAGAGGAAACTTAATTTTCAGTAAGAAGGAGTTAATCATCCTTTATTAATAAATGTATAACTCATGTTTGCCCGGGTCACCCCAGTCTGGGCTTAAGGCTGGGGCCATTTTGACAGTAATAACACGGGTGTTACTGACTCTTGCCTCTGACAACTACAGTGGGGTCCCAACCTCCTTCAAAACCTACCCCCTGACACACACGTGTGCGCGCACACACACACAGTTACTCCTGGAAGTCTTCAGACAGCTGCTCATGTGTCCTAAGCAGACTCAGTCTGTGCCCACGAAGGGTCTGCTGTGATGTCTACCTCAGTGTCTCCCCACACTGGTGGCCACCATCTGCACCCACTCCTTGCTGAGCTGCCTGGAGACCTCGCCACTGCCCCCAGGTTTCCCACACCAGCCACCTCCTGCAGGTGGCAGACTGGGTCCTCCAAGCTCCAAAGACACGCCACCCTCCGTGCCCAGGTGTGCTCTGTCTCTGACAGGCAGCACAAAAGCACGGCCCTTCCATTATGACTCAGCCCCCCTGTCGCCACAGGACCCAAGTGTGAGGCCCATTCAAGTGCGCACATATCCGAGGGTTCCCCAGCAGCCATAGAATCATTCCCCACTCCAACAGACCCCTCAGAGATGCCCTGCTCCTAAACTGGCTCCTCAAGAAGAAATATGTGCAATCTCCGGGATTTGGCAAAAGGCTGGCTCCACACCAAATCTCTCTCCTGTGCTCACAGACCCGCTTTCCCACATCTTCTGACCCTACTCACCTGCTCTGACTTCCCACGCCAGCAACACCATTTGCCTCCAGACCTGGGGGGATTCTGGCCCCTGCTTCTCATGGAAGCCCCCACTTAGGTTGATCCATGTGGCCCTCACTCGCGCGACCTCTGATTTCTCTTACCCTCTGTGGCCCCACCCATCCCACCCCACCCCTGCCCGGGCTCCTTGCCGGCTCTGGCTTGCCTGTTGCCTCCTCACGCTTGCCTGGGGCCCACAGGCCACGGTCCCTCCCTGAACTGACCAGTCCACACAATCGTCCCTCCACGGCGCTTCCACCTTGCTCAATGCCCCATCCTAAGCCATACCCCCTGGAAACCAGCCACTGCCCATGCCAGGGCCCCTCTGTCACGGCCACCCTCACCCCCCTTTCCACCTCTCAGCCCACACTCCCTGATTCACCCCGCCCTCACCATCCACATAAACTCAACCCCCAAAGCCTGTGCCAGGACAGCGTCTCCCTACCCACCTCCCAGCAGCCACTCAGAGGGGCCCAGACCCCTACAGGAGGGTTACCAGGGCCCTTGTTTAAGATGCTGTAACAGTGAAATAAGCCAGACACAAAAAAACTCATACTATATAATTCCACTCATACGAGGTCCCCTGAGCAGTGAAATGCAGACAGAAAGCAGAATGGGATGGGACCGGGGGGAGGTAGGAAGAGGCCATGGGGAGTTAGTGCTTCATGGGGACAGGGTTTCATTTTGGGAAGAAGTAGTTCTGGAGATGGATGGAGGGGATGGTTGCATGGCACTGTGGACGGATTTAATGCCACTGAACTCTGCATCTAAAAATAGTTAAGATGGTAAATTTTATATTATGTATATTCTATTACAATGAAAAAAATGCTATGACAAAATAAGAATCTTGGGAGCAGGGCAAGGAAGCCTGCGCTTTCAAACAGCCCCCTCCCCTCCCCGCAGTTCTCATGGCCCCTCAGTGTGAGAACCGGGAATCATTACCCCTTCTTAGCTCCATCAAGTCACGGAAGCTACTAAACCCTGACTTCCTCTTCTGGAAATGGACGCAATACCCTCCTCGCGTGGTCACTCAAGATAAGGAGTATAAAGGGCTGTGCATGTCGTAGCTGCTCAACGAAAGTGACTCTGACATTCAGTCAGTGCATAAACCTTCACAGAGCCGCCGGGGGCCAGCCTAGCGGGTCCTGAGGGTGCAGCCTCGGCCAGCAGCATGCCTCACGTCCCAGCACTTGCAGACAGCAGGGCTCCCCTCCCCCTCTCCCAGGCCTCTGATGAGTTACCTGCCAGCAACAAGCACCTGACAACACCTAAGGAGGTTCCCGACTTCTCAGAGTCCAGGATCATAACTGGCAAAGACGGGGAAGACTCACAGAGGTGAGGGCCGGGGAGGCACCAGAGCACTTAACAGGAGACCCCCGCCCAACCCAGAGTCTAGGCTGTACCAGATCCTGAAGGGTAAGTGGGGCAGGGGGGGCCAAAGGAACAACACAGGCACAGGCCCCAGGGGCCTCTGCTGCGTCTGAGAGAAAGAGCGAGGCCGGGTGGTGAGGGCTGGTACCCGTACCCCACAAGCAAAAGGGAAGCCCAGTTAGTTTTATTCAGAGGCCTCTGATCCCAAAGGCCCTCAGAAATCAGCAGCCCTGGTGGGAACCGGGTCTGTTAGTTGCCTCTGCTCTGGGGAATTCCCCTCGACAGGAGACTGTGTTATCTTAAGAGCACGAAGCACTCGGCCTTATCTCCTCACCCACCATTCCCTGTGCTTTCTTGGGATGGCCCCTTGCCCCCCACAGCCTCAGCCAGGCAGGTCTGGTCAGCACACACATTCCATTCTTCTCAGCTAGAGCCCAGGCCTGGGCGGGGTGGGACTTGGCCCTGAGGCCTCTTCACAGGAAAACCGGGCCCCTCCGGCCCCGGCCAGGGCTCCCCCAGGCCTCCCCACAGACCCTGGCCCACAGTTACCACCTCTTGTCTGGGCCACTTTAACCACTTTGTAGACCTCAGAAGAGCACTGGTGAAAAAGTGCATCTGTCTTTTTTTCTCTCCTCTTTTACTTTTCTCAGCTTGACCTCCCCAGCCATGTTTAGAAAAGAGGAAAGCGTACACCAATATACAGACATCACTTCAAAATAATACCTCTGGGCCTTTTGGCGCACAAGTGTTTCGCTAATGTCGAGTGAAGATTACAAAGTACACTGACTTCGGCACTTACTGTAATAAGATAGTTGGACAAATTTTTTAAAAGCTTTAATTTTTTTTTTTTTAAGATCCCTTATTTGGGTAGTTCAGGGTCTGCAAAGTGGTAAATGCACTAGGAAATTACCTAAACAGTTTTGTCAGACCAACATTTTTGTCTTGGGTCTAAGGAGTGTTGGAAGGTTGCCAGGCTGCTCATGACCCTTTTGTTAGGATGTTTCCCAAAGAGCCTGTCGCGGTGCGGAGCGGGCCATGTGGACGAGGACCAGGCCTCCAGCCCTCCCGCCTACACCTCCTGCTCCCCTCATCCTCTGTGCATGAAGCCAAAGCATGAAATCGAAGTTCTTTTCCAGAACCAGTTCTCCAAGTGGGTGATCCAGCCCCGTGTGCAATCTTGTTCTCTTCCCTGCTTTGCTGTGAAACTATTCTTGAAAGCATTCCAAAGTGGCTTTAGGGAATATTCGTATCTCAGTTGTTATTCACTTGGATAAAAAGTGATGGCAAATTTGGCCAGTGCCAGGGAGATGAAATCCAGAGGAGATAAGATGCCAAGCACACCTTCTGGCTTGATTCTGCCAGATTTGTAGAAGGGGATCATACCCCTCTCTCCCCATTTCCAGCAGGAGGGCATAGGCAGGACGTGGGAACTTTAACTGGACCCTGCTTCTCGCCAGGCAGGGCAGCTTTCTGCCTCCCACTTTTGTCCGTGGAGGAAGCACGCTGGCCCCAGTGGTCTGCTGTCCTGAACAGAGAGCCACAGAACTCTCATTCTTGCCAATATTGCCTCTGCCCTTTCTAAATCCCCTTAGCAACTGGTGTTTTAGGGATGGGAGAGAATAAAACAAATTATAGATTGTGACAGAGTTCATTCTAGGTACATCAATTCAGAGGCTAATTAAGCAAATTTGGGATTAGCAGAGGAGGGCCTGACCCTTTGTTAAGGGACCTGAATTCTGAAAACTGACCTCTGTCCCCAAACAGGGCCTTCCTTCCTGAGCTCTCTGCTATGCAAGGAATTCTGAATGCAGTAAAAAAAAAAAAAAATCCCTCTCGGATTGTGGTTTTCTGATCTGACCAAGTCGGAATGCGTGGAGTGGAGGGACGCTCTTTGCCCAGGGAAGGACAGCCGTGTGCAGGAAACAGACCTCAGAAAACAATGTCCTTGACCCAGAGGCTGCCTTCCATGGATAATCATTTGTGAGAATCGAGCACCTGGTATAGTTGCTGGGCTGATCCTTGACCGTGAGAAAACTTGGATGAGAAGGAAGATGTTACGGGCTGTGACCCCCAAAAGTATGTCCCCCCACCAATTCATATGGACAAGTCCTAACCTCCAGTACCTCTGAATGTGACTGTGTTTGAAGATAAGGTCTTTAAAGAAGTTATTTAGTTAAAATAAGGTCCCGAATCCAATACAACTGGTGTCCTTAAAACAAGAAATAAGGACCCAGACAGTTACAGAGGTCAAACTGAGCAGACACACAAGAAAACCATTCCTCAAGAAACCAACCTTGCTGCCACATTGATCTTGGGCTTCCAGCCTCCAGAACTGAGAAAATAATTTTCTGTTGTTTAGCCACCTGGTCAGCGGTACTTTGTTATGGCAACAGCCAGAGCAAACCGACGTAGGGACCAAGGGCAGGCCTCCCAAGAGGTGCCGCTGTGACACGCAGATTATTTTGATCAGAAAACCAAGGCCCAAACTGCATAAACAGAATTTCTGTAGAGGACCTGCGTCAGGACGAGAGCTGCCACCTTTCTGGCTATATTACAATACAAACTAGATGTGGAAGACAGGGGGGCATGTGGCCGAGTCTGTTAAAATTCCTCTCTGCGCCCCCTCTTGTGTCTGTGGGGCCCATCAAGTATTTTGTTTATCAAACAATTACTCTTTTCATATTCCTGTGAATTGCTTCCCTTTTCCTTTGAAGTCTCAGACCCCTGTTCCCTTCTCCTTGGCTCAGGTGACATGTATAATTCATTCTCCCTGGCTGTCTTTGGAACCCACGTCTGTGGCCTCCCCTTAAGTATGTAATTAAGCTTTAGGTTTTTTTTCTCCTGTTTATCTGTCTCATGTCCATTTGATTCTTAAGGCCAGCTAGAAGCTCAAGGGGTAGAGGAATTTCTTCCTCCCCAACACTAACACAGAAGATGTAGCTGTAGAAACCCCCCTGCAGCCTAGGTGAGCGCCGCACTCACGTTCACATAGAGTGTTTTAGCCCTTCTTCAAATGCAGTCGTTCACACCACAGCTGGAAGTCACCTGCCCCACTCTACCTCCAGTAACAAGCTAAACTTCAGGAAGTTCAGAGATGAGATTCATTAAGAACTTGCAGGGAGGCTGGGGAGAAACTCAGATACAGTGCTTGGCTACAACTGATTCAGTAAGAAAGTTTATGCTACAACCATGGAGTCCCTTTAAATCAAATCTCTGAGGAGGAAAACAGAAGAATTAAAGGTGAATCTGCTATGTATGTGGACAATCGTGTTTTTGGACTGGCTCGACACAGCTCCCTTTCCGGAATCCCCTTCCAGAATCCCCTTCCCGGTGGGGCCCTGGGCTTGCGCTGGCCGTGAGAGAAGCGTGAGCAAGATTCGGAAGGCGGAAATGAAGCGCAGCCGTTTTGCTGCGCTCTGAAGTCGTGTGGGGCCTACGTGGGGGGCCAGCACTCGCGCGCTGTCGCTGCTCTGCTGGCCCCCTTCTTGGCCTGGGGCAGCCGCTGGGTCCGCAGCTCCGCCGGCTCCTGGGCCAGGTGTGTGCAGCTCTCGGGGGAGGGGCCCCGGCACACCCCGGCCTGTGCCGCAGGTCACCCTCATCATGGAGACTGCAGGTGCTGAGAGCCAGACACCATTCCGGCTTGCCCCTCGTCTTCCCCGATTTACATCCATCTTCCTTCCCGAGTGGGCCCAGCTGAGACACAGGGACACCACCTTACCCAGACTGCAGAACGAGCGCCTGCCGGCGGGCACTCCGACCCCTACGAGAAACCCCTTATTCTCCACCGCTCCCAGAGGTCCTGCTTCTCTGATGGGACCTTGACTTATCAGGCTACCCAAACAGGTTAGAGTATAAGACAAATAACCTGACTGTGTTATATAAATGTAAGTCTTTGTGGACTCATCCCCTTGTGGTGACAGTTTAAGTGACCAAGTAATGAGCTCAGTCCACGGACTCACTGTCCCTCTCACCACACTCAGAATCGCAAAGCCAACAGCATGGTGAGCTCCCCCTCCCATCTGCCGACCCCTCTGCGAATTCTCTCACGCCACTCCCTTCCTTCTACTCCTCTCACACCACCCTGGGCCAGACCCTCAGCACTTCAGTCCTGCCACCACACCCCCTACCCTCAGACCTACACTGCCACCACACAATCTCCCCAAACCTCTGCTTCTAGCAAGTCACCCTTCAACACTCTTCAAAGGCTATGTCCTTCCAGATCAGATCTAAACCCCCTGCCTAGATGGTAAGGCCTTTTATAATCTGCCCCCACCCTCCTGCCCTGCCAACTTCCCCACTGCTCTCCAACCCATGCCCTCTGCCTCAGCCTCATCTTCCCTGTTGACGTCTGTCATGCCCACCCCTCCCCTGAGCACCACTTGGATTGTCACTGTGCCTTAGGAACTCTCATTCTTCAAGGCCCCACTCCAGGCTCACCTCCTTCACAAAGCCTGTATCAAGGCCATCACATGTAGCACTTAGGAGAAAGGATTCCGGAGCTGGCCAGTCTGGGTTCAAATCCTGCCTTTGCACTTACCAGGTCTCCATGACTTTGGGCAAATTACTTAATCTTTCTGTGCCTCAGATTCCTCCGCTGTAAAATGGGGGTTAACTGCACCAGCCTCACAGGGCGTATGTGGGAACTGATGAGTTAAGTCACATGAAGCATTTGTGTCCTGCCTAACAGACAAAAAGCACTTGATGAGGGTTAGTTCTTATTTTAGTTTTATTACTAACTGACCATTCTGACCCTCTCCAATACTCTTTTCCCCTGAATTTCTACACCAAGTATAGTAAAGACCACATCATTCAAGCCCGTAATTACAGTCAAGCTCATCCTGTTCACTGAGATTTCATGTGTAACAAAGAGGAACGGGAACACTTTATCTGCAATCAGAACATGAAAAAGCAGGAGCTTATTCATGAATGTAAAATATTCCTAATTCCTAACATGCAGAATAAGCAGGAGAACTTGCCCTGCTTCTTCCTGATTGCATTCAGCCCCCAAGGGTCCTAGGAGGAAAAAGGGGAGACAAATTGTCAGGAATATGAAGACATGAAAATACCCACAAAATGGTCCTGAAACCCATCCTACTGGTGCAGTTTAACACCAAAAAAGATGACATTTTGAAAGACATGGTTTCACATCAAGAAGAGCTGCCTGGAGGGTGGCCTGGTCAGAGGCAGGGACCTAGCCTGGCATCTGCTCCTCAGGAAATTGAACAGCACCAAGTTACAGGAGACCCTGAAAGCCCAGGGCCCAGAGGGCCACTAGATGGCGATAGCATCAGGGTGGGGCCAGTCCACTACACCGTGCAGGCTCCCAGCACTCCCTCCATGGGCCTTCTGGTTTACCACCCAGACTGCCGAAGGCTCATGAATTAGTCATTTCATAGTCCAAGACAATACGGGATTCATGCAGCACTCATTTTTGGGGGGCCTCCCTTTCTTCAGCTTTAAAATGAAGGGATTGGTGGAACTAGAGGACAGCTCACAAACACCCAGTTCTGAAACACTGCACAATGCCTTTTCTGCACAGTCAGCAAGCAAAGGCAATAGAGGAGGACCCTGAGAGTCTGATAGCCACAAATATTACCCAAAGCAACCTACAGATTCAATGCAATCCCTATGAAAATTCCAACAGCATTTTTCACAAAAAGAAAAAAACAATCCTAAAATATGTAGGGCACCACAAAAGACCCCAAATAGCCAAAGCAATCTGAGAAAGAACAAAGCTGGATGTGTCATGGTCCCTGATTTCACACTATATTACAAAGCTACAGCAACCCAAACAGTATGGTACTGGCATAAAAACATAGGCCAATGGAACACAATAGAGAGCGCAAAAATAAATCCATGCATTTGTGGTCAATTCGTTTATGACAAAGGAGACAGGAATATACAATGGCGAAAAGATAGTCTCTTCAATAAATGAGAATTTGATTTCCCTTTTCCTGTGAACAGAGCAGTACTAGAAGGAGAGGAAAAAAAACCAGAACCCTATCTGTGCCCCCATGCTGCTGGTACTAGAGCCCTCCCTGCTGAGAGCTAAGAATGAATATGGCAAGGTGTGTGACTTAGCTGGGTTCAAGCCCAAGCTCTGAAACTTACAGGCAAGTTACTAGATTTTTTGTGAGATCTCTGTGCTCTCAGCCATTGCATAAGGCTAATAATAATACTTACTTCATGCACTTATCGATCAAAGGGTTAGGACTGTTAGGTAGAA
Organism: Phataginus tricuspis; assembly: GCA_029783875.1. Classification (NCBI taxonomy): domain Eukaryota; kingdom Metazoa; phylum Chordata; class Mammalia; order Pholidota; family Manidae; genus Phataginus; species Phataginus tricuspis. The sequence goes on along the minus strand of JAQQAC010006904.1, from coordinate 12,136,868 downwards.
AGATAGACATGAGCAGCCGGAGAAGAGGAAGGTAAGGTTCAAAAAGAAAGCCGCCCAAACTCTGCCCAGGGAGGGGGTCCCATGTGAAAACAACAAAGGTTTCGCAGGTAGATCACTTCGCCCCCAGCCAGATCTCAATGGGGGCACAATCAAACAGAGCTAGAACTGCCCAAATCACTCCTCGGCATGGGAAAGGGCACGCCCCTGAGCGGGACGACTATATAGATGGACCTGTCCATCAAATAACCCCACCTTGTCAAAGAGGTGCCTCCAGCCAGGATGCAATATACAGGCTTCCTGCCTAAAAGTTGGGGGCCTTTGTCTACCTGGCTCTGGCCCGCTCCTCCCTTGCAGTGTATTCAAATAGAACTTTCACTCTGCTTCCCTACTGTGTCTCTGCCTTTCAATTCTTTTTTGCGACACAAGAACCAAGAAGAACAAACTCCACCCATAGCAAAAGTATAAAGCATTTTGCATAGTAACCAAACCGCAGGTGCTCAAATCATTAGTCCATTCAGCAAATGTTAATGGGATCCCCACTAAATGACAGACACTGTTCCAAGATACTGTGGCACCATTTTAAACAAAAAAAAGATTCCACCTTATGAAGTTTACCTTTGGAAAGAAAAGACAGATAATAAGAAATAACCAAAATAAACTAAAAGTCAGATTTCTTCAAAAGCATAAGAGAAGAATATGAAAGAAAATTGAGACAGCAAATGGAATGGAGATGGGAGTGTGATTTTACATAGAGTCCTGAGAAAAGGCCATTTGGAGAAGGCAAGCCTTGAACGGACACGCTAGCAAATGTGGTCATTATTTATCCTCCCTGCCGGTGCTCTGGGTTTAATACCAACACTTTTCCTGGTGTCCAAATGGGCATTTGTATTCAACATATCTCACAAAATAAAATGTCAGAGCTGGAAGAGAACTTAGAGATTCTCTAGTTCATCTTACAGATGAAGATCTGAGACCTGGAAAGGTAGACCAACAAGCCCAGGGTCACACAGTTCAGAGATGGACATTGGTACAATCTCCAGTCTCCTGACTCTGACACCAAAGTTCTTGCCTCTGTTTCTACTCTGCTGGCTCAGGCTTACTCAGACCCATGTAAAACTGCTGCTTAGGGCCTGGAAGATTTCTATCCTGCTGGCATATTTCAGCCTTCATTCTGGCTCATGGTTATTAGCTATGTTGTCTGAATGGAAACTTTTACAGTAAAAAAAAAAAAATTATCAGAGATTTGCAAGAAGACATCCATAAACCAGTGACCCCAGTTTCCACAATTAAGAGTTAAAGGTGTATGTCACTATACTTCAATAACAAAATTAAAATTAAAAATAAAAATAGTTAAAGGCCATAGCTTCCAGTGGTCACAGGGTATCAAGAATGTCCTACCCACAAATGCAGACCACACTAGAGCTACTTAGGTAGCACTCCCCCCTCGGCTGTAAGGCAGTCGTCAAAAAATCAAGAATGTGTTTTTATTCTTTCCTTTCTCAGAGTGCCATCAAAATGTAAAAACAAAATGTTGAATCGTGTAGAATCCTGGAGCACCGAGAAGATACCCACAGAGTACAATTTGAGGAGCACCACATTTGGTACATGTCTTTGAAGGGCTCCTTATTTTAGGAAAAATCCTTGCAGCAGTCAGGATGTTTGCAAGAACCGCTAAAGCTGAGGGGAACTGCAAATGCTGATCAACTGGTTTTGCTTCGTTTGGAAGCTGCCCTGGGCCAGAAGGATGACACAGGAGCCTTAATCCCTCTGTACAACAGTTAGAGACATAGAAACGCTTTGGGCCATTAAGGTGGGGATCTCAAAGCACCCTCCATTCCTTCATTCAACAGACAGTTATTGAGCACCTACTTGGTGCTAGCCACTGTTCTAGGCACTGAGAATACGACAGGAAACCAAACAAAGCTCCTGACATATAGATGCTTACATTCAAGGGAGGTAGGAGGAAATAAACAAATTAGGGAGTTAACATATGTTGAGAGCCTAAGTAAATGGGTCAAAGGCAAGGGTGGTGCTGGAGGCCTGGAGAAGGAAGGCTTTTTACCTCAAGTAAGGTGTCAGAGAAAACCTCTCCAAGGAGATGGCATTGGAGGACAAAGAGCTTCTCAAGGGAAGAACATTCCAGGCATAGTGACAGCAAATACAAATGGAACAGCAAGGAGACCCCTGCAGCCACAGCTCAGTGAGGGAAGGGGAGACGGCCAAAAAAGCAGTGAGGCCCAACAGACCTTTGGAAGCACGTGAACTTGGCCTCAGATGAGAAGAGGAGCAATGGAAGGTTAGGAGTGAGGAATAACATTTTTGACTAATGGTTTAAAAGAGTCAGATCTGTTGCTGTGCTAAGGAGAGATGGGCAGGTGACCGAGGCCGAAGCAGGAGACCACTTAGAACACAACTGCCATGATCCAGAGGAGACATGCGTTGGCCTAGATCCGGGCAGTGACAGAGGAGGTGGGGAGAAGGGACTAGATTGTGGACACGGAAGGTGGAGCTAATGGGAATTGCTAATCATCTAAATAGCAGCTATAAAAGAACTAGAACAGTCCAGGATGATGCCAAAGTTTTAGCCTGCACAGTCTGAGCTGACAGTCATGGAGATCAAGCCCACGGGAGGTAGTGGGTGAGGGTGGGTCGTGGAGAAGGAAGGTAAGAGAGAACTTTCACATTTATAAAGTCAACCTTGTGTAAGGTTGGACTGTACGATCCAGCAATCCCGCTTCTGGGTATATGCCCCAAAGAACTGCAAACAGAGACTCAAACAGATACTTGTAAGCCCGCATTCCCAGCAGCATTACTCACAACAGCCAAAAGGTGGAAACAACACAAATGACTGTCCACAGATGAACTGCTAAACAAATGTGCCTCATTCAATGGAATCTTACTCGGCCTGAAAAAGGAAGAAAGTTCTGGCACATACTACAGCGTGGATGAACCTTGAGGACATTATACTCACTGACTTTTAGCCAGACGCCAAAGGACAGATACTGTGTGATTCCACTGGTATGAGGAACCGAGGGTAGTCAAATTCATAGACAGAAAATAGAATCATGAATGCCAAGAACTGGAGGGAGGGGGAAGGGGAGGTCATTGTTTAATGGGGCAGAGTTTCTGTTTAGGAAGATGAAAATGTTCTGGAGATGCATAGCGGTGTGATGGGGGCACAACAGTGGGACGTCCTCAGTGTCACTGAACTGGACACCCAAGAATGGTTAAAATGGTCAACTTTATGTTATGTTTACAACGTTTTTGGTGATCTCACAGATTACCCACCAACAAGGGCTCTATAAGGTTTTAGATTTATAAATACAAACTCAAATGAAGTTATCCTAGAGTCTTCCCCGGGTTAGCTGTGGGTGCCGGCATATCTGCACCCATTCCGCCAGAGGCCTCCTGAATTGGGAGAGGGCGATCCCCGGGGGCAGGGGCAGGACAGAAGTCCAGGCCATGCAGAAAGAACAATATGAAAGAGCACAGCACTGGGATCCAGTGTGTCAGAGAAGCTAAGTCAGGAAAGATGATTGAACCAACAGGAGCGGGGACATAGCGGTCAGCGGTCCACAGCAGGGGGCAAATTGGATGGCACTTTCGGTCACCAAGAGACAGCCATGGTGTTAACAGTCCCATGTGAAGCTGATAAAGGGGCATAATTCCAACAGCTCTCACGGAGTGCTCACTGACTGGCTTATCCCTCCCGAGCACCACGTAAGGGAAGTACTTTAACCACCCTCACTTCACAAATGAGGAAACTAGAACGTGCCCAAGGTCAGACTAGCAGTCACAGGATTCAAACGCAGGCTGTCCAGGTCCAGAGCAGGGCTCCTGACCACTAGGTCACGTGGTGTGCCTGCAACACTGTGATTTCATGGGCTGACATTCATAGATTCAACTTTCCAGCATTGCACCCTTCAAAACCTGCTTGAGCATTTAAGATACCATGTGACCAGGGAGGCGTCTTGATTCAAAAGCCCCACTGGTCTGGATTTCACAGTCTTACCTCAAAGTCCAGCAAAAGCTCTCTGCTCAAACCTATTGATTTTCTGCTTTTTACCAAAATGACTCCTTCTGACACCAGCTGACAGCAGTGTTGCCATGGGAAGCCAAAGGCAAGTTCTGTTCTGTTCAGATGTGTTTTTAACTATTTATAGAAATAGAATCCTCTGAAGAAGTTGATTTAGAGACAGCTGGAGGCTTGTGGCAGGGGCAGGAAAGGTTCATTTCTGGTACTCTGGTGAAGTAATGTTTACACAAAACTCTGGCTTCAAAGTCCATGAAAGTGAGGGCCCTGCAAGCTGGTTTCTACAGAAACAGCCATGACCAAGGAGAAACCTGTGGCGTGGTCTGTAGACGAGTCCCAACAAGGCCTGCTGTAATCCTCCAACTAGAGTTTAAACTGAGGCATGGGAAGGCATACAATCCACAGCAAGTTCCTCTAAGCTCCACGGACTTTATCTGCATCCCCACTCCCAGCTGCTTTAATGTTTTATTAAACGTCTCCAGTGCTGCTGTCAATAAATGCTCACTGAATGAATAGATATTACACTTCCGGCACGTAACAGGGCCTTTGACGAAGGGGGTCAAATCCCAATCACCTTGAAGTCCCAAGACCTTAGTATAATTCATGATGATAAGTTCATCGTACAAAGAAAAAAGTGCAGTGTGAGAAGCTAGAATCTGCCCCCAACGAGGGGAGCGGAGAACTCAGCCCTGTGTGAGCGCTGGGCGGCCAGCCAGAAGCCCTTGCCGTCAGCTATTTCATGCGCCAGCACTCTGCCAGGGACCTTCCTGGGTCTCCTCCGGATGTGAACACTAGGGGGAGCCCAGCACAGGGGGACCGACACGGGGACAGGAGAGCGCAGAGAGGGCGCGCTGGGCCCAGGCTTGGAAGCTCAGATGGGCCTGGGGTGGTGACTCAAAGGTCTCCAAAAACAGAGGGAGAAGGAGTGTGGACGAGCGTCATGAAGACACAGAAGCATGAACGTGGGCCAGCGGCATGAACGTGGGCACCCATGAGCACATTGGTACGGCTGGAGGGAAAGGTCGTGGGGGCTGAAACAGAAGACCAGTCCCAGGGGCTTTGTGCATTAAGCCAAGGATATACACTTCACCCTAAAAGCCAAGAGGAGCCACTTGAAGAATTTTAAGCAGAGGAGTAACTTGATCTGACTTTTATTTTAGACTGGCCTCTACTTAGAGATCCCTACATCGGGGGAGGTGATGACCCGAGACAGGACCAGTGAGGAGGTGATCGCAGGGAGTAATGAAAGCGTGGAAGAGCGCCGGCCTGAGGATGGCGGGGCCCCAAGAGGCTGCCCAGAGAGGGTCAAGAGTGAGAAAAATACAGGCCCTGGGCCAGGTCCCTGGGGGAAGGCTGCCATTTGTGAGCTTGTGGGAGCAGAGGGGCCCGCAGAGGGCCTGGGGAGGCAGGGCTAAACCATCCCTGCCCCGCACCCCGGAGCCGAAGGGGGAGGGGTTTCCAGGAGAGAGAGGGCACAGCGCCAAGTGGCCTGGGACTGCGCGGGGCCGGATGAAGGATAAGCAAGAACAGCTTTGGGCGGGGAAATCCTGGTGGCCGTGGGGGTGGGGGCACTCGGGCTAGTGGAGATGAGGAAGAGGCGACCCTCTCAAGCACTTTGGCTCAGCAGGGACTTGACACCGCCAGAAGGGGGAGGGGCTGAGGGAGGGTTTCTTTAAAGGGCGAGGGACATGCACATGTTTATTGGCCAAAAGGATATGCCAGGATAGAGATGGGGGGTGCTGGGGAGAGGAGGGACTCCTGGAGGCGAGGGGGCACACACAGAGTCCCTGGAGGGATCAATCTCAGGACCCAAGGCACCACATGGTCCTGGGATGCAGGTGGGGGTTCAGGGGGCAGCGAGGAAGCTGACCAGCTCCAGCCCTCCAGTGACAGGGCAGTCACTCTGCGCTGCCAGGCCTGGTGAAGATTTCAGCGTTTCAAGGAAGACCATACATTCCCTACTTTCTGTGAAATCCCCTGAGCTTTAGATGTTTGCAAGTACATAAAACACGCAGATCCCAGTTTCTTCCCCCTCTGTCTCACTCTTCCTGTGGTGGGGGATCTTCCCTCCAGGAAGCCTGAGAAAGCGTTTCCTCTTTAGGATCAAAAATGCTTTTTCCTAAACTCTGGTAGACCTTCAACTCAAAACAGAGACTAACCTTTAATTCCATGTCCCTGGTCTCTACCCCACCCTGAGCTCTGAATTTAGTAAACACTGTCTGATAGGCATATAAATGTTCCACAGCAGCTCAATGAACAAAGAAACCCTTGAGAACCCTTCTAGAGTCAATAACTCTTCTTTAGTAAGTGCATTTTCTACAGGCTTTTCAAAAAGCAGAAAGGAGAGAAGGAAAACTTGAATTTCCAGGCCCTGGAGAGTTAGGGGCTGAGTCGGCTCTTGCCAGAGTGTGACTTCCACGGCCCAGGAAGGCGTGGTCATCTTTGGATGTTTCCATGAGCCTTACCTCCGGATAGAGGGCATCGTTACTATAATTTAGGTTATCCTTTTTGCATCCCCACCACCTTCTCTCACCTGCATTTGGGGCGGAGATGCAAACTGCTTGGCTGCTGGCTTCCACGGGTTTATTCTGATCTTTGCCTTCCAGCACTGCTGGCTGTTGTGTGTTCTAACAAGAAGGACAAGAATTATTACTGGGTCACTCATCAAATCATCCAATCAATTAACATTTCTCAAACATCTACTCCATAGTAGGTATAAAGGAAACCAGAGACTCCAACTCTACCCTCCCACCACACCCCAGCCCGGCACGCTCCACCCTGGCTTGAAAGCTCTGCCAGTAGGAGAGCTAACAGACTCTTAAGAACGGAGCTGGCATGAACTGAGGGCTAGCCTTCTGAAAGTCCCCCGAACCTCATACAAAGGGGACAATGCTATGTCAGGTTCGTCGACTCAGTAGATGCAATCTCTGTCCTCAAGGATTTTGCAGTGGCGGAAGGAGAGAGATAAGGTGCGATTCAACACCAAGGAGGAAGGTGCTGTCAAGTGCGATGTGGATTGATAGGAGGGTTGTGAGTCACTGAGCATCTTCTCTCTGTCCATACTGAGCAGGATGCTGTGAGGCAGGAGCGACAACCAGTAGACTGACCTCCCCTAGAAGATTCCAAAGCCTCCAGTCTAGGGGTCTCCCCAGTCTAGGGGGTGAGAGGGTCCCATCAGGCAGGGACCTGGCCACAGGACTCCCTAGTCCCTGGCAGGATTCCATCTGCCAGCAATTGGAAACCAGTTCATGAGGAACATGGTGTTTTTTCGCATGTTTGCTCAAGTTGAATATCATCCCAAGAAATTACTCTTCCTTGGAAAAAAGTAACTTGGAGGCTGATGGATGGAATGAATCTGGATCTTCAAATCGGTGAAATTTCTTATTCATGCTTCCTTCTCACAGGTGGTCTATCGCCTCTCTCTCAAGCTTCCAGAGGGATATTGGGCATACTTAAAATTTTCCTCACATTAAGTAGTAAGTAAATCCCTCATTACACTTTCTTAAAGGCTGGGACTGGATTCTTTTGTCTTGCCGATGGGTTTCAGTCCTGAGCAAGTTCACTTATTGATTCAGTGAGACCAAAAAATGACAGTGGAACGTTCTTGGGGTGAAAGCGTTTATACCCAACTTCATTCCCACTGTGGCAGGCAAATCACTAGACTTTGGTCCACCTCAGAGCAAGTCTGCATGCAGCAAGCTTGTCTGTGCCTCTAGGCCTCTCTGCCCCCACAGCTGTCCTCGGAGCTGCCATCACTCCAGCCTCCGCTCTCCTGCAGCCATGTAGCCCAGAGCACTGGGGGGAGCTCTTTATATAGAGTCAGTAACAACATATTGCCCACAGGTGTGCAGTGAACAAGCCAACCAGGGGCAGGTGAGAATCCTGGCCATAGGAACTTTTCGTTTTCTCTATACTTTGTATCGCTGTTAGTGGAGCCTAGCACAGTGTCCAGGCAGTCTGGAAATGTTTGTGACTTAAGACAGATGACTAGGGAAGGAAGGGAGGAAGGAAGGGAAGGAGGGAGGGAGGGAGGATGGATATTCTTTCAAATGAACAATACTTGCATTGCTTTAACAACCAACGGCATGAAAAGTCAAGGCTCTTAAAAACTGCACACAGATGAATCCCATTCCAATGATTCTTTTTAGTCCACAGTTTTAAAAATTCTAATAGATTAATCAGGTGTGAATTATTCTACAGAAACAATCTTGCCTTTTTCAGAAAGGGTTTGGTTGAATAATTAAGCATCCAACAGATGCTTCTATTTCAGTTCCAGTTTCAAACAATTTTTTTCAATTTGCTCGGTTTTCAATTATAAAATGAAACTCAGAATAAGTCCAAATAACCACAGAAGAAAGGAATGCTTTTTTCTTTCAGAAATGATTGAATAATAATGGCAAACACGTCAGCACTTACCATGTGCCAAACACTATTTTAACTCCTTATAGCAACTCTGGACAGAGTTGCCGCTATTGCTCCATTTTATAAGAGAAAAACGAGGCACAAGAAGCATAAATAACTTGCCCAAGATCATACAGCTAGGAAGTCGCAGAGCTGGGATTCGAGTCCTGGCTACCTGGTTCATGAATCCACACTCAAAAGCAGTAAGCCATCCACTCATGTTTGGCAGCGTATCATGGAAAATATGACAGCAAAAAAGTCCAAGGCAAAATTACTAGAATATCCAAACTAAGAAGCTATCCTGATGAAAGTATGCTTGTTAGCTAACTACACAGATTGTCTCACAGTGTCCTGTTGGTACAACTTGTGGCCAAAACTCATGTGCTCTAGAAATAATGGTAATATTACTAAAACCAGCAAAGACTCTGAAATAGCTGGACTGGATAAAGGGTAGGAAACAAATTCAGTCTCAACTCACTTTAGAAAATGAAATAATCAAATCATCAAGTGAACAGTTTTCTGATACAGAAGCGAAGTTAATCTGGTACAAATACATGATTAAACCAAAACTATCAAAACAGGTCACACTACCGTAAAATCTCATGCTCCCTTTAAAAACATAACCCTCAAGAGGAAGCCCTGCTGGGTGGTAGTTACAAGTCAGTCACCAGAGATTAATATCAAGGCACTAAATGATGCTAAAATAAACCTTGTTAGTAACAAAGAACCACGTCTAGAGAAAACTTTCGGGGAGAAAATTCCTTTCGCAGCCACAGTTTTAGTGTTATCCTGAATGATGGGGTTGAGAAAAATAGAGCACATGACCTCAAGGTGGGTGGAGGGGATAGAAACAGCCATGTAATAAAATGATGTAAAATTGCAATTGCTCTTAAAGCTTTCGCTTTTTAAATGCACATGGAAAACATTGTACTAGGTGATATGTGAGCTTGGCAAATATTAAGGCAGGATCCAGCTCGTGGTACAGCTTCTGATGTACCAGAAGACGGACCTGGAATCATCCAAGCCAATCAAAGGATGAAAGTAACAACTTGTGTTGACGTGTTCTGAGCAGCTCCAACTCAGAGGCTGGGCAGCAGAGAATGATCTGTGGTGTGGGACTGGACACCTTGGCATGTCATTCCAGGCCATGACCATGGTGTAGCAGGAAAGCACGTGGAGGAAGGGCAGGATATGACATCGAAGAGCTCATTGAAGCCACTCCAGAGAAGAAAGGATAAGCAGGGCAAAGGGAAGGTGGGCCTGGACCCCACCTTCCCTGCAGCCTTCCAAGACCCCAGACTCAGGTTTTCCATGTAAAGGTCATGATGGAAAATATGGAGAAAACTGATAAAAACTATTCCTATCCAAAAGGGTAGAAACCTGATTAGTAACTCACCCTATGTAGAATAGTTACTAAGTAACAGACCACATAGCAATTAAATAGTATTGTTATTAGTATTACTAATGTGAATCACTCATACTTTCCCGACCAAGAAGATTGAACCGATATTTTTATCTGAACAAGATAATGTTTTTTGACCACCAGATTGATAAAAAATTAAAGAGACCAATAAAAACCAGTAGGGCTATGCCTATGTTTATTGCTGCACTATTTGCAATTGCCAAGATATGGAAGCAACCTAAATGTCCATCAATAGATGAATGGATAAAGAAGAGGTGGTACATGTACATGATGGAATTTTTTCAGCCATAAAAAGAAAAGAAATCCTCCCAACACAGAAGGATCTAGAGGGTATTACACTCAGTGCAATAAGCCAGGTGGAAAAAGCTAAATACCATATGATTTCACTTATTTGTGGAGTATAACAACAAAGCAAACAAATAAAATACCTAGGAATAAACCTAAACAGGGAAGTGAAAGACTTATACTCGGAAAACTACAAGACATTCATGAGAGAAATTAAAGAAGAAACCAATAAATGGAAACACATCCCATGCTCATGGATAGGAAGAATTAATATTGTCAAAATGGCCATCCTGCCTAAAGCAATCTACAGATTCAATGTAATTCCTATCAAAATACCAAAGCATTCTTCAATGAACTAGAGCAAATAGTTCTAAAATTCATATGGAACCAAAAAAGACCCCGAATAGCCAAAGCAATCCTGAGAAGGAAGAATAAAGCAGGGGGAAATACGCTCCCAGACTTCAAGCTCTACTACAAAGCCACAGTAATCAAGACAATTTGGTATTGGCACAAGAACAGACCCATAGACCAATGGAACAGAATAGAGAGCCCTGATATAAACCCAAGCATATATGGTCAATTAATATATGATAAAGGAGCCATGGATATACAATGGGGAAACAACAGCCTCTTCAACAGCTGGTGTTGGCAAAACTGGACACCTACATGTAAGAGAATGAAACTGGATTACTGTCTAAACCCATACACAAAAGTAAACTCAAAATGGATCAAGGACCTGAATGTAAGTCATGAAACCATAAAACTCTTAGAAAAAAATACAGGCAAAAATCTCTTGGACATAAACATGAGCAACTTCTTCATAAACATATCTCCCCAGGCAAGGGAAACAAAAGCAAAAATGAACAAATGGGACTATATCAAACTAAAAAGCTTCTGTACAGCAACGGACACCATCAGTAGAACAAAAAGACACCCTACAGTATGGGAGAATATATTCATAAATGACATATCCGATAAGGGGTTGACATCCAAATTATATAAAGAGCTCACACACCTCAACAAACAAAAAGCAAATAATCCAATGAAAAAATGGGCAGAGGAGCTGAACAGACACTTCTCCAAAGAAGAAATTCAGATGGCCAACAGGCACATGAAAAGATGCTCTACATCGCTGGTCATCAGAGAAATGCAGATTAAAACCACAATGAGATATCACCTCACACCAGTAAGGATGGCCAACATCCAAAACACAAACAACAACAAATGTTGGCGAGGATGTGGAGAAAAGGGAACCCTCCTACACTGCTGGTGGGAATGTAAAGTAGTTCAACCATTGTGGAAAGCAGTATGGAGGTTCTTAAAAAACTCAAAATAGAAATACCATTTGACCCAGGAATTCCACTCCTAGGAATTTACCCTAAGAATACAGGAGCCCAGTTTGAAAAAGACATATGTACCCCTGTGTTTATCGCAGCACTATTTACAATAGCCAAGAAATGGAAACAACCTAAGTGTCCATCAGTAGATAAATGGATAAAGAAGATGTGGTACATATACACAATGGAATATTATTCAGCCACAAGAAGAAAACAAATCCTACCATTTGCAACAACATGGATGGAGCTGGAGGGTATTATGCTCAGTGAAATAAGCCAGGCAGAGAAAGACAAGTATCAAATGATTTCACCCATCTGTGGAGTAGAAGAACAAAGAAAAAACTGAAGGAACAAAACAGCAGCAGACTCACAGAACCCAAGAATGGACTAACAGTTACCAAAGGGAAAGGGACTGGGGAGGATGGGTGGGAAGTGAGGGATAAGGGGAGAAAAGGTTATTACAATTAGCACACATATGTGCTGTAGAGTAGGACCTATGAGATGTCAGTAGGTGTTCTTTGGGGGACCTGGAAAAGGTCAAATACAGTTCAATAAAGCTGAGTAAACCAAAAAACAAACAAACAAAAAAAAAACAATTAGCACACATAATGTTGGTTTGGGGGTACACGGGGAAGGCAGTATAACATAGAGAAGACAAGTAGTGATTCTGTGGCATCTTAATACGCTGATGGACAATGACTGTAATGGGGTATGTGGGGGGGACTTGATAATAGGGGGAGTCTAGTAAACATAATGTTCATGTAATTGTACATTAATGATAGCAAAATAAAAAAAAGAAATAAAAAAAGAAAGTGAATATGCAAAAAAAACTAACAACAAAGCAAAACAACTATAAATCTCAATCGCAATATAAGTAGGTCACGGGGAAGGCAGTACTGCACAGAGAAGACAAGTAATGACTCTGTAGCATCTTCCTACACTGATAGATGGTGATGACAAGGGGGGAAGGGGGGAGGACTTGATAATATGGGTGAATGCTGAAATCACAATGTTGTTCATGTGAAACGTTCATAAGATTGTATATCAATGATACTTTAATTACAAAAAAAAGTAGTTCCTGTTGCTAGACTGCCTGGGTTTAAAAAAGAAAAAGCAAAACACAAGAAACAAAATAACAGTAGATTCCCAGACACTGAGAAAGGAGTAGTGGTTACCAAGGGGAAAGGGTTGCAGTGGGGGATGAAGGGGATAAAGGGGCACAATAATCCACAGTCACAATACAAGTTGGTCACAGGGACAGTAGTAGAGAACGGAGAACACAGTTAACGAATCTGTAACATCTTACTACATTGACAGATAGTAACTGTGCTACAGGGGGTGAGGACTTAATAATGTGGGTAACTGTTGAACCACTGTGTTCTATATTTGAAACCAACATAAGATTGTATATCAACGATACTTAAATTAAAAGAAAAAGTAGGGGTATGGAGAAAGCAGGGGCTTGCACACCCAGGAGTGGGCATGTCCATAGATACAGCTTCTTTGGAGGGCAGTGTGGAGCAGCAGTTAAAATGCTGAATGCACACGCTCTTTCCCCAAGGGATTCCTCCTCTAGGTATTCAAGTGAAGAACTTGTGCGTGTGCTCAAAGTGGCGTGTACATGCAAGGATGTTCAGAGACACTGGAAATCACTTAAAGGCCCATCAAAGAGGAATCGTTCGACATATAATACTTTGTCTATGCTGTGCATATTTTACAACAGTGAAGAAGAATGAAGTAGATGTGTATTTAACTACACAGAACATCTCTGGGACATATAGTTACGGGAAGAAAGCAAATTGCAAAACAATACAGTGCGATCTTATGTATGGTTTCTTTTAACCTATCAAACTATAGACATCTATGTAAATACATAGATATGTCCAAATGCACAGAGCAAAGTCTGCAGGGTGCATGCCAAGAGGTGGCAGTGGTTAGCCCTAAAGAGGAGCATGCTATTGGGTTTGGGACAAGAACTTCTCTCCCTGCTTCAGTTTTTGACAGAAATGAATTTCTGTGTGATGTAATTAAAAATGTTAGTCCTAAATATGTCTACCCGCCCAATCAAGTGTTCATTGGGGTTGAAAGTATTTTAGCAACTGTGATTACTTCAACAAGAGGAGGTTCGTTCAACAAATATTTACTGAGCACCGACAATGGGCCAGGCACTGTTCTAGACTCCAGGGAAATATTTAAAATATCTGCCTTCCTGGAATTTAAATTTCAGAGGAGTTTATGGCATCATCTCCTTTGGGGGTATGTTTGGGAAAGGGCATAGGTGGGTAAAATATGCTCAGAGACAGGGGCATAACCTAGATGGGCTCTAGTCACCTCCTCCAGGCCAGGCAAAGAGGAGAAGGTGGGAATGTTTTAAAGCTTTGGTGCAAGTCCATAGCATCTGGCTGTCCCCTCGCTAAACATTTTCTGTGCCTGCTCCAACCAGCGGCACCAGTTGGGGTGTCTGCAGCTGGGCAGCCGTTGAGCCACTCCCCAGGCCCCAGCAGCCCACACCGTATTGAACGCCACGTGAGAGCCCACTGGCCCTCATTTCCCCTTCCTCAGCTCCTGTCCCCCATACCAGGTCACCTGGCTTCGCGCTTTGCTTCCTGTCTAAGCTGAACAGAATAGGCAGTCGGGTTGTTGAAGGGTCTCAAAAGAGGCCTAACATGAAAAAGTGGAACTGGGACGAAGCTCACTGGGCTGATCATTCAGTGATACATACGTAAGCCAAATTGTCCTGTGCACCTAAAACTAATCCTTATATGTCCATATAAATAAAACTGGAAAAAAGAAAAAGTGGGACAGAGTTTGTGATCTACCCAGGAGGTTAAACATACAATGTGAGATGAGAAGATTAAGGGACTCCTGGGTCCCAGACCAACCAGGACAGCAAGGAGGGGGCCCATGGTAAACAAAGGAATGAATCAAAAATAGTGAAATTGCAGACATCCTTGATAAACAAATAGGGGAGAGATTTCAGGCTCTGTCAGCCTTTCCTGAGGCCTTCAAATCACACCTTTATAGGCACTGAGCCGCCCCACCTGAGCCTGGCCCAGCCAGCTTCCCTGTAATGCCAGTTCACACGGGTGCTAGAAGGCTGAGGTAATTTGATTGGCCTGAAGAGTCAGGTTTGCTAGGGGAGACTGGCTTTGTTACCCATCAGGGTCAGGTTTGAACCTGTTCCTCCCAAATGTACATGCAGTCCATCAGAGAGCCTCACGGTGAGGCACACTGGGCGTGGTGAGCAGCTTTGCATCGCTCCAGTGATTTATAAAATCCAAGTGGGTTTTAAACTGCCTAGCCCAGCTGACCGTGCTGAAAAATCAAGCTGAAGAACCACCCCGCTTCATTGCTTCTCCACTTGCAAATAAGAGAATCATCTGGGAGATTCCTGACCCACCACTTCCTGTAGCCAATAATGCTTCTGTCTCAGGAGTGTGCTCTCTGTGGACCAGGACCCAGCACAAGCACGTGGGTCAGCTTTCATGGACCACATCTGCCCTGGGCTGGGCATGTCTCTCCGTATCCATAGCGCATTAGACACAGACATGGCTCCGACACACTGCATCATATTAAAACACACAATTCCATACTCACTTCCCCAGGAGATTTCTGATCTCAGTGCCTCAAAATCTACTTTTTAGAAGGACTTTGCCCAGACCTGAGAAAGATAAACACATTTACCACACCCAGGCTCCCTGTTCTCAAAGAAGGCTTGGAAGCTCTGTGAAAGGCACGGACGTGAGTACCTTAAGCTGGGACCCCGCAAATGCTCTCCTGTGCTCACATGTCAATACTTCATAGCCAAGTGCTTCTCAGCACTACACGAGAGCTCTGTCTCGTTCTTCAACGGGCTGCACGGGCACCGGAGCCACTGTGGCTGCATCTGTCCAGCTCAGAACAGCAGTTAGCCGCAACAAAGAATGCCACCCCCACCTTGCTTCAGGTAGAAAACACAAGTCTCCACACCCTGGCTGGAGTTTCTGGTCAAAATTTTCACTAGGAAGTGAGGGAGGGCGGGAGAGAAAGAAGGAAGGACGAGCGAGGCACCTCTTCGTGTTGCTCTCTTAATAAACCAAGCCTGGTCCAGGCACTCAGAGTCTTATCAGAAAGATGCATTTTTTCAATGAATAAAATAGATCAATTGGAAACAGAAAAATCAAAAGCCAACACTCCCCAGACTCAAGCAACAAGTGAGATTTCAGACGCCAGCTACCGATTCTGAAGCAAACTCATCAGATTTGGGAGGCCCCCTCCTCCTTCACACCCCAGCTTCCTTAGACTCCCCCCTCCTCAGCTTTAGTTCTTGGCCATCAGATCTCTGCAGCAGTACTGATGCGGGCCATCTCAAACCCACCTCTGTCCCACCCTTGTCCCCCTGTAAGCCGCTGCAGACTCTTCCCGACTCAGCATCCCCTCTCCGGTGGCCACCCCGCCTGTCTCGGACGTCAGCTCCTCACCTTCTGAGCCTGCAAGCTTTTGCTCTGCCGCCTCTTCTACCCCAACAAGGCAGTCCCACATGCTGGAAAAGTGTGGATTTTGAAGAGATTGCTGACGGACAGGTTGCACATTTTCTATCCGTTACTGAAGTTAAATCAGACTCATCAACAGCTCATGGAGAGCAGCTGATTTGCAAAACCATAATAAGCAGTAACTTATTAGGGAACCCGTTCTGGTGTTGGTTTGTTTTTCTGGTGGGGGGTTGTTTTGTTTTCACCCAAAGTAAAGGCTATCATGCCCTGGAGGTCGGGGAAATACACAGTGACGGACAGAAGGAAACTTGGAGCACGTGTTGCTAAGGGGAAGTATGAAGTGATAAGAGCGTAGAAGGGAGGCTTATGGAGTTTCTGTCACATGCCATGTGCGTATGCCTGGCACTGTGCTGGCAGTACGATGATGAACAAGCAGACCGCATGCCTTCCTCACGGCTGACAGTCTGATGGGGGAGGCAGACAGACAAGCAACTGACCACTGATAATTTAATATGAACAGTGCTGAGAACAGGAGTAGAGAGCAATATGAGCCTGCAGAAAGTTGGAGGCTTTGGGGTGGAGGAAATCAGTGAAGACTGAACAGGAGAAACTCCCCCTACACTGAAATCCAAAGGATAAGGAAGAGAAGCTTGCTTGAAAGCCGGGGGCCTGGAAAGAGCAGGACATGTTAAGAGTACTTGGAAGAGTTGAGTGTGTCTGGAGAGGCCAGCGGGAGGCTGCTGAGGCTGACAGTGGCCAGAGTGAAAAGAGGTGACGTGCTCAGGAGACCGGGAGGGTGAGAACCCCCCGGGGGGGCTTGGCAGGAGCACTGAGAAGCTGAGAACAAGCGGTGCTCAGAGCTACCTCCGGGACAGAGCCCCTGTGTGTGGGCCCGCTGTCTCCGTAAGCACTCCTGCCCAACTTTTCACTATCCTATTTAGCACGGGTGAACCAAATGCCGATGAAAGCAGAACCACCGAGGGTCCATGTCAGAGTGAGCAGGAGAAATGTCCTGCTCTCCATGTTTTTTCCTGTACTTATTTCGGTACCAAAAAAATCCTATCAAAGGTCCTCCATGACTACATAACAAGAACATGGTAAGCAAGGTTCTGCACACACACAGGATCCGACTATTTCCCCTTCAGAAATCATGAAGCACCGCAAGCGGGTGTTTGCAGAATATGCCGGGCAGGCTTTTTCCCTGGATTGCTGGCAAGGTCTGGAATCACCATCCAGTGGCCCTATCAATCCAAGGTGTTTATTTCCTACTGATAAACAGTAATGTGTAATTTCCCATTTTTAGGGACAATAATTACTTTAAACAAAGGGTAGTCACCAAAAACAGTATTCAGAGGGAGTGGTTTTCTTCCATATAAGGATCGTAGCTCAGTTAAAACAAATTTTTAAAGCCCTTAGCTTACGAGCATTAATTTGTCTCTTAGAGTTGATTCAAGAGACAAGCAATTTTTGGAAATACGGAGTGTTCAAATAGAGAAAGAAAAGAAAAGAGCCACCCCCTCCCCACCTGGTCTCCTCGACCACCAGCTCTACCTCTGCCATGCCCAGCACTGAGTGTGTCCACCTGGCATTCCTCCCTCTCACAGCCAAATTCCTAGAATCTATTTTCTAGGAATTTAGACAATCTAAACCGGCTTCCTTCAGTCTCTCGCTTGGCCTCTCTCATCTGCCTGAAGGGCCCACTTGAAATTCAAGTTGTGAGGTGAGCTTGCACTCCTACAAAGAGAATATGCCCTGTCATTATTGTCTCCTGCCTGCTCACATTCCATCCCTCCCCACTACCTGGCCACTAGACACAGAGGACAGAGGCGAGGATAGCAGCCATGCCCCCTGCAGGGGCCCACCCACCCGGGTGCACCACAGAACGGCTGCAGGGCACCGCCTGGAAAGCCAGAGGGTGTCAAAAGCATTTCCCAACGTGGGCCAGAGTGGGAAAGGTAAGACAAGGAAGGGTGGAATGTCCCTGCTACAGCCCAGGGTGCTGTAAGCCAGGATCCCCAGAGGGGAAAGCAATGCAGGCACCTACCCACGCTATTTATGAGGCTTTGTTAAAGGCTCTCCTGTCCCAAAATACCAGGAGCTGGCTGGCCCACAGGCCTGAAATAACCACCATGAAGGACCTATCCTTCAGGACCCCAAAGCCCTCTTTTTAAATGTAAATATCCCGAAATACTGACTACAGGGCGCTGGTACTCTCTAGCACAGCCGTTTCTCAAGAGTACAAAGCTGTCGATTGAGAGAAGTCTGAACTAAGGGAAAATTATGTGCCCCTGCACGGTTCGGGGCTAGGGACTAGCTCCTGCAGCTATGCCCTGTCAGTGTGAACCTGACCTCCAGCAACTTCTCGACGGCACCCAGGGCCTTCCGCCCTTGCTTCCTACCCTCTGTCCCAGCGCCCTGGGCCAGTCCCACCTGGGCACATGGCTCGCAGCAGCCCTGAAGTGGATTAAAATCTGCCTCGCAATGCATCACAGGCCCCGGATGCGGCCTGGCGTGGCAGCAGATGCTCCCTGGAGACTGTCCAGCTCTGTCCCTCTAGGTCCGGTTCCTGCCTCCTTCCCCTTCCCACTCCGGACCCGGACGCAAGTCTCTTTGGGGGGCGTTCTCACTCCCTGGACACCGGGGCGTCTGGGGGCTTAAGGGTGTCATCTGGTTTTTGGCAGGAGTGGGGAGCTTGACGCGCCACTTTACTTAGGTTGTGTGTTCGTTAGAGATGCCCGGAGGGGCTTATGGGGGTGGGGTGCAGGTAAGTCCCAGTAAAGCCCTTTACCGGTTTGCCTGCTGCCTGAGGGTTCTCCCCTCTTTTCTTCTATCTCTACTTACATGTTCCCAGCCGCTCATTCCACGCTCCCCCTTCCCCCTCTCCTCTTCCTGGGGCCCTGCTCCTCCCCTGCCGCCTTCTCTCTCCAGGCACCCTGGCCACATAGCATCCATCCCGGCCCGTTCCGGGTTTTCCCCATAGATTCTATTTGCTGCTTTCTTCCCTCGTGCCCCATAATCTACTGAATAAAAGGCCAGCGCTCCACGCTGTTGGACACCCCAGTCCTTTGCTCTGGGTGGGGCGCGCCGGTGGTGGGTGAGTAGGGCTGCTCTGTCCGATCCAGGAGCCCGAGAGGTCCCCCTCCTGCTCACACCACAGATTGTTAGCAAGTTCTCAAGCTGGGTTCCAATGGGCCCCAGCCCTAGAGCCAACCAGGCCCTGCAGGCAAAGGGATAGGAAGGGAGACTGTCCTCGGTGGCTAGCAATTCCGTTCTGCCCAGTACTCCTCTCTGGAGCCCACATTCCCTGGCCCAACCCCAGGGAGGGGGCTCAGCCCCACAGGACCCCAGCTGGCCAGAGGGATGCGCACAGCCCTGGCCCGAATTCCCACAACTGCCCGACAGCGAGTCCACTGGTTGGGGTGGCACAGGGGCTTCCAGGGGCCTGGACGCTGGTCTGGGACAGTGAGTGTGGCTAATCATAGAGCACATGCTCTGACGGTAGTCCCTTGCTTATCATCCTGCTGGAAGAGTGAAGACGCAGGAGGGAAAAGACCAGGGTAACACTGGGCAGGAAGGGCTGGCAGCACCTGAGGAAGCTGAACCTGGGCCAAGGGTTCACTTTGCTTGAGGCCTGGAGCCTACCCCCTACCCCTAAAATGCGCAAATTGGTTAAGAGTCTTTTCCTGTCTTTTCTAGGCTGGACCAGAAACCCAGCCAAGCTGCAGGGGCTTCTTAGTCAAACCCAGTTTGCCCAATTTGAATCCTGAATCTGCTATTTAGTAGCTCTGTGACCTGGAACATATGGCTTAATCTCTGTGAGCCTCAGTTTCTTTGTGAGAAAAATAATATCCACTTCATGGGGTTTTAGAAATCAAAAGGGATTAAACATGCACAGGATACATACAATATATAAGAGTATGTGCCTAACACATAAGTTTTCAATAGTAATAACCTACATTTAATGGTTTTTATGTACCTAGCACATTATATGTGCTAACTTACATCATCTTCCCAACACTATGAAAGAGATACCATATCATCCCTATTTTATAGGTAAGGAAACTCAAGCACAGAGAGGTTTGATAACTTGCCCAAGATCACACAGCTAGGAAGTGGCAGAACTGGTAGCTGTTATTCTTATTACTATTATTACTCCCCTGGTACACTTTAGGCTCATTGAAGAAAGGGGCTTTGCACAAAAAGTGTTTAATAACTGCTTCCGGGATGTTCTTAAAAGGGCAAGGCCCACAAATTCCAAAACACATCTTCCATTTCCTAAAACTTCCCCAGAAAAAAATTCCCAACTTCCTCAGGGAAGCAGTAATGGCATCAGAAAGAAAAAAAAAATTTTTTTTAATCAGAAAGGTCAGATTGACCTAGGCAGTCACCTCCCACCTCTGTAAGTGGAGACTAGCCACTCACTTTCCAGAACCTCACCTTCCTGTTCACCTTCTTGCCAAGGCAGAGCTGAGAACCCAGTGTGAGATCGCAAAAGATATGTCCGTTTGCTCTTAACCCTTTCTGATCCTTGGCCCCACTGCTGAGAAGTTTGTCTATTCAGGCCAGGTCTCAAGCTTGTGGCAGAAAATAACAGAGGCTTTTAAAGGGAATTGAAACCACCGTCTTCGGCAGCGTGTTCCCCACATTTGCTGTTGCCCTCGGCAGCCCCTCTGCTGGGAGCTCTCAACCTTTGCAAGTGCTTGGGCTTCTGCTGGGTGCCGCAGGGCGAATGGGAGGCTGATAAACAGCACATGGCATTCGCGCCTACGGCCAGCATTCATGCCCAGAATTCTCTGTCCTCGTGAGCTGAGACAGAAAGCCGCTCTGTGCTGCAGAGCCCAAAGCCAGAACTCCCCATTTCCAAAAGCTCTAGCTGTAGGGCACGCCAAGGTTGAGGCACGCACGCCCCCAGCCCTTTAAAGTGTGCTTGCAAAATAAACTTGCCCAAACTTGGACTTCTTTCTTGAAAATTTGGGTTTACTTGCTAATTCCAAAGGGAAAACTTGGCACTATTACAATGGGGAAACTTGGCAATCTCCTCCTTAATCAAGGGATCGAAGTCATGTGGGTCCTGAGAAGTGACCCCACGCCCCTTTTGTGGTATTCCTGCCTCCAGCACATAACCTGAACCTGACCATGAGGAGCATCAGACAAACCCAGACTGAGGGACGTTTCTACAAAACTGGCCCTGCGCCCTGAAAAAATACCTACGTCATGAGCGATAACCAAAGGCTGAGGAACTCTTCCAGACTGAAGAAACTAAAGAGACCGTGACAACTAAGTATCACGTGGGAGCGCGAACAGGGACTGAAGCCTAAATGGGAAAAAAGACATTGCTCTACAGAAGTCACTGGGCAATTAGTAAAATTTAAATCTAGGTTATATGTCAGATCATAGCTTATCAGTGTTCAGTTTCCTGAATTTGATTCCTGTGTGGTAGTTATGTAAGAGAATGTCCATACGTTTGAAAGTATTTAAGAGTAAAGGATCATGGTGTCTGCAATTTACTCTCAAATGACTCAGCAAAACAATAGGATAAATATAACATTGAGATAGAGAAAGAGATATTAAAACAAACAAGGTAAAACCGGTGCATCTAAATGAAAGGTATATTGATATTTCTTGTATTATTCTTGCACCTTCTTTGTAGGTGTGAATTCAAAAGAAGTACGTGTGGTTTTTAAAAAGAAACATCAGCTACGTGCTTAGTGGCATCTCCCAGATGCTACTCATGTCACAGCTAACGTGTAACGCCAGGGAGCTGAGGCGGCCCTCTGAAGAAGCACGACGCACACTAGCGAAGTGCAAAGCCCTGGGCTGTGCTTTTACTTTGGGACCCCAGAGACAGCAATATTTCGATAATGCCGCTATTGTTCAACACATCTGATTCGATTTACCAACCACACAGGAAAATTAGTTGCACATTATAATCACACTTTGTTTTTGACCCAAAACACCCCCATCCACCTAATTAACCAGCCTCACTTCTGAAGGGATCATAGATTGTTAGAACTGGCAAGGGCCCTAGAGAATGCATGCCTTATCCATGCTACAAAGGAGGAAACCAAGGCTCAGAGAGGAACCTTAATTTGCCCAAGGTCACGGCTAATCTCACTGACTCCCAGGCCAGTGCTTTTGTCAGAGTTCTGTTCTGGGAACCCCCTGGAGTATCCTCCAGGCCTTTGGCTATTTGCAAAAATCAAGAGAGGAAGATCTGTGTTTTCTCAAGGAAATATATATATATTTTTAATGTCCAGGTGAGGTTGAAAGCAGTTCCAAAGGACAGGGAGCAAGAATATTCTTAATAGTAGAACTTTCACAGAAGTGTGGTGCCTCCCAAGTGTATGTGCGTTTGTTTAAAACAAAAACTGTCATATTACTGGGAGGGTGAGGGAGATAAAGGGGCACAGAAACTCTCAATCATATATAAGTTGGCCATGGAAATAGTAGGACAGCATGGAGAATACAGCCAGTAATTCTATAACATCTATGTTGACAGATAGTAATCACACTAGAAGGGGTGAGGACTTAATAATATGGGTAACTGCTGAACCACTGTGTTGTATATTTGAAACCAACATAAGATTGTCTATCGATGATATTTCAATTTAAAAACTTTTCATGTTACTTTATGGTCATACCTCAAATACATCCCACATAACTGCCGCTATTTTAAGAAGCCTCAATATATAGAAATTCAAACTTGCCAAACAGAAGAGCAAGAGGCTTAGGACCTTGTCCCGGTCACTCTGTGCCCTCCCACCTTCAGATTGGTCCTCTGCCCTGCCCTGGGCCCCCAGGAGGCCGGTCCCTTCACGTGCAACACCTGGGCTCCTTGTCCTCCAGGTGAAACACCAACAAGAGAAAAGGTCGGGAGACTTTCCTGCTCCACATGGCGTTTGTGGCTACAGCCACTGGTGGGCCTCCCTCCCCTGCCTCCAGCTTCCACCGCATTCCAGGAACACCATTTCTTCCCCAGGACCTTTCAGGTCCAGGGTAGTACCAGCTTCCTACTGTCCCTGGGGGATCTCAGCACCTGTTGTTGCTTCCTTGGCCCCTGTCCACTACTCCATAAACTGTCCCCTTTTTACAAGTCTCTGTGATGAGACTATCTTCAAGTGGGACTGTGTTTCCTGTAAGGACCCTCACAGATTCAGAAATTGAGTCTGAGTTGATGAACATTATTTACTGCCATTTGTGAGCACATAGCACATTTCAAAATAATTCAGTTTTCCAAATGTGCCCTTAACCCCAACACTCCCCACACGTGGTCACCCTGCGTAGAGCCAGGTGCCCTGTGAGGCTGTGACTCTTGCTGTCGCTCCGAGCTGGAACTTGGAGGAAGGGCCTTGAGGAGCCCAGCCTCTTCTCTGTCTCCCAGGGCCCTCCCTACCCTCAAATGCGGAAACTCAGAGTGTAAGACTTCAAGAATCTGGGCCCTTCAGGACTTTGGGGAATAACCTGGACCATCCCCAGCAGGAACTGAGAGGACAGGGGGAGTTGACGATGGTGTCAGAAGGAGCAAAGGCCGGGGGAAGGAGAGTGGCAGGTGGTCGGGCCAAGGAAAGCCCTGCACAGGGCTCTCCAGCCCCTGGACCCTCTTCATGCTGCCCCTTCCTGGTCACAGTCACTGCAGGAGGGAGGGCTCCTGTCTGCACCCACTGCCTCCAGCCTGGGCCTGACGTGGGAAGAGGGCAGCAGAGAAGTTTCCCACATGTGAAACACTGGCCAGCTGCCATGTTCCTTGTCTGTCTTACGCACCTCGCCTTGACTGTTCCACCAATGAGCTCTCACCCTAGGAACACAGGAACCACCGCCATCGTCACCCTGGTAGGAATATCATTTCCTCGTGTCCATTTCCAGTGTTCAAAGCACCCAGTTTCCCAGCACACTCTCTGGTCTGTGGAGGTTGGCAGAGGGGGATTCAGAGACCAGTGGGGCTGGGACAGCATCTAGCCACAGGGGGCTCAAAAACTACTTACTGAATTGCCACTGAGGGCCATCACTAGCTTACATCACCCCTCCTTCCTCAAGCTAAAAACAAAAAACGTAATTGGTGTACTATTGGACAACCAGGGAGTTCCACCAGAGAATCTTCCCAGCGTCTCGCTAGGCATCCCTGGGGACTGTGCACACAAATGCCCCTGCTGCCACCCACTCACTCCACGTCCAGACAGCAGGGCCACACATCTCAGGCAGCACGCACACTCTGTCCCACCCTACAGTGCTGTCAGCCTCGGAATAGAGGAAGGCTCAAGAACTGGACTATGAGCTGGGGTCAAGCGAAGGAGGCACCTGTGAAGGGCATCTGGACTGAAGCAGCTCAATCCCTAGGACTGAGCATGTTCTCACTGGAGTGTGTGTGGAGGGGCCGCACCTGCCTCTCTAGGACTCCAGCCCCACCCTCGTGCTCTCAGTAAACATCAGGTGGCTGTGCTGGGAATGCCACACACTTAGATGTGGTGCCCCTGCACGGCAGACCACCCAAATACCTGAACGACTCTTTGGCCCTATGGATACTCTCCCTATTTTATGGGTAAGGAAACAGGCCTAAAGAGATTGACTTGCCCAGTTTACAGAAGCATTTGTAGGTTGGTCATCTTACAAGCAGCAAGTGATCGAATGCTTCCCTGGTTACCATCTCTTTCCAAAACCAAGCACCAACCTGGAGCTCCGCACAGGTCCTGCTGGCTGAGGAGGGAACGGATGAGGCTGGCAAGTGACCGTCTGAAATCCAAGCAAGGGTGGGTGGCGTTCAGGCTGGGCCGGAGCCCCTGCTGCCGTGCAAGGACACCCACGCCAAGCTGGTACTGGAGAGGGTGGGATGGGGTGGGAGCTGCTATCTCTGGACTGATCAGAGAGGGGCAGAGCTGCCTCCGCTGGCAGAAAGGGGGCAGCTCTGGGGACAAGGAGGCGGAGGAGCTTGGTTCGACTGTTTTGATATAAGACACTGCCCTCTGCCCAGCAATGACCGACAGGAGCCAGTTTCCAGAAGACCCCCTTCATGTACTGTCTGCAGAGCTGGAAATCAAAAGGGGACTTTGGTCAGAAGAGATTTTTCATAAAGGTTAGCCCTAAAATGGACTAGACGGAACAGGTAACGACACTGAATACAAGAACAGCACCTTTACTTTAAAGCAGAGGAAACTGAGGCCCAGACAGGGCAGGTAACTCGAGGCCAACCAGCAAACCCGCAGCCAAGTCAGGAATAGATGACAGGCTGGTGACTCACAGCCACACCCCTTTCTACCACTCCAAAAGGCTGTTTTTCTCGTTCACATCTGTATCTCTTTCTCCATTCAGGACCATTTCTGAATTGTGTACTGAAATCTGAAGATGCAAAGTTGGAGGGTGGGTGGGTCCTGGGGTTTGGGCTGCCAGCACGCCAAGGCTCTTGATCCCTGAGCAACGGTGCAGCCAGTCTCACTGTGAACATCACAAAGTGGGTGGGCTGCCTCCTGTCAGCCACCGTGGAAACCAGCAGTGCCACCGGGGGGGTCCAGGCGGCACTGCCAGGGCTGTGGGTGTTGCCGCCCCAGGCTTCAGCCCCTTGCCCCCCAACACAGAAGGCAGAGGCAGAAGACATCAGGGTTAATAAACAGCTTTATTTGCCTTTGACAGCGTCGATTTTCTTACATTCTCAATTAATTTGCCATTAAAGTGCTGGAAATTTTCTTAATCATGATAACGTTTGTTAAAAGAAATCAGAACTACTATCAGGACGTGGCAGTCATAAAGAAAACATTTCTCTTATGATACCCAGAATGGAAGCCCCCCCAGCGCTGAGCTGGTGGGTTGGCCAATTTGCAAACAGATTCTAATTCTCTTACCGTGAGCACCAAACCCACTGGGACCACCACCCCTGGGGAGAAAAGCAATGCTAAGGAGTTCTAAAGACACCCACACGCCCTGCCGGCAGCCCCTCTCGGCCGCCTTTGGCCATTTGCTGCTGGAGTAGATCCATCTTAGGAGAAATGGAGGTCTGGCCCCCTCTACTGCCTTCTACCCCACCCCACCCTTACTAACAAAAGCCCCAAAAGTCATTACAATGAAAAAGTGAGTTTCCATTACCCCAACACTAACAACGTTCAGTAAAAATGAGGATAATAAACACAAAAGCTTGCTTAGTAAACAGGAGCTCTCAGCGTTCAATGCAAAAACACTGAAATCATAAGGCAAATACTGTTGACTTGCACGTGGGCTGGACGAACTTGAAACGCTTGACTTGTCTGTAAAGCTCCAGGAGCCTAAAGGTGGTTGGTTTTCAGCGCTCACCACCGGCAGAGGCCAGCTCTTTGCATTATTGCTGAGGCTGTTGGCGTGCTTCTCTTTGGCGTTTATATACAAACACACCCAAGGCTGATGTATTTTTATACATGTATGTACACACACAAAGGCCCGCTACTCTTTCCTCGTGGACACCGCCAGCTCCACCTCAGGAAGCTGGATGCCCACCTTGGTCCCACTGTCACTGCTGGACGATGACGACAGTCGGGACTTCTTGGAGGCCAAGGACACACCACTCCCCTGCAGCTTGCCTGCCTCATCATCGCTCCCTGTCACTTCATAGTGACCTTTGGTCTTTGACCCCAATCCACCAAAGGTACCAAATTTCAGCTTTCCATGTTTCCCTTTGCCCTTCCCGCCTTCTGGTGACGCTTCCCCACCTTCAAACTCCAAAGTCCCCGTTGGGGTGGAAGGTGCCGAGAGCTCCCTTTCATCACTGAAGGAATTTGAGCGATGCCGGGGCTTCTTGCTTTTAAATAAGGAGAATTTGCCTTTGGGCGAAGATGCTTCGGCCTCAGCTTCTCCTTCCAGAGAGCCTAGGCTGGCCTTCGAGCTCTTCAGGTCCCCTCTGGACCCTGAAATGGATGCTTCGGGTGAGCTGGTGACACCACCTTTCCCTTTGGCTTTGGAAAAATGGAACTTAGGCATTTTGATCTTGGACTTCTTCAGTTTTACGTCGGATTCTTCCCACTCGCCCTCTCCGGCACCCAGCTGGACGCTGGCCTCTGCTTTAGGGAAGTTAATATCCACCCCCACTTCTCTGCCGACCAGCTCCCGGCCAGAGAAGGTGAACTTGGGGATCTTCATCTTGGGGAATGTTACTTTTCCAGACCCACTTTCCAAGTGACCTTGAAGCCCAGACACACTCAGCCCCGGACCGTGGAGTCCGATGGGGCCTCCTTTCACATCTCCTTCTCCCTTTGGTCCTGAGAAATGAAGTCCCCCAGCAAGCCTCGGTGCACCCGAGATGAGGGCGGAGGGGGCCTGAGGGCCTCCCCTCTCACTCCCAGAACCTTTGATCTGGGGGCCTTTCAGGCTGACACCAAAATCTGACTCCGGAGATGCCATACTCAACGAAGGCCCCTTCAAGCTAACATCAGGAGCAGCCCCGTGGAAACCTATTCCTGAACCTTTCAGATCACCTTTGATTTCAGGACCAGAGATTTGCCCAGTTGGGAGTTTCACAGTCACTCCTGGCAGCTCCACATCGCAGCCAGAGGACTTAATTCCAGACATCTGGAGGTTTCCCTCTAAGCCTTGAACACTGATGCCTGGGAGACCTCCTCCAACAGTGGGGCCTTTCATCTCACCAGTGGCCCCGAGGCTCCCTTTTACCTTTGGTCCTTCCAAGTTCAAGTCCATGTCCGGTGCTGAGATTTGAGGACCAGACATCTGAGGCCCTTTCAGATTCAGTCCTCCGAGGTTCACATCCATGCCTGGCCCCTTCAGTTCTCCAGTGACTTGTGGCCCCTTGACATTAATGTCCCAGTCAGACCCTGGAGCAGAGATGCCAAACTGTGGCAGTTTCATTTGGGGAAGTCTAATACCAGCTTCGGGTGCCTCCAAGCTTAGATCCAGAGCACCTACTGATACTTTAGGGCACTTGATATCACCAGAGACAGCCAGATCTCCCTGCAGGCTTGGTCCCTTCAAGGTAACATCTGGCACACCGACGTTAAGTGTGGTTGTGGCGTCGATCCCGGGCACTGCCACACCATCTCCTTCCACCTTCACCTTTCCACCAACACTTCGGGGGTCAAGCCCTGGGGCATGCACCTTCATGCTGGGGGCAGATACATCCAGGTCTCCCTTCAAACTTGGTCCTTTCAAGTTGACGTCAAGGTCAGGTCCAGAGACTTTTGGCATAGTGAGGTTCACCGAAGGAAAGTCTACTTTTGGCCCCTTCAGAGACACATCAGGCCCTTCAAGCTGAACATCCGGTGCACTCAAGCCTCCTTCAAGAGAGGGCAGCTGGGCATGGACCTCAGCTCCCCCACCTTCCATTTTCACACCAGGGACACCAATCTTGGGCATTGAAAACTTGGGGAACTTGACTTTCGATTCTGGACCTTGCAGGTCTACTTCTGGTCCTTCCAGTCCCACACTGGGGACATCACCCTTTATCTTTGGTCCTTTCAAGCTAACATTCACATCAGGGATGGAGACTTGAGGAGCAGAAATGCCAAACGACGGTGCTTTCACTTTAGCATCTGGGCCTTTGATGTTGAGGCCTGGTGCATCCAAGTCTGCCAGTACCCTGGGGCCTTTCAGGTCCCCCTCTATTTTTGGCCCTGAGACATCCACATCTGGGATCTTGAACTTGGAAGCCTTGAGTTTGATGTCAGGACCTTCCACATTAATCCCTGGTGAAGAAATACCCAGATCAGGTGCCTGGATTTCGCCCTCCATTTTGGGGCTAGGGAGGGGGGCCTCAGCTTTAAATTTAGGTGATTTAATGTCAAATTCTACATCTGGGAAGTACATTTTTCCAAACATAGGTTTCTTGGTTTTGGGAGATTTCACGTCGACTTTAAGTGAGGCATCCAGACCGGCAACATTGACATCTGCGTCAGAAGTCTTGAGAGTGGCATCAATTTCACCCCCAGGAACATTCAAATCAAATCCCTGTTTTTTGGCCTTAATTTTAGGACCACTCATGTGAATTTTAGGCATTTTAAACTTGCTTTTCTTGCCCTTGCCACCAACACTAATTTCAGGAGTCTCAACATTCAGCTCTGCTTCAGGAACAGTCACATCAAGCGAAGGGGACTTGAAGTCAGCTTTGGGGCTTTTTGCTCCAAATCCAAACTTGGGTTTCTTAAATTTGGGAATTTTAACATCTGGCCCCTCAATGTTAACGTCTGGGCTCTCCACTTGTACATCTAAACTTGGAGCTTCTAAATCCACTTTAGGCCCCTTGAAGTCCAGTTCACCACCTTCTACCTTGGGGCCAGAAACTCCAATTTTGGGTGCCTTGAGATGTAAATCAACATCAGGAGCAGTTACTTTAGGGGCAGATACATCCAGTGATGGCATCTTCAAATTCGGGCCCCTGAGTTTGGCATCAGGGCCTTCAAAATCCAGGCCTGGGCCTTTCAGGTCTACTTCTGGGCCTTTGAAGGTACCTTCAATCTTAGGCACAGTCACATCAAAGTCACCTTTGACTTTAGGTCCTTTCAAATCCAGGTCAACATCAGGCATGGAGATCTTGGGGGCTTTGATATTCATCTCAGGCATCTTGAACTTGGGGCCCTTCAGTTTTGCATCAGGACCCTCAATATTCACATCTGGAATTTCAACGTCCACCTTGGGTCCTGAAATATCAATGTCGGCCTTGGGCAGGCTCACATCCACGTCTGGGCCCTCTGC
>JAQQAC010006904.1:11943132-12106761 GCA_029783875.1 Phataginus tricuspis | reverse complement strand
GCCTTGGGCAGGCTCACATCCACGTCTGGGCCCTCTGCTTTGAAGCCGGGCATGCCGAACTTGGGCATTTTCACCTTGGGCATCTTCAGGTGCCAGTCTGGGCCATGAACGTCCACATCTGGGGCATCGATGTCCACTTTGGCACTTTTAAGTTCAACATCAGGAACTTTAATCTCACCTTCAACCTTTGGCGCTGTGACATCATATTCTCCTTTTACTTTGGGGCCTTTCAAGTGTAAGTCCACATCTGGCATGGAGATCTTGGGGGCTTTGATATGCATCTCAGGCATCTTAAACTTAGGTCCTTTCAATTTCCCTTCTGGTCCCTCAATGCTCACATCTGGAGCACTAACCTCTACCTTGGGTCCACAAATGTCCACATCAGGCTTGGGCAGGCTCACACCCAGGTCTGGGCCCTCTGCTTTGATGCCTGGCACACTGAATTTGGGCATTTTCATCTTGGGCATCTTCAGATGCCAGTCTGGGCCATGAATGTCCACCTCTGGGGCATCAATGTCCACTTTGGGGCTTTTCAGTTCTCCTTGAAGTTCTGGTACCATTACATCATACTCTCCTTTTAACTTTGTGCCTTTAACATGCAAATCAACATCAGGCATGGAGATAGTTGGCGTCCTGACACTTATTTCAGGCAGCTTAATATCAGGGCCTTCACGTTTGCCTCCCAGGTCTCCTATGTTGACATTTGGGGCTTCCACATTGACCCTGGGCCCTGAAACACTGACATCTCCTTGGGGTAGATTCACGTCTACATCTGGGCCTTCCCCTTTGATTCCTGGCATGCTGAACTTGGGCGTTTTCATCTTGGGCATCTTCAAGTGCCACTCTGGGCCATGAACGCCCATATCTGGGGCACTGACATCCACCTTGGGGCCTGTGATGTCAACTTCAGGGACTCTGACTTTTCCTTCTACTTTTGGGAGTATGACATCCACACCCCCTTTCACTTTAGATGGAGCCACATTTAAGTCTACATCTGCCATAGAGATCCTGCAGGTTCCTGTTTTCCCAGAAGGACTACTGAGGTTGGGGCCTGTCAGGGTCCCCTCTAGACTGGGTGTCTCTATGTCCACTTTAGAGCCTTTAATTGCCACTTGAGGGCCTTTAACATCACTGTGAACCCCAGGAGCAAAAGCCTTAATATCTCCTTTCAGTTTAGGGGACCCAAGGCTCAAATCCACATCTTGCATAGAGATTTTAGGTTTCTGAATAATCATTTCTGGAGTCTTGACTTTAGGACCCTTCAGCTTCCCTTCCACCCCACCAGCAGAAACCCCAGGCAGGCTAACGCCCCCAGAGACTCCAGGAAGAGTCACTTCACCTGTGGGCAGTGTCACATCAACGCCAGCTCCCTCTCCCTTAGAACCTGATCCGGAGAATCGGGGGACTTTCATCTTGGCCATATCCAGTTTGCCCCCAGGCCCCTGAATATCGATGTCAGGGGCTCGGACTTCCACATGGGAGCTGCTGGTGCTACCCTTGATTCTGGGCACAGAGATGTCCGCCCCTGTGCTCCCCTGTGGCTTGGCGCCTTTCAGGCTTAGGTCACCCTCAAGGGATGGCCCGGTGATTTGGGGGCCCTTCAGCTTCCCCTCAAGTCCCTCAACATTGGCGGAGGGAGCACTGACTTCCAGCTGAGGGGTCTGGATGCTCCCACCAGTGGTCAAGCCTGGCCTGCTGCCCCTGGGCTCCCCAGAGAATCCAGGTGCAGAAACACTCAACCCTGCCTCTGGTGCCTCAGGCCCTGTTGAGAAACCAAATTTTGGCATTTTCATGGTGGGGATTTTAATTTTTCCATTGTTGCCTCTCTCAAGAGGTGGGCCCTGCACCTCTACGGCCCCACTCCCAACGTCCACTCCTGGAATCTGGGCCCCTCCTTTGCCACCCCAGTCCAAGCCCTTTGCACTGACACTGACCCCGGGGCTTCCCACCTTTATCCCAGGCACGGTGACCTGGGGCTTCGAGTGGCCAGCACCTTGGAGCTCTGGTCCTGAAGCAGAAGTGGACCCCGCTCGGGTGTCCACAGCAGAGCCTGTGGTCGGAGACACTGCCCCTGAGCCCGAAGGCAGTCTGATCACTGTCTTCCCAGGCTGGGTCTCCACATCCACAGTGGAGATTTCAGTCAGTTCATGCCGTGGAATCTTTATCTTGAACTCGGGGCTGCTGATGTCGATGTCCTTGGCTCCTTCCCGGCCCGTCACATCAACGGTGTAGGCCGTGACCCTCCTAGTCACCGTGATAGTGCGGCTCTGGGTCTCCCCAAGGTCCCCTTCTACTCCGTCCTCCGACTTCAGCCGGGGCTTGATCTTCGTGGTGTAGATGCGCTGGTACTCCTCATCGTCCCCGCTCTGCAGAAAGACACGGCCGGCAGAGGTTGCAACGGAGTCTGCCCGAATTGCAGACACCCGGCCACAGCCCAGCCGACAACACAGTTGCCCATCTCCCAGAGAAACCGGGACCATAAGGGAGGTCCTTGGGGCCTCCTGGGGCAGAGCACAAGGGGCTGGAAAAAGGGGCTGAGAGCCACACCACAGGAGGAAAACAAATTATCCGGGAAACTCCGGGAAGCAAAAGCCATTGGGGTTGGGGAAGAGACTCCTGGGCTGTGTTACCTAGAGGAAGGATTTACAATCAATTCTAGATTCAAATCAGCCTGTCAAGTCCCAAGGATGCCCCCTGACGACCAGCTCTGTGCTAACTTGGCCCTTTGTCTCTCGACTCTCAACTCACTGCCTTAACTCTCTGTCTTGTTTGTTTAATTGGGAGGGAATCCTCAGAAAGCATCTGCTGCGCCTGGCTGTGCTTGGGTTAACACCTTCACTTTGAGGACCCATTATCTGTAAATAAATGAGCCATCAGAAGGAGCATCGAAATGTCCCCCAGGCACTTTGCTGCTCCAAATGAGTCCAGGCCTCTGGAAATAGAAAAACGGTCTCTGGGAGGCAGAGCTGGGCACCTGTAGAATCATTTCAAAGATTCTTGCAAAGCAGCTGACCTCCCTCCTAGCATCTAGGACCAGAGTGGGTTCCCATCCGGGGCACTCTGAGAAGACGGACGGAAAACTTCTAAGGGCAGCATCAGCCACATGCCGCACGTGAGAGAAACCGAAAGGCTGCTCAGCAGAGTGCAGAGGGGTGAGAGCGGAAGACAGAGTTACAAGAGAGGCAGAGCAGGCGCAGAGAAGGCTCAGGGGGTGAGGCTGCGCTCGCTGTGCGCAGGGGGAGGTGAGGCACAGGCGCCCCACGAGGCACTCACCAGAACCACTTCGGAGCTGCAGGAACTGAAGACTTCATGGGTCCAGGTCTGGCCGGGCTCCGGGGAGCGGTCCCCCTTGCGGTGCAGCTTCAGGCCCACGGTGTGGTGGCCCATGGTGTTCAGCAGCTGGGTCACCTCGCCCGACTGCAGGTTGTCAAAGTATATGGTGGCACCCACAATCTGGTCCCCTGAGCAGGAAGGAGCAAGAAGCAGGTAAGACACCAGGGGTCTCAGGAAAACAACAGACAACCCACTAGATGCTGGACACTCAAACTGACTTGCACTTAGTGCATGTTGTGACCCCACAAGGTGGGTGTGATAATACCCATTGTATAGATGGGGACACTGAGGCTTAGAGAGGCCAACTAATTTGCCCAAAGTGGCAGAGAGCATGAGTGGTGGAGTCAGAACTAAGGACCACATCTCTACCCGCTGCCTCCCCAAGGACTATGAGCGAGTGAGGGACACACAGTGGGTAGGGGAGGGCAGGGCTTGGGTGCCAAGCAGCCTAATGTCACTGGGACCAGGCCCTCCACAGCCAGGTGCCCACTTCTACCTGCCCCCTACCCCAGCCCTTCCCTCCTCCACCCTCACCCACCCCAACCCAGCACCAGCCGGCACCAAGGGGACTCACCCTCCTTCACCACCCCAGTGCGGGCCGCAGGGGAGTTCTGCATCACCTCCTGCACAAAGACGCCGTCGTCCCTCTGGGTGATGGTCAGCCCATGGGAGCCACTGCCCTGCCAGCTGGGCAGCAGCAGCTCCCGGGTCGTCTCATCCTCCTTCTCCATCTGAGATGAGGTAAAGACACGGAGCTCAGGACAGTGGGGATGCAAGGGCACCAGGGGCGAGGAGGCTGGGGTCTTTGGTGTTATGAAGTCCAGGGGTCTGGAACGTTTCTCCAAGATACGCGCTTCCACTGTGATGTACTCCCAAGGCACGGCAGAGGATGTGCAGAGGGAACAGTGGTTGCAACCAGCCCCTCGCCACTCCCACCCAGGGCCCTGCCTCCAGATGCCACATGGGGCCTCTCCTGTCCGCATGCCACCACCTCCACCTCTGCCGTCACCCTCCTCCTACCGACCTTCTGCAGGACTCTGTTCAGGAGCGAGTGCCTTGCCAGGAGCCCGCCCCTCCTTCCTCTCTCCTCAGTCCCTCTGGTGGGGAGGCACGATCACAGGCCTAGGGAAAAGTTCACAGCGATGCTCACACTCAACAGCTGGCTTGCTCAGAATCCCGACCAGCTGCCACACAAGGCCCGGCTGGATGTTCTGCTCTGGGGGCCAGGCCACAGCCCCGACCCCAACTACTGCCCCTGCTTCCACCCATATGTCACTCTCCAACCTGGAATCACAGGAAGGGGGCTTAGAGGAGGCCAGACTCCTCCCAGCTGTGTGACTCTGGCCAAGTCACTTAGCTTCTCTGAACTTCGATTTCCTCATCTGCGAAAATGGAGATGATAAAGGATTTCCGTGGGGACTGAGAGAACGTGTGTGCAAAGCTCTGGGCAAGGCAGCATCACAACCTCCGCCTTCTCACTAGGTTCTTGATGACAGCTTCAGGAGGGAGATGTTACAGTCCCCATCTTACAGATGGAGAGACTGAGATTCAGAGCGGCCAGTGTGCCCGGGCCCCACAAGAAGAGAGCAACTGTGCTTGAGCTCTGAGTCCACAGCTTTTCCTATGCCATGTCAGGCCTGCAGCTGAGAGAGGACGGACATGCCTCAGAGGGTCTCCAGCACTGGGGGCAGCTGGCAGGCCTGAAAGCCGCCCCTCCCCCAGTGACAAACACTGACTCTGGGCCACCACGTCTAACCCGGTCCTCAGGACAGGAGGACCCCCACCAGCTGTGTGCTCCAGGGGCCCGGAACAAAAGACGCTCAGGCCCCCCGGCACTAGCCCAGAGCTGGAGTTCAGCTGAGCTGCCTCAGGCACGCGATGAGTCAGGGCCCATCTGCTGCCCAGGCAGGGCCCTGAGCCAGGCCCCCATAGGTGCAGGCACTGAGGAGCCAAGATGCCCTCCGGCCACAGGATGGGCTGTCAGCTGCTGGGGAAGACAGCAGGCAGGGCTCTGGATATGGCCTCGGCCTGCAGCCACCCACACAGAAGGGTGGTGGCGTTACCACCCAAAGCAGGTCTGCGTGCAGCCTTGTGGGGGTCGCTATAGATAATGGAAAACCTCGCCCAAAGCCCCACCCTAAAGCTGTTTACGTCCAGAAATTAGTCAACCAATCAATAAACACATGTATACCGATCGCCTCCTCTGTATCCAACATTGTACTGGACAACTGCAGAGAAAACCAGCCCTGCACAGACACAGCTCAGCCCAGCCCTGGACTGCACCCTGCATTAGATTGTTACCTGATTTCACTTATGCATCTAAACATTTCTTGAATTCACTCTATGTGCCAGTTACAGAGATTTAAAAGACTAAGTTCCTGTCCCAGCTATGAATTATGAGCAAGCCATGACCAGAATGTTCCAGAAGGCTTGCAAGCCTTCTGGGGGGAATGAAATATAAATGGGGTCTTGAAAGTGCTAGAGTTTGCCTCTGAGGACAGGACTGTGTCTCTTGGAAATTCATGGGGACTTAGCAGTTCCGATATCAGGCCGATCACAACACAGGTGAAGACAGCCACACAGAATACCGGTCACCACCACCTGGGCTCCCACATGCCGTATTTACTATATGCCTTCTTGTCAGCACAGCTGCTGGCTAGGAGGTGAGCTGAGCTGCAGATGAGCAGCCTGTTAGCACAGGTGTGAGCTGGGCCAATCACCTCTCTTCTTGACAAGCCCAGGAGCCCACCAGCAATCACAGTGACCCTGCCCAGAGTGAAACAGCAAAGCTGGAACACAAACAGTGTCTTCCCCAACACCTAGAAGCCGCCCTGCAGAAAAGATGCCAGGGCAGGGAAGGAAAAAGGCTTCCAGCCCAAGGCCTTCTCAGATCTCTGAAGTCCCCAATTGCCCTGGCACCCCCTCTTTCTCCTTGTGTAGGGCTCCTTTCCTCTGCCCAGCATCCTGGTGCTGAGCCAGCAGCAACCAAGGGGGAGAGCAGAGAGCAAGCCAGCTCACCCTCGCCCACATCTCAGCCCCACCCTCCCTCGTTCCCCAGTGAGTCACTGCGGCTGCAACAGCTCCAGACATGCAAAGGGTCACGCCTAAAACCCGATCGACAGAGTGCTTCGCTGGCCAGACCCCCAGGTGCCAGAGGGGCTGCAGCTCCAAGGGAGGAGACCAGTAGGCGGCTTCTCTCTAAGCTCCTCAGAACAGAGATCCAGGCTAGGAGTCCCCAGAAGCACAGCTCAGAGGCTCCAGAGAAATTTGCTCCATGCCTCGACCCAGGTGGCTAATGAGGTGGAGAGAAGGCCACGGTGAGCAGAGAAGGGTCCACAGCCCATAAGAACAGGGGCATGGGACCCGAGGCTGCAGGTTGGCCCTGGCAGGGCACCTGCTGGCTTGCTGGCAACTTGGGGCTGCCAAGCACTCTGCCTGCTCAGACTTGGGCCTCGCCTTCTGGCACAGCTGGGACCCTCCCCTCGTCTGAGCTGGGCCTTTCAGGTGACTGGACATGACGGTGCCGGTGGGGGACTCAAGGACATGGTGGCAAGGTCCTGTTTCCTGCATCAGGGTCCCAGCCCTGTCTCTCCCAACCCTGGAGCTTGTACCAAGCCCAAATGGCCCTTCTTTCTCCTCCCACACAAGGCAAGTGCCTGTGGGGTCTGAGGGCTCAGTCACCCAATGAAGGTCTTTGGAACTTGGGGGAATTCTGCCCATTCAGCCAGTGCCATAAGCCTTTGGAGCCAGAAAAACCCAGAGCCGTGCTGTCAGCATGACAGCCACGTGTGGCTATTTAAATTTAAATTCAATATAATTTCACTTAAATTTTAGTTCATTGGTTGCAGTAGCTACATTTCGTGAACCCAACAGCCACGCACAGCTAACATGTCCAACAGTGCAGACCCAGAACATTGCCACCCTGCCGAAGGTTCTCTGGGACAGCACTGCCTCATGTTTACAGAAGGGGAAGGGGAGGCCCAGAGAGATGAGAATGGGGGGTCATTGGAGCCTTTCAACTGGGTCTGCCAGCTCCCCACCCTGCCCCATGGCCCCCGGTCACTGGCTCACTGGCCCACAGTATGCTTCGTGATGCAAAGGGCTAGAGTGGAGGCCCCCTAAGGCCAAGGGCTGCTTGGACAGTGAATAAGGAGTGAGACGGCGAGGCCACTCCAGCTGGGACTGTAGGGAGAATGTTAAATCAAGACAGAAGCAGCCAGAGGATGAGGCCATCCCGTCAATTCAAAACCACAAAGAAGATGTGCAGAGCATCAGGGCTCTGCCCATGTCACCTCTGCGGCCGGGGACAACACCTGGGCAGAGCCAGGAGGAAGTCAGCTAGGGAGGGGGCCACCCAATTGCTGCAGAAGTGAGAGCAATCCTTCCAGCCAGCTCAGGTGTCACGATGACAGGAACTGATACACACACACTCTCAGAGAGACACAACGCTTCCGAGCGCCAAACCGGAGGCCAAAATACACACCAGAGGGGCACAAGTTTGAGCATACGCCCAGCACAGGCTAGACACAGGAGGGACATGCCCAGGGAGAGACAAGCACCCCCACCCACGGCAGGGGACACCAACAGCAATGACACTCCCACCCAGCACAGCAGACACACGAAAGCAAACCACCCCACCACACGTGGGCCAGGAACAAGCAGTCCCCAAGCCCAGGAGAATGAAATGACTCATGCCCAGAGCTCCCGACCTCCACCGCAGGGAAAGCCCCACACATTTACCACCAGCACCAGGGGTTAGCTACCAAAAGAAAAGAGACACACACCCAGAGGGGGCATCCACGCTCATAAACACTCGCTAGGCAACAGAGAGGACGAGAAAGCTCTGTACTGAAAGAAAAGCCCCAACACGTTCAAAGAAGGAATTCTGCCAAAGCCCTACGGCATGCCAGGTACTCTGCTGTAGTTCCATGCCTGGGGTCTCATTGGAGCCCCAAAACAACCCTCTGTGATTAAAATTCACACCCTTGACTTAGAGATGCAGAAACAGGCCCCCAAAGGTAAGATGACTTGCCCGAGTTATGAGATAGAACTGAAACGCAAGCCCTGGGTTCTCGGACTCCAAGACTACGGTCTTTACCCAGGGAGAAGAACTAAGGCACAAGCAGGTACTCACAGAGGATAAGGAACCTCAGAAAAAAGATGCCCAGGGAGGCACGCAGCACAGACACCCACACTGGAGGCGGGCAGCGGGAGAAGGACAGACACAGTGGAGAAGGGCGCCCAAGGGAAAAGAACATAAACACAGAGAAAGGGAGCCGCTGAGACCCGGTGAGGGACCCAGAGGCTCAGGAGCAGAAGATGACTCACCCAGGGAGCAGTGATGCCCATCAGGGGCCACAAGCCCAGGAGGAAGGACAAGTGGCCACCAGCCTCCCTCCCTCACATGCAAGCCTCATCCTGGCCCTGACTGGGGACAGCAAACCCAGGATGCCGAGAGCTGCAGGCATCCCAGAGCCCAAGATCCTAGGGGCCTTCTGGTCCTGGGGCTCACCGAGCCTGTGTCCCCAGGAGGCAGACACCCTGAGCTGCACAATCCCAGTTCACCCGTAGACTCTCTTGGGCCCCATCAGGAGGCCGAGGAAATCACCCCCTTCTGGAGCTTGGCGGGCACCAGACCCACTCCAGAGACAGGCACCAGCAGGGCAAGGCAAGTATTTCCACTCGCTGGGAAGTAGGAACAGTCACGACGGCAGACCCTTGTCCCAGAGAACAAGGAGAAACACAGGGGCAGCAACCCTTCCGGGGCCTAAACCTCCAAAGGGACCTCCACAAATGTGGCTGCCGACCCTCTGTCTGGAGAACAAGAGGCCCCGTTCAAAGTGGAGGAGTGCTGCCCAAGTGATCTTCAGAGTCTAAGCCGGCATCAAGGACTTCCACGCTCAGCTGATTCTGGGCGGTACACCCGGAGGGGACACTTTCAACTTGAATGGGTTGTGTGTGTTGGGGTGGGGTGGAATTATCAGAGAGAATTAGATGAACATGTTTTAAGAGCCGAGCAGCATCGGCGCTGGAGACGCATTCAAAGACACGCAAGGATGCACACACAGACGTGTGTTCAGAGATGCTCACCAGCCCCGTTCCCACTCTTCACAGCCCAGAGCAGGCCCACAGGCCCTGCCTTCACCAGCTCACAACATACACCTGCCCAGGCAGCCCTGCACCCTGCCCATCATGGAGGTGCCTTAACCCGGTGCCCAGCGTGTGCGCCTCCCTCTACCCGTGTGCATCGCCTGACTTGCTCTCTTGCTCCCTGGGCCGCGGGCCGGCGGAGCCCAGCCCACAATTCCCACCAGGGGGACGTTTGTCCACCTTCATCACTCCAGCCCTGAACCCATCGGCCCCGCCCCCTCCCCCACCATCATGTTGTAGTTTTCTGCACCTCGACTTCCAGGGCAGCCTTGTCCAGGCAAGCCAGCTGCTTTCTGGGCTCCTCCCCAACGCCCTTTGCCTCTCTCCCCACACTGCGCACAGCTCCCTCCCACCAGCTCCAGTAGGCTCTGAAGCCCTGGGAAGCTCCAAGTTCTCACTTCCAGTGGGGAGAGAGTCCCTCTTCCTCCCCTGACCAAAAGGGACTCTCCCCCCACCTTGTGACAGGGGACTGAGGGCAGCATTACATTTGCCAGCAGGAAGTCCCCACACCTGGCCACAGAGCCAGGGAGGAGTGCGCCCTTACACAGGACTGCTGGGATTAGGACACCAGCTCTGCAGGTGGTGCCCCCATGGGGCACAGGGGTAAGGAAGACCCTCTGGCTCGCCCTGGGGGCAGATGACAGCCTGGGAGCTGCCCACTGATGCGGAAAACTCCCGATCACAGGCGAGCTCTCCGCCCACAGCCCGGCCATGCTAATGCAGGGGCTCAGGGTCAGGCCACTGGACTAGGCTGCCAAAGGGCCGCCCCCCAGCCCAGGCAGGACACCAAGCCGGGATCAGCTCCAAGCACTTCCCCTTCCCCTAGAACCTCCGCTCTGGCCCCCAGGGAGAGGGCAGGATGTCCCTCCCTGACCAGCCCTGCGCAGTGCCTGGCTCAGCCCAAGCCTCACACCCAGGGCTGGCCTCACCCTCCCGCGAACCTCTGGACACAAACTCCAGGACAGAGACTCTGACTTCAGTCCTTACTTATAGCGCCTGTGGCTCCCACGAGACCCCCACCAACAGGGCAGAGTTCCACTGCTGTCCTCTGCCCTATGAGCTCCTGAAGTAAGCAGAGGTGACACATGCAGGCCCACTGCAAAGAAAGGGCCACCAGGACTGCCAGAGGGACACCCTCTCACAGGTAGGATCACACAGCACCTCACTGCTGTGGCAGCAGCAGTCACAGGTACCCAAGGCCTCAGAGAAACTGTGACCCCTGGGCCCAAAGCCTCCAGCTACAACAGCCCAGCTGTCCTCCTGAGGGAGCTGAGGCCAGCAGGGCGCCATCAGACCTCAGGCACACACAGTCCTGCTGAGCCCTGCCGGGGCCCCCCCACGCGGCCCCCCCCCACTCCCTGGGGAGGAAACCACACTTGCTCAGGAAGGCCCGGGAGCCCGGGGGGATGGTGGGAGCCCAGGGAAACACCAGCTCCCTGGGAGCCCAGATGAGGCCCACGGGGAGCAAAGAGAGCACAGAAGGCCCTGGACACTTGCCACTCAGCCACCCAACTGACCTGGCACGTTCTAAGCCCCTCCAGGGCCACCTCCCCTTCTCACGTGCATGGGCACATGGTCAGCCCAGCTCCAGGGACAGAACTGTGGGGGCACCTGGGCGTGGGGAGCCAGCAGGGGTAGAGCTCCCGTCAGGAGTCAGACTGGCTCTCCCAGTTGGCCTGTCTGTCTGTCCCCAGGCGGTTCCCAAGTTCCTAGGAAGGTGGTGACCACACCCCAGAGCCATACACGCCCCTCCACCCCCACAGTTCTGCCCCAGCCCCTCCAACCAGCTCCTCAGGCTCTGGGTGGCTCTGCCAGCACCAGCGAGCGATTCCAAGTTGAGCCAAAGAATACAGCCCAGCAGTGCCTCTATCGGGGCCTCCCTGGGACTGAGGTGACCCTGGGGACCCCCAGCCCATTCCCTACCCTGGACCTATGCTGACTTTCTCCCTCCAGTCTCCCTCAGTTCCCTATCTCGTGTCCACCCCAGGTGTGGACCTATAGCCTCACCCCCTGAACCAAGTCTGCCTGGTCCCACTCCTCAGCTCCGTGGGGTCAGTTCTTCAAAGAGCCGCCCAGACCAGGACCCCATAATCACTGACGTGGCCTCTGTACGAGCAGCACTGAGCCCGTATGACTTATGTTTACCTGTGTGTCCTTGTTCTCCAACCAATGTCCCTGCTTATAACCTCTTAAGGACAGGGCTTTAGAGGGGGGGCTCAGACACCCTGTAACACCCATCTCCAACCCTGTGTCCGCTGCTAGCCTAGCTCACATGGTCCTGGGGCTTCTCCTTGCCTCCCTCATCTCACAGCTCAGCTCACAGCCCAGAGCAAAGACGTGCCCCCTAGGCCTGGGGCGCCCCTCTCCTTCCACTCTACACACTCTACCTACCACATGCTGGCCTGACCCACCATCCCTCTGAGCCAAGGAGAAGGAAGCTTCCCCATTCAGCTTCAGAAAGGAAGTGAGTGCCACACCCTGCCCCAGGGATTTCCCTCTTGGGGGACAGGAAGAGAGGGTGATTGGAAGTAGAATCTACTCTGGAGACTTTCAGCATAGGTGTGGAGG
Source organism: Phataginus tricuspis (assembly GCA_029783875.1). NCBI lineage: Eukaryota > Metazoa > Chordata > Mammalia > Pholidota > Manidae > Phataginus > Phataginus tricuspis. The sequence goes on along the minus strand of JAQQAC010006904.1, from coordinate 12,094,710 downwards.
CCCTAAAATGCCTTCCAAAGCATCTTCAATCTCTCCCTCTCCCCTGCCTTAGCCTATCACTACAGTCCCCATAGCATTACTGAGTCCCACAAAATCAATCCAACCCCTACCATGTGCTAGGCTGTGCCAGTAAGGGCATTCAAACCTGTGGTCAGAGGCTGGATTTTATTTTATTTTATTTTTTATACATATTTTTTATTAAGGTATTATTAATATACACTCTTATGAAGGTTTCACATGAAAAAACAATGTGGTAACTACATTTACCCATATTATCAAGTCCCCACCCATACCCCAATGCAGTCACTGTCCTTGAGTGTAGTAAGATGCAGAGGCTGGATTTTAATACAGGAAACTGTCTCAAAACCAACTGTTGAGAGCCCCACGCTATGCTGGGGATACAGAGGTAAATATCTGGGTCCTTTTCCGCCAAAAATTCCAGGTCATTCTCCAAGACTGGAAGGTCCCGCTCTGCCTTTCCATAAATCCACCCCTAGAGCTGGGCACTCCTCGGCGACTGCAGACTCCCTGGGGGCACCTCTCTACCCCCTCCCTGCAGCTACACACTGTGAAAGGCGCGAGGGCACACCACCGCACCCAGTTCTCTGGCTACATTGTGTGGAGGCTCCGCAGCCGTCCCCCACCTGGTGCCCGGGCGCAGCCAGAGCTGTGAGATGCCCCATGTGCCCACTCGGCTCCCCTCCCGCGCAAGGGGCACACCCAGCCATGCTCGGGCCGCACATGCCGCGCGTGGCCACTGCCGCCGAAGGGCTGCACCCCCACATCCTCTGCCCTGGCGCTGCAGGGGGAGCCCAGACCGGCCGGGGAAGGGCCAGGCCCTCACACAGTGCAACCGCCTCCCCGCACGAGTAAGCCTTACATAACACACTGCTCTGAACACACCCAAAGCACACTGCGGTTCCAACTCAGGACCTCGCCCCCAGCCCTCCCTCCCGGGGCGCTCCGCCGGAGTTCCCGGGAAGGCCGCGAGGCCCTCCTCCTACACCGAGCCCGGCCCCTGCCCCCACCTCCCACACACAGCCCCTTCCCCCCTCCTCTCTGCCCCTCTCCACTCCTCCCCGAGTTCTGGTTTGAATTAGTCAGCGGCTCCAACCACCACATTCCTCAGGCTGCTGGCGCCGAGCCAGGCGCTGGGGCGGGGCCCTCCCGCCCGGACGGGTTTGGGAGTGGGGTGGGGGAGACAGCGCAGCTCTGGAGGGGTAGGGGCGGTCCCGAGGTCAGTGCCGCCGCTCAGCCCCCCTCCCCGCCCCCTCCCATCCCCCAGTGCTGGAATCTCCCTTATTATGGCCCCCACCCCATCTCCCACCCGTCCCGCTGGGAGGCGCGCTGCAAACTTCCAGGCTCCGCGGCCCTAGAGGAAGAGGGGAATTTTCTGCAGCGGGGAACACGGAGGGGCAAGACTAGGGCGGGGCAACTGGAGCGAGAAGGGGAGAGGCGGGTGGTGCAGAACTGGGTGGGGTTGGGAGGACTGGGGACACGGAGTTGGGGCGGAGGTGTGCGGAGCGGGGAGGGACCGCGGAGGCAGCGCGGGAGCGCGGGGGCGCAGGGGCGCCGGGAGGGGCCGAGGGGCCGCGGCGGCGATCTCGGAAACTTGCCCAATAAACATGGAATAGGAACCAAGCCGTGCGCTGAGCCACCGCCCCAAGGAGAAGGAGGGGGTGGGATAGGGGCGCGAGGGGCTGCCAGGCCAGGAACGGGGAGCCCCGACGTGCAGCAGAGCCAACAGTCAGCCATCGAGGGAAATAGGGACTGGAGCAAAGGACGCTTCGGCGCGATTTTCCAACTTTGTCCAACTTGCACACCTACTCCGGAGCAGAGTCCCGGGCTGCCCAGCTTGCTCCAAGCTGTTGAACTCCCACAGTGACAACTCACCCAAAGCGCCTCGCCCAAGCCCTGCAGCGACCTCCCCTCTCGCGTTCTCAGTGTCCTGCTGCCCCACCACGCCGCGGTGTGCCCGGCGCCCCTACCTGCGCGCTCAGCCCCAGGGCACAGCCATAGCCAGACAGGGCCCGATGTCGCGGTGCTGAGGCTGCTGCAGGCGGCGAGCCCCAGTCGGGGCGGGTCCGGCAGGGCGGGTGGTGCAGTCCCCGCGGCGGAGCTGCTCCGAGTGGCCGGGCCCCCGCGCGCGGAGGCGGCTCTTGTAACCGGCTGGGGCGGGCGGGTCTGCCCCGAGCTGTGGGGAGAGGGCGGGGCCGGGCGGGGCCGGAGTGGGGCTGGGACGAGAGATCGCCGACACCAGAGGGACCCGGGAGCGGGCTGCGGGTCGGGGGCTGACTCTGGGGGTCGCGGGACAGGAGGGCGCCGCCCCGCAGAGGTGCTGCCTTCCGCCCTGCCCCCACCCACTGCCCCCTGTCCTGGCCGGGGCCTGGAACTGACCCCAGCATTTGCGATGGGTGGCCCTGTGGGCAAGAAACGCCTCGAAGCTCCTTGAGGCCCATCCTCTCAGCCGGAACTGCGAATCTGCTCATTTTGCAGAAAGGACCAAGGGGCTCAGGAAGCGCCGGGGCCTTGGGTGACTCGGCCGCGACCTCCAGCCTGAAGCGGACCTTAGGATTTTCTCTCAACACAGGCAACTACACTTCGAATCCTAGGCCCAGTTTCCTCATTGGTTCCCAAGCTGCAGGCAGCCGCACCTATTTCTCTAATTCTCTTTTCTGGGGGCCCCTCAGGCCCTCCCCCAACAGAACTGGTCCGGAGATGCTGGCCCCACCTCCTGGGGTCAGGGTCACCAGTGCCCCAGCCACCAAGGTGCTGCTCTGGCTGCAGCCCCGCGGGAGTCAGGCCTGCAACTCTTGGAGCAGCAGAGCCGGCTGCCCACCTTCCTATTCAGACTCCCTCAGAGAAGACTGAACCCCCGCTTCTCCTCACCCTACCCTTTTCTTCTCAGATCCCCTCTCCGAGCCCCTCCCTCATATCGCCACTTAAGGACTATGAGTTTCCCATTTTACAGCCATTTCCCACAGCCACTTCTAAATACATGGAGATTTTATTAAACGCTTAATGATGGGGTGCGGGGCCTTCTGGCTACAACACCCCCTCTTCCACAACCTGATCCTCTTCTCCCCAGGAATCCTTTTCTACTCCCCACCTGGGTGGCCACCCACTGCCCTCATCAAGCCAGTTTCCTTCCTTCCCAAATGCTGGGGAAAGGATACCCCAGGCTGGAGACCTGAGAAGACCTAGCCTCCGGCAGGAGCACCCTTCTCACTGCAAGATCATGAGTGGGCTGGAGCTGAGACCAGCGGCCCTGTCCTCTGAAATGGCAAACATGTTTACAGGCTAAAAATACCCAACAGCCAACTCTGCTGCCAGCCCTGGGGGCTGTGTCCCAGGTCCAGTTACCAGCACAGGGTACAGGCCGTGGGGGAGGGAAGAGACAGCAGAAGGAGCTACAGACATGCAAACACTCACATAATGGACACAGAAAGGTGGAGACAACGTGTAGACATTTAAACAGGCATAGACATGCAAAGATAGAGACTCAGGCACCAGCTTTCTCTCTGTCTCTGTCTCTGTCTCTGTCTCTCCCTCTCTCTCTCACACACACACACACACACAGGTACCCAGATAGTGACTAAACCTACAGTTGAGACAGTCCCACCACACAGCAACACAGCCATAAACCCAGCCTTTTCTCCTCCATTTTGTTCTGCACCCCTTTCCCAGCACCAACCATATTTAAACAAAATCTAAACCTTTAAACTTTGGGATGCTTTTAAAAAATAAAAAAACCAAGAGCTAATTATTTCCTTTACCAATGGCTTTTCCATTTTTATTTCATTTTCAGTAACATTTATTCAGCTTTTTAAACATGGACCAAGAATACAGATAAACTAAAGTGACCTGTAATGCTACAAGTCAGATAACCCTTCCGACATTTAAAAAATAAAATTAGTGACTCCATATGGTGAAGAATATACTTGATACAGAAAGGTATAACAATAAAAAGTCAACATCTCCCTCATACATGTGGCCCTCCCCCCAAAAGTAACCACTGTTACCAAAAAGTAATCACAGTTTATCAAAGGATTTTTAACTTTGTGAAATGAAACATTCGTTTCCTTGAAAGAGCAAGTTTCTCCAGTGAATACAAAAATGGTAGCTGATTTACACCTAGGTTTTCAGAAAGATAGCTATGATGTGAGGGATGCCACAAAGACAAAGGGTATCTGCTTAGAAGACTGTGGGCTTTGGAAGGAGGGGCTGGAGCAGGAAAGGAAGAATGAGAGAGGGTGTGGACACTGGGCCCTCACTGCAGCCTGGCCCCCAGCAGCCCCCAGGAGGGAAAAAGCTGAGGCTAGTGTCCTGGGCTTGGAGCCAACTTATCTGCTCCATTGTTTGTTCTGGCCACCCTCTTGGTCAACAGGGAAGAAGGCAGGAGAGGCTGGTTTTGCAGCAGCCACAGAGCATGGATTACTGTCCAGGTACTTCGTTCAGGGGTAGGAATGTCAAGATATCTGGCAGTGGGTGGTCCCAGGGACTGGCTCCTACTCCATTCCAGGCAAGGTGGGCAGAGAAGGGGTAACCTAGGCCCCACCTACCTATGATACTGCCTGCTGAAACTAGAGCTGGCATTCCTCCTGGGTCCAGGGGAAGGGAATATTTTCAACAGCTGTCAACAGTGTAAGTGGAGACACACACTTTTGGAAATTTCAACCAACCCTTCTTCTTCTGCCCACTGCTGTAGACCCCCACCCCTCACAGCCCAAAGCTGTCTTAATGGTGACTGCAGGTGCTTTCAGGTGTTAGCTCATTTCATCCTCACGCTCTGAGAAGAAACCGTCGCAGAGAGGGCTAGTGATTTCCCTAAAGTCACACACACAATCCTCAGAAGCAGGAGTCAAAGCTCTCACTAACATCTAAGTTCCATAAAGGCAGGGAATTTTTTTTTCTCTGCTGTATGGCCCATGCCTAGAGCAGTGGTTGGCACATGGCAATCACTCAAGAACACTTTGTTGAATGAATGAATAAATGAATGAATGAACTACAGGTATAACTGGCCCCAAAGCCCTTGTTCTTTTCACAACAGAATTCTGCACCCCACCCTTCCCATGAGGGGAAGTCTGAGCTTCCCCTAGCTCTCAGCTCACAGGGAGCAATCGTCCCACTTGTCAGTCACTCGCCAGCTGCACAAACATTTATTGTGTTCTCCAACCCTGGGCCAGGGGCCTGTGGTGGCAAAAGTGGGGGCAGCAGAGGTGGTCATGCTGGTAATATAGCACAGGAGAGGGAATCCCTGCGGTGGAAGTGCTCCGCCCAACAGGAAATGGACTCTGATCCCCTCGTACTCTGAGTTCCTTGCAGGACTATGCTTTGGGAAATTGCACACTATCTTTTCTACCAGGTCTTTTACACCACCTCACCTGACCACCCCGCAAACACAGAGATCACACTATTTTCTAGTTATAAGGAGTTCCCTCAGTCCCGAGGTTGCAAAGAACATCTGTCCTCTCGAAAGTTTCAGACTCCTCTGACAAAACAAGGGCTCCAGGGGGATTTCAGCCCTCCAGCAGCACCCTTTGGAGGCCTGAGCACAACAGCCCGCCAGACTCATTGGCAAAGCTAGGACAGTCCTAAGACCCGTCATCACAGGGATACCCCAGCTTCCCCAGAGGTGCCACTCCCTCCCCTGGGGTTCCCTGATCTCTAAGTGTAGTTGTGATGAACCTTGGGCTCCTCTGTTGCCTGGCAACATGCCTGTTTTGTTCCTATTATGCCTGTTTCCATAGCAACCACAAGGGGGCTCTGTGGGCAGGCCCCTTGCCAGGGGATTCCCCTTACCCTCCCCTCTCCTGCAGTCCCCTTCTCTGAAATCAGTGTATTACAGGGAAGAAAGAGGCCGACTGCGCAGAGTAATCATGGCTTTTAAACTCGGAGCCCAGAAAGGAAGTGAAGTGTGCAATCTATTTGCACTCTCCTTGAAAGCAGGCTTCCCCCCTCAGCCCCAGCCCCACCCCCGCCCTGTGAGGGTCCTTTGGCATGTCAGCCTTAGAAGCCGAGAAATGACTGTTACCGCTTCTTTGAGCCATCTGGGCTCTCCCAGACCCCACCTCCACCCCACAAACACACCAGCCCAGAGCTTAGAATCCCTGCTGAACATCAGGCCCTTCTCCCTGCACTTGCACCACTTCCTAATCTGTCATCTTCCCGGCTTGAACAGCAAACCTACTGGCTGATTCTGGGATCCAAATATTGTTTCCTAAGCAATTCTCAAATCCCAACCTTCTAACCCAAACTCCAACTATGAAGCCAAGTAAAACGCTCCTCCTCCAGCTCAATTTAAATCCCAGCTTGTGTTCAAACCTCAAGCTTCAAATAAGGAGTTCCTGAATTACTCAGATCAGACAGCCGGGATACCGGAAACCCTCCCCTGACACTGTCCTAATTGAAATCTTCAGGCCCAAGCAGAACCCAAGCTATAGCTGATTAGAGAACAAGAGATGAGATTCAGGGCTCTGAGTATGCACTCTGGGAGGAAAGAAGACAACAAAGGCTGTCCCGGCAAGAGAAAGGGCACGGAAGTGGGCAGGACGGCAGGGCAGGGGAACACGCCTGGCACGGTCAGATTCCAAGCGGCAGTGAGGGATGGTGAGCTGTGGGTGTGGAGATGCTCTGGGACCAAGAAGACGTAGGAAACGTGGACCCGAGGTTAAGGAAGACAAGTGGCAAAACACAATCGACTGAGGCTGTGAAGGAGAGGGCAACGGGGGGGTGGCAGGAGGAAGAAAGAAGAGCTCAAACTGAGCTGGGGCCTGGGCGGGCTGACTCGTAAACAGCAGCCGAGGGAGGGAGTGGAATGAGCAGAGCAGCCGCCGGCCAGCGCCCCTCCCCGGTGGAGAGCAGGGAGGGAGGGGCTGGGAGTGGGGTAGCACCAGCTTCCTCTCCCTTTTTGGAATGGCCTTTCTCCCATCCTTTCCAACTTCCTCTGCCTTTCCCCCAGTTCCCGGGGAAAGGAAGACCAGCCATGTTTTGCCCCCTCTTCTTCCCAAGTCCATTTGAAGGAGACCAGGCCCAGCAGGGAAGGAAGAGCCTAGGCTGCCCAGAGCCTGAGTCACCGCATAGTTGAGGTTCCTGTCACTTGAAGTCCCGCCTCTGCTACACCCTGTGCCCTCTGCCAGCCCCAGGACTTGGATCACTAGGGTCAACCCTGCCCCAGAACTGGCTCCACTTCTAGGCTTCTTAGCAAGTCAGGGCTGCCGATCCCTCTCTCTGCCTCCAAAACCTCGTGTTTTTGGTCCACCACACTTGGCCCTCAGCTTTTGAGAGAAGCACCCTCCTGCTCTTTTTAGGAGCAAAAATGACTCAGTGAGCAGTGGCAAGAACTGTGGGAAGACTAGCCTGCGCTTGATAAGTCACTTCCCCTCTCTGGGCTCCAGTTTCCTCCTGGGTGAAAGAGGGACTACGTGATATAGTTTCCTGGGCAACCCCTGCACGAGGAACGTTCTGTAAGTCTGAGTCAAAGAGATGGAGGCAGGAGAGTGGGATAAAGGGGTGTGTTTCCTGACCCCTGTCCTAACTGTGGGAGTGGTTGGGGTAGGTCACAGGCACTGCCACCACCAGGCAGGCAACACCCTAGGTAACTCGGTGATTCAGGTCCCACAGAGGCCCACTGGCAGGAAAGCACCCCATGGCTTCCCTTGAGTCAGGGGAAATGCAGAACTCCCTGAAGAATGACTGGTCAGGGTCCCGCTATAACCAACTCTTCCTTACACCTAGGAAGCTTTCCACCTCAGTGCAGCCCCGACTTCCTTTGACCTTATGGCCTCCCTGGCCTAGCAACCCCTCTTCCTCAGCTCTCAGCTCCATAGCCCTCCCTGCCCTGCCATGTCCCCTCATTTACCCCTTGGCTCTGCACATCCCCACTATCCACCCCCATCCTGGCACAGCCAGCCAGATGATTGCAAAAGGGCTGAGCCAGCGAGAGAGGCCCTCACATGACAGCTGCTCCTGCTGCAGAGGGGAGGGGGCAGCTGGAAGTACAGGGAGGCACATTCCATGGGAGATCTGATCAGAAATAGCCCCAAACCCTGACTGACCATCCAGCCCCTGCTCTGCCTAAGGCCTGCTCCTTGTGTAATCAGGGTAAGGTCAGTAGGCTCCCTGTGGAATCCTGAGGGAACCACAACAGGGGATGAGGTGGGGTGAGGGGGCTGCAAGAAGGGAGGGGGCTGCAAGAACAAAAGGAGCGCAGGAACATCTAGAGAGCCAGGGTTCTCAAGGACACCTTTGCCACTAAGCCAGTCCCACCTCCACAATGCAGTCTCTCAGCATTATGAGGGATTCAAGTGAATAAAATGCTCCTCTCTGGCAACCACCAATCCCCTGCCCCACCCATGCCTTGGGTGCTGAGGCACTGGGACACCCCAGTAATTCCGCTGGGGTAAAACGACAGCCTCCTCCAGGAGCCATGCCAGCCTGATCAGAGCAAACAGACAAGAGCAGGTGGCATAGTTTCTCTAACCTTTCAGAAGCGCCAATATTTTAGCTTTATAGCTTTAGGGGAGGAGTAGAGGAGAGGGTAGGTACCCCAGAATTACATTCAAACATAGAACACCAAAGCAGGTTGGGGAAGTTACACTGTCCTGGAGGTACCGCTGGTGGGGTGAACCAGGGAAGCCACGGCCACCCAGGAAAACCATCTGATGTGTAGAAGTTCTGGGTTTTGAGGACAGACTGCCCGTTGCCATGAAAACCACAGTATTAATTTCAGAAATGACTGGGTGGAGTCAAGTCCAAAGCACTTCATTCCTCCCTCTTCAACAGTAGACACTTCCCCCACCTTTCAAAAAGGGAAATGGCCCATGTGGGGCATGTGGGCAGCTGGTGGGATGGGTCTGATACAGGGAGCATCAGCTCTCCAGCGCCAGCCCACATCAGGACACTGGAAAAAAGGAGACAACCTAGGTCTTTCTTGGAAGAACTTTAAAGGCTTTGACTTTTTAATAAGTGACTTAAGCAGAAGCACCAACAAAGCTTGAATAAATAGTTGCTTATTAACTAGTATCTACCGGTTTATCTACAAGCGCAACCAAATCTCAGCTGTCCCCATTCACACTCACTTAGCAAAGGTTTTATCAGCAAATTCTCCCAGGAGCCCTAACCCCTCTCCAGTTTCTCACCCTCCTTCCTGGAGGCTCTTGAGATTTTGCCCAGTGAATGGATAGAACGGCCTCCTCCTTTCCCAGCTTACCCCCATCTCCAATCACGCCCCATGTGGCTCTTGACCACTCAGAGAAGCCCTCCCTTCCTGTAGAGAGCCCAGGCCCTGCTAGCCCCTGCTGGCTGCACAGCGCCCTCGGCTGGGCAGAGGTTCGGCCCGGCAACCCAACTCGTCCGCGGCGCAGGCTCTCACTGGAGAAGCGGGACCAGACTGAGCTCCAGCACACCGCGCCTGGCCCGGTTGGGACCCAAGAGGGCGCGAGGCCAGCTGCAGCAGTGCGGTGGGTGACTCAGGCCTCCGCAGGGCAGGGCGGGGACCGAACCAACTCCAGCTGTACTTCCCCTCTTTCCCGCCCCACATCTGCCGCTAGAACTCCCACTACTAACCTTTCTCGCCCATCCCGACCCCTTTTGGAGGCCGACAGCAGCTTGCCTGAGGTCACAACCCCCTTCCCTAGGGACTCCCACACCTCTGGCTGGTACTCAGCCAAGCGCAAGGCTAGCCTTATCCAACAATCTCACCCCCCTCCTCTGCATCAAACCGTCAGAACTAGAGGCTCAGGAGGCAGGACGGGAGGATGAGTCAGTTCTCATCTCTGGTGAGGCTAGGAGGCAGCCAGCCTCTCAGGCCAGACTGCCCAGTTCACATGGGACACCAGGTCTGCCTCAGACCCAACACTAGCCCACCCAGCAGAAACCCCACTTTACACAATTGCCCCACCGCCCGGGCCTCTCCCCCCAAACCTACTTGCACAAGTTGATCTCTCCTGCCTATGCCTTCAGCAGCTGGGAAGATGAAGGACACCAGAATGGTAGTGAAGATTACACAAGCGAAGGAGCAGGGGGTGTGGTGGGAAATAGAATTTGGGACGGGAGTCCGACAGGTTCAGTGAGGCCCCAGAAACCAGCTTGGGGAACGCCCCAGCCAGCACCAAGTGCTTTTACATCCTATCCAAGAGGAACCCAGAATGCTCAAAAGCAAGACAAGTAGCTTTGAATCCAACTCAAGATGAACTGCCTCTGAATTCAGCAAAGTTGCGGGATACAAAATTAATACGCAGAAATCTGTGGCATTCCTATACACTAAAATGACCTAGCAGAGAGAGAAATCAGGAAAACAATCCCATTCACAGTTGCATCAAAAAGAATAAAATACCTAGGAATAAACCTAACTAAGGAAGTGAAAGACCTATACCCTGAAAACTACAAGACACTCATGAGAGAAATTAAAGAAGATACCAATAAATGGAAACACATCCTGTGCACATGGATAGGCATCAAAATGGCCATCCTGCCTAAAGCAATCTACAGATTCAATGCAATTCCTATCAAAATACCAACAGCATTCTTCAACAAACTAGAGAAAATCGTTCTAAAATTCATATGGAACCAAAAAAGACCCCGAATAGCCAAAGCAATCCTGAGAAGGAAGAATAAAGCTGTTAAGAATAAAGCTCCCCAACTTCAAGCTCTACTGCAAAGCCACAGTACTCATGACAATTTGGTACTGGCACAAGAACAGACCCATAGACCAATGGAACAGACTAGAGAGCCCTGATATAAACCCAAGCATATATGGTCAATTAATATATGATAATGAGCCATGGACATACAATGGGGAAATGACAGCCTCTTCAACAGCTGGTGTTGGCAAAAGTGGACAGCTACATGCAGGAGAAAGAAACTGGATTATTGTCTAACCCCATACACAAAAATAAACTCAAAATGGATCAAGGACCTGAATGTAAGTCATGAAACCATAAAACTCTTAGAAGACAACATAGGCAAAAATCTCCTGAATAGCAACTTCTTCCTGAACACATCTCCTCAAGCAAGGGAAACAAAAGCAAGGATGAACTCATGGGACTACATCAAACAAAAAAGTTTCTGTACAGCAAAGGACACCATCAACAGAACAAAAAAGGCATCCTACAGTATGAGAGAATATATTTGTGAATGACATATACAACAAGGGGTTAACATCCAAAATATATAAAGAACTTACATGCTTCAACACCCAAAAAGCAAATAACCCAATTAAAAATGGGCAGAGGATATGAAGAGACAGTTCTCCAAAGAAGAAATTCAGATGGCCAACAGACACATGAAAAAATGCTCTATATCACTAATCAACAGGGAAATGCAAATTAAAACCACAATGAGATATCACCTCAGACCAGTAAGGATGGCCAGCATCGAAAAGACTAAGAACAAATGCTGGCGAGGATGTGGAGAAAGGGGAACCCTCTTACACTACTGGTGGGAATGTAAGCTAGTTCAACCACTGTGGAAAGCAATACGGAGGTTCCTCAAAAAACTAAAAATACAAATATCATTTGACCCAGGAATCCCACTCCTTGGAATTTACCCAAAGAATACAACTTCTCAGATTAAAAAGACATATGCACCCCTATGTTTATTGCAGCACTTTTTACAATAGCCCAGATATGGAAGCAACCTAAGTATCCATAAGTAGATGAATGGATAAAGAGGTGGTACATATACACAATGGAATACTATTCAGCCATAAGAAAGAAACAAATCCTGCCATTTGCAACATGGATGGAGCTGGAGGATATTATGCTCAGAGAAAGACAGGCGAAGAAAGACAAGTGCCAAATGATTTCCCTCCTTTGTGGAGTATAACAACGAAGCAAAACCGAAGGAACAAAATAGCAGCAGACTCAGAGACTCCAAGGGGAGGGGTGTGGGGAGGGTGGGAGAAGGGGATTGAGGGTATTATGTTTAGTACACATGGTGTGGGGGGTCATGGGGAAAACAGTGTAGCACAGAGAAAGCAAATAGTGACTCTGTGGCATCTTACTACACTGAAGGACAGTGACTGCATTGGGGTATGGGTGGCGACTTGATAATATGGGTAAGTGTAGTAACCACATTGTTTTTTCATGCGAAACCTTCATAAGAGTGTATATCAATAATACCTTAATTAAAAAAAAAAAAAGAACTGCATAGGAGCACACTCTCAAGCAAGCCGCAGCCACCCTCACCCAGCAGGATCCAAACCTCTGCTCTCCTCTGTCCGTTTGTCCTCAGAACCCCACATGAAATCAAGACGCCAGCTAGGTTACAGCCCTCCTCCCCCTTCACTCCCAAGCCCACCTATACATGCAAAGATCACCTTCTTACCTCACAAACCAAGAGCCCTCCCTCCCTCCACCTCTGTGCTTGGACGGAGGGGGTGGGAGGAAAAAAATAAACATAGAACCATAACCTGGACCCCAAAGGCAGAGTCATGACTGTTTCTGTCTATGCCTTAAAACAAGAATCAAACTAGAGGTTTCCAATTTCACCTGAATGTTTAACTTTACAGGGAGATCCTCAATGATCTTCAGAAAAGACAATCAGAGTAGAGGCAACAATCTGTGAATCAAAGTGAGTAATAAAAAGCTCAGAGAAGTACAGAAATCCTGGTCTAAGTGAGGTTATGACTTTGACTGCTCTACACTCCAGGAAGCAGAAGGGCATGTTAGAGTCCTGGCTTCAGTAAGTGTTCAAAATCCTGCCTCCACTGCTGAAGATGTGCTATCACAGGCAAGTCACCTGACATCCCTGAACCCCACTTCCTTGTTGGAGAGCAGGGCTACCCTAGAGGAGATACGCACCAGGTCAGGGCCAAGAGGCCAGTGTCTGTTCTGAGTCATCTGTGCCTGGTCATCCTGCTTGTTTGGAGTAAACTATGGCCCTTGGATATGCCACCTATCCACCTCACAGGGCATTGTGGGAAATTAACACAAAGTTCCCTGTACACAGCGCACTGTGGTATGCCAGCGCTTACCACCACCAGCAGTGGTCTCTCCCTTCCCTGGGGAAGGTGTGGAAGCTGGTCCTTAAAAATTAGGTAATTACAAAGCCCCATGCCACTACCCATCCTAACTGCATCCAATCTTTCCCAGTCAGGCTAGAAGACAGTCATCACGGTATAGGCATAGCAATAAAAATCAAAAGCGAGGAGGAGAGGCCTTTCTTTCTGATCCTCTCAAGACTACTCTCTGCAAATGGAGGTACACTACAGGCATAGAAAATACCCTCCTTCAACACATCTACTGTTCTTTGAAGAAGCTATCAGTCACAAAGGAGGCAGGACAGAAAAGGGCTCAATGTTCAGTTTCCTTTAATGCCCCCCATCTCCCTGGAGGGAAGGTGCAGGCAGCTAGGCGATGACAAGAGATGTTCACTTGAAGATCTTGCCCTGGTTGAAGGCTTTGCCCACATGCTGGAAGGCCCCCTCCCAGGAAAAGTACTCTCGAACCAGCGTCTGGGTCTCCTCGCTGCCAGGATCCAGTTTCCGCCATGTGTATGACTCGTAGTCCACCTGCCAATCTGGACTCAGCTGGGGAGAAAAAGCCAGGTAAAAAGCATATGGTCAGGTTGTTGGACATGGTCCCACACCTGTTACTTCCAGCTCAGACATTTGTCATCAGAGTTCAGGACTCCTAAGAACATAACAGCTCCTTCCCGTACACATTCCTTGAAATCATCCAAATGCCCACTGGCCCAGGAGTAAGTGTTCTTCCCATATCCTTGCCCCACCCTAAAAAGGTAGACTCCTCCCTCACCGGAAAGGCAAGCTCCTGGCCTCGGAAGACCCAGACTCCAGAAATGGAGCTGCTGTTGTTGGTTCCGAAGAGGATGACACTGGCAAAAGCATTCTTCCTCAGTTTGTCCAATCGCTGGAACATTCCTGAAGGGGCGAGGGAGAACAGCCAGCCTTTGGAATTACATCACCTACTACCTTGACCTCCCCTTTCTTCCCAGACCCACTCTCTTCTCACCAGTGATGAGGTTGCAACTCATGAAGGTCTGGGTGAGCTCTTCAGGGAAGTGGTACTCAGAGTACCACAGAGACCAGCCGTCCTTATCAAAGTGCTCCCAAAAATATGGCAGTGCCACAGAGACTGTGTCCTCATTGGAGTACTTGCGCTTAAATTCATCCAAAACAAAGGTACTGATTTGGAGGAAAAAAACGAGGTCAAATTGGAGATGGTCCTAGGCAACAAAGGACGGCCAGACTAAAATTAGCTAAGGGCATTTTCACTTAAAATGTATGTGTTTTAAGGAAGAGATCACGGGACTGGCAGATGTGTAGAACCCTCTGAAGGAGGAAAACTGACAGGTATGAGCATGGGCCTAGGCAGCTCCCTTGCTCCGCCAGACCCAGCCTAAGTATGCTAGAAATCGGGAGGGTGGGACCCAAGGGGGCCCGGAGGGAAATCTGTCCCAGGAAAGGCACGACAGACTGCTGCCCCCTGGTGGAGAATGAGGAGGGCTTTTTTTTTCCCCCGGCTAACCCCTCCCAGGCCCCTTTCTGTGAGTTACACTTAGCGTCTCACCAATCTCCCAGCAACCACGGGCCCACCATAGGCCTCTTCGGGTTACACACACTGTAACATGACAGTGTCATAGGCAGCGAACATCTCCAAAGAGCCTCCATCCCTAATCTTACACCCATGTCCTTTACTCACTCTGCCCAGGAACAAGTTCAGATGCTGAAAAACCCTGAGGTTCAGGTTATCTTTGAAGCAATCTGGCACATTGAGCCGAGAATACCAGCATCAATAAAGGTGAGGCCCTCCCCCCCACAGCAGGGGGGCTCTATTTTTAATTTCTTCCCAATTATAAAAACACATGCTGACTGAAGAAAATTACCTGCAGTGCCAACAAGATAAGTTATTGTTTTATGCCTTACATAATTTGTTCACTTAATATTGTGTTGTACTATTGAGAATTTCTTGCAAATGTTTTAACAGCTAAATAATCCTCTACTGCATGAATGAGCTGTAACTCTATTAAACCTCCTTACTGAATGATTAATTGGTTCAATTATTCATTAGTATAAATTTTGCTAACGAACCCTCAAGTTAGAGACTATGACCTTCCCTCCCTGCACAGATAGGGTTAAGCGGTGGGACCTGTCCAGTTATAAGGCCTTTAATCCTGGGTCCTAGGTTCCTTCCTAATGCACATCAGAGACCTCTGCTGAGGACCTTTAAAACCTCAACCACCCCAAAAGTGGGACTGGGGATTTTTTCTTCACGTCCTGCCCTTCTAAACCGAATGAATTTCAAATTCATGATGATGATGATTCACCTTTTTCCCCAAGGCACCACAGGCTCTCCAACATCCTCTGAAGCAAGTTTAGCTGGAAGGCCTTAGAAAAACTACAATTAACCCTGGACAAATGAATCTTGACCTCTGTGACACTAATAATCCTGGGGAAAATCATCTTGGCAGCCCAGTAAAGCACCAAGGTAATGCAACAAATAGATATTAATAAACAGTCCCGAGAAGATATAAGAAATGAAGAGTTTATTAAAGATTTTAAGTTCATTGCTGACTCATTTTTGGCCCAGAGTTATTCAGACCTGATATATGTGAAAATCTCTTAGCTAATAACAGTTACCTATGCTACAACAGCATATGTAATTTGGGTTAGT
This sequence comes from Phataginus tricuspis, assembly GCA_029783875.1. NCBI lineage: Eukaryota > Metazoa > Chordata > Mammalia > Pholidota > Manidae > Phataginus > Phataginus tricuspis. The sequence goes on along the minus strand of JAQQAC010006904.1, from coordinate 12,079,075 downwards.
TATTACAGCTTATTTACACACACCAAAGATCCTGTTTGCTCTTGACCTGCCCCAGTGCTAGGTTCAAGGTGAATCACTTTAGTTCAAAAAGAAATACGTCTGCAAAGAGCAACTGCTTCCAGAGGCTTCTTGGTCCCATATGAGGTGCTTCGGAGCAAGAGCTCTCAGTTACACTCCAAGCCGCTCCCCAAATAGGGAAGCAGCAGATCCTAACGATAACTGTCCAGTACTATGTTATCTGCAATTTACAATTCTAAAGCCAATTATGCCCACTATCAGTGCACACTCCTTCATACTGGTTCATACCATACAAAGACCATTACAAAATGAGGGAGTCAGACCCTGTTGAATCCTAACAGACCAACTAGTGAAAGGGTGGCTCTAGGAAAGGCAGGGTGAATGAGTGAGAATAGTAGAGAAAAAACTAGTGAAGAGACCATGCAAAAAATATTTCTCATTTTGCTTGAAATTCTAATAAAATGACTTGGGGCACTGAATGAAAAGATTTAAGGTTAGAGAACTGGACAAGTACTGCGTGTCCCACTTTTTTCACACCAAACATCTCCCTTTCACTGTATTCTTTCTTCCAAAAACCCTTACATATACTGAAAAGAGAATATAGACAACCACCCCATCTACTTCCTTCTCGAGGGGTTTAACTCCCCAAATCTGGGAAACAAATGAAGCAGACAGGCACTACGTAGCCACACTCATCATCCTTTCCCTTAGTAAACAATTTTTATACAGTCTGTTTCCTCAGAACAGCAAAAAGATACTCAAATGTTAAGTATGTGGTATTCACTGCTTCAGCATAGCCAGCTCAGAGCAGATGTAAGGCTCTCTGCACCATCTCATTGTATTAGCTCTGAGAGATCTCAAATAGTAATGAGCATTTCTCAAGACCAATTTACCTTCACACTGAATTCTGTGCCTGTCTGCTGTTTGATAGAAATGGAATTTCAATCTTCCCAAGTTACTTGATATAACTGCAACTCGTTTTCTACTTTCAAAATTCACCCAATTCTTGAGGATAAATTCAAGAAGTTGCTTCAATTGCCACTAAAACATTATCTTTCAATTTTGTATGGACAACCTAAAATTCTGGACTCTAAGAGTGAGACACACATAGACAAGAACAGGCCTTCTTGGGTCCCATGCCCACTACCCTGCAATATCCTTACCTCTTGGGCAGATGAGCAAAGGGGTCCTTGGCCTTCGGCTCAGCAGCCAGTGCCTGCTCACATTCATCCATCTCCTCCTCAGGAGCAGGGGCAGCTGCCTTCATCTCCTCTTTCCGCTCAGCCTGGGGCTTCTGCTTCTCTTCCCGAGAACCTTTCTCTTTCCGTGGAATGTCCTTTTTAGGCTGGCTCTCTGCAAACTTTTTAGCTGGTGAAGAGGAAAGGAGAAAAGTCAATGTCCTGTCTCTTGCCATATCCCTCCAAAACCAGGCAGCAAGCAAGGTAATGGAAGGAAACTGCTGGGTGGGACAACTAAGGGATCCAGGCTCCACATCGCCCTGCCACCACACCAGAGTATGTCTTTGAGCAAGAACACAACACTCAGCAAAGAAAACATGTGTGTTGTAATTCTATGTATTAATACAAAGGAATGAGAATATGCGTGCATATAAAACAAGTTTCATAAATATCGGTTACTACATGCAATGCCCTCATTCTAGGAGTCCACATAACCCCAAAGCTAGAAAGGAATCGGGGCCAAGATGGAGCAAACCAGCCTAACCCTGGCCACATGCTCCTCTACCTCCTCAGACTTACCATCAAACTGAGCCATCTTCTTACAGAGTTTCACCTCCCCCAAGACAGCCCGGAACTGGGGCTGGTTAATGCAGGTAAGGAACCAGCGGTTTGTATTGGGGAAGGCCTGGCGGAAGGAAGGCTCCAGGACCTGCCAGGAGTGGAAACAAAGTCAGTGGACAAAAGGTCCTGAAGAGTTTCAAGTCAGAGACTGAGACCCCCTTGACTGCTTTCTACACCCAAGCTCCACCTCCTTCTCCACCCCTCAGACAGCAGCTCCCTGGAGTACCTCTTACCCAGGAGGGTTACTTCCCATTCACCTTCCTAATCTAGACTTTGCAGTCCAGTCCAATTTACCGGATTGTTGGCCCCATGCTCCATTTACTATGAATCTACTTAGTGGGATAATATTTATAGGGTACCTTACTCCTTTTACACAGCCAATTCACACAAAATTACAAGTTTCCAATCTTTTAAATTTCATAGGCCAATTAAAAAAGAAAAAAAAAAGGCAGCTTGGGACCAACAGACAGCTATCAACTACTCATTTTGCCAAATACTTAAAATCTACCTTAAATACATAACATATGTAATATATACACGATATAGAATATGTATACGTGTAAACAGGTATCATCACCACACTTCTGAAAGTAAAGAATATTCAACAACAAAAGTTTATTTCAGAAAATGGACAGTCCTTCAAATTAAATTAGCTTCACAACAAACTCATTTCCTTACTTGGTTTGCTAAGGTCACAGAGAAATCATCTCGTCATGGAGACAACACAGCAGTCAGTTCTGCAGTGCTGGCTCTGCAGTACTTGGGTTCAAATTCTACGTCACCACTTACTAGCTACATGTGCCTTGGCAGGTTCCATTTCTCCTCGCCCATACAACAGGCAGAGATTCACCAGGACTACCCCTGTAGGGCCCTTGGGCACAGGGCCTGGCAAAAAGTAGGTGCTTTTTCTTTGCTATTACCACATTGCTATTCTGGATCAGCCTTGGTCCAAAAGCTGTTCTTTAGGAACCAGCAACACGTTACCTTCTTTGACCCATTAACCTCAACAAAGATTATCACTACCTTGACTTCACAGCTTACAGAGGAAAACAATAGGACCAAAGGAATTCTCTCTCACACACACCCCTCCGCCTACAACGAGTAAGTAATGCAGCCCAGAAATGAACCTAGTTCTGCCTCCGCAAGGCCTTAATGTTGGAGCTACTGCCCGCCTTTACAACTACGCAGAACAGGGCTTCCCAAGAAAGGGGGAAACAAACTAAACATCTTCACTGCCAAAGAGAAACTCAGGGCAACAGAACTATTCCCAAACCTCTCAGAAAGAGGGAAAGCAGTCCTGGCACTCAATCCTGCGACCTGGAGACTAGCTGTTACCCCAGACTCCCTCACATCCAAGAATATGGGGGAGCCTGGCTGACTTGTCACTTCCTTTCTAATTCCCATCTACCCTCACCAACCTGATTCTCTATACTTCACCTGTTTATAGAGCCATAACAGGGTGCAGACCACTGTGATGTCTGCCAGAGTCACACGTTCGCCCACGAGAAAAGTCCGTGTCTTCAAGTGAGCATCCAGCAGTCCCAGAATTCGCCTCACTTCCTCCTTTGCATTCTCTGTGGCCTATTGATTTAAAATGATCAAACTCATCACTGGATACCAATTCCACCCCCTCCAACATGCCCAACTAATAGAAATAAGGTAGCTATTTCACTTTCTGAGTTCTGGCTCATCTCTACCCTCTTTCAATGGAGTCAGATTCTAAGATCATTCCAACTGTTATCACAAATGAGGCTCTCAATAGTAAATTTCTTCATGGTGCAGTCTGACTTCATTCCCCACCACACTGATCATAGTTATGTATCTTTGGATTTTAGAAGGAACCTTAGAGGTCATTTGGTCTAATCACTCTCCTACCATCTCTCTTCTGACCATTCATAACAGTTACCACCTCCATTGGCTCTCTCTGACAAAGAACCCAGACACCATCAATAGTCCAGAATTGCAATTGTGCTCCAAAATTGCACCCCAAAGATTAAGTTTCTCATTATCGACATGTTCTGGGCATCTCCTTTTCTCAACCTATGTTCTTATTCCCCAACACTCAGGAGCTGATGCCGTCCCTGCCCTTGACTGCTCCCGAAGTTCCAAGGCTCACCTGCTTGTTGTGGTGCATGATGCCCAAGGTAGGGAACACCCAGGTACTGGCTGGGGGCACTATGTCACTATCAGCAAAGCTCACCCACTGCACCACCTGGGCCGCTGCCTCTGGAGTACTTCCCCGCAGCTCCTCATTGCTCACTGCAGAGTCAGAACACAAAGGTCAGAACTCTGGGGCCATGCCAACACCAATGCCACACTGCTGAAAATTCCTCTCCTTGTCCACTCCAGCTCACCCTCATTCTCTCCTACACTCCGCACCTGCAGACCCGCCCACTCCCGCATCCACTGCAAATTACCATAGTAGGCAATGGCATTGCTCTCAAATACACAGAATCCATCATCACCCTCAAATGCTGGAACCTGGGGACAAAGCAGTCAAAAGTAAGATACACAGTAATTTCTCCCTAGTGAATCCCAGGAGCTGGACTGTTCTGGATAGAAGGTTTTAGAGGAGGATGACAATCCCTGCAAGCCAGACTCCTACTACCATCTGAAACTCAGGTGCCAAAAATATTCAGTAACTTGGTAGCCTTTACAGCCTGAACTCACATAAGAAACCCAACACTTAGATAATCAGATTTGTATAAAATTCTTCAATCAATTAAAGAAAAGGAAAGAATGCAAGTCTATTATCTCTGTCTGTATTACTGAAAGTATTAGTGATCTCCGCACTGCACTTGATCTCATCTAGGCTTTAGCATGGTTAGTTTAAGCTCTGTAAGCCCCTTGGGGCAAAAAATCCTGCTCATTGTAGATACCCCACTTGAACACAGTCAAAACTCATTATTTCTCCCACAAATACAGAGAAGCCTGTGAATTTTATAAAAAGTCGAATAGCTTTGTATTTCTAACTACATGTGAACCTACAATATCTCAAAACAGAAATTTTGTTTTTTAGTCACTGAAATGTTAAAAAAAAAAATATGGAAAACTACCTTTTAAAGATGAAGACCATCTTCAGAGTGATAGAATCTTAGGGTTCCTTGGGTTCTCAGGACCAAAGGCCCCTCTCCCTTTCCCTACTCACCTTGCCGGCAGGAAATTTACGGAGAAATTCAGGGGTGCGGTTGGTTTGGCCAAAGTGGAAGTGGGGTGGTGCGGAGAGCACGCGGACCTGAGCCCCGCTGTACTGAGCAGCAATGAGGGACTTAAAGGCCCTCCAGTTTTCAGGATATGTGTACAGGGTCTGTGGGAGGCAAGGGGGGAACAAAATTAGTGAGCGGAAGGGTCCTGGTCCTAAGTGCCACCTCCCAGGATGGATCCCCTGAGTAATCCCAATCTGTTCAACTCACTCTTTTACCCCCTCTGGTAAACTAAATTCTTTAGAATTTGTCATGTGTAATCAGACTCCTCTGAATTACTGGGGACATAACAGACCAACTGCTAAATAAAGCTTGTTGACAAAGATGACCTTCCCTAAGGACACCTCTAGCAGCATTCTCTTCCCTTCAAACACATCTCCAAGAAATCCATAACTCCCAGCTCCCTCAGACTCCATATGCTGAGACACACACACTCCTCCCTTCCCAGCGCCCTTGTTTCATTCATTGATGGTTACTGAGTGCCAGCCTACTCTATTGCCGAGCCACTCATCCACCTTCAAAAGCATCAACGTTGCCTCTTAAGACACACACACACCGACCAAAACACTTCCGAGTTCCCCTCAAAAGACCACGGAGATGCCGAATGTCAATTTCTCTTCTTAAATCAACTCGGTATCCCAAAATACCTTTCTTTCCTTGTCACGCATACCATCCCTCCAATTCTGCCCGCACTGAGTTCCTTGGCGCTGCCTTCTCTCCTTCTATTAAGCTGGCCAAGAGGGTCCAAGTAGTCTGACTCCACCGTCCGGAGATAACTCTCACACCCGAATTCCCCTAATGGACGACCCTTAACCCTAGCCGTCTGTACTTGCCCACAAAGACCCTCCCTTCATCCTATCCCTGCTGTTGCCCCACAAAACGGTCTCAAAAGTTCTGTCAACCTGCCCGGATCCCACATCTCGACGCGGCAATGAACCCGACCGCCTTTCTCAGGCCCCAGCCAGCCAGGAGCCGGCATCCCTTTTCTCCTCTATCCCAGACTCTTCCACCTCTTTGGCCTCCGAGAGCCCCAGCTTCAGTTCCCCTCTAGGGCCTGGATGCCCTACTGTCCAACAGTACGGTCTCTAGACCCCGGATGAGCTCCCCACGCGGCTCCAGAACTCCTCCGGCGCCGTCTAGCCCCACTCGGGCAGAGGATGGCGTCGGATAGGGTGACCCGGATCGCCAGAGCCGGCAAACTTACCCCAGCCGCCATGGTGATTCCGCAGAGAAAGGGGGTGGGGCTCTCGGCGCTGCCGCAAAGTAAGCCGTCAGGGAGAGAAGGGAGGGGGGAAGGGGAGAGCTGTGGAGAAACAGAAGCTGGAAAGCGAGGACGGCATAGAACGCGTACGCACGACAGTTCGATATCCCGCGGCGCTTGAATTGGAAAAAGGGGGTGGGGCCCGCTGGCCGCGCGGAAAAAGCTCGCGCCTGCGCAGCGGGGCCCCTGACTGGCCCGCCCCTCAGGTGTAACCAATCTGAGTTCCGACGTGGAGGTAGAAGGCGCTGAGGGAGGAGAAACTGTGAGAACTGGCTGGAAAGCCGCCCCTGGTGGCTACGTGGCACAGCTGCCAGCCTGGTGCCACTCTTCCCTTCTGGTCCCCTGCGGTGACTGACGGAGGTCCCACCAGACCCCTGACATGATTGTGACCCAGGAACAGAAGCAACTCCTGCGTGGAGGTGGCGGTGTGCCAAATTCCTTTTGTTCCCGCCCCGGTTCTCCCGAAAAGAGGATGTGTATCTAACCAGAGCCGAAGTCGGAAGCCCTCTGTATGAGGTTTGCTCCCATTAAACCACCGTGCAGCTTGGGGATGCTCGGAGGGCGAGAAGAAAGGGCAGTCGTCCTAGGGCCTGCCACAGGGGAAGTGCTAAAGGAGAACACAGCCGTATCCCTCCCACCTCCTTTCCCCGGGAGGGGTTGACAATTTAAGACAAATTCTGATGAGTTTTTACCCATGCTCAGGTCTGAAAAGCTTTTACCCAATTTAAGAACAGGATGAATTCTCCTGTTCAGTGAGAGAATGGATGAAGAACACTGAACCTAAATTTCAAACTATCACCATTCATAAATCTGGGCAACAAGGTACATGTAAAGGTACTTAGTTTTTAGAGGTACTGCTCAAGCCACCCAGACAGCACCCATCATTCAAGAACTCTACTCAATGGGCTCCAGGTGCCAGAGGCACACAGCCCTAGGCCTGTGGTGGTGATAAAGGACAAGAAGGCAGCAAATAGGCCAGGAGACCTATTTTAGGGTAGCCAGAGACTTCACCTCGGAGAAGGCTGCATTAAGATCTGGGGAGGACAGTACTGAGTGCAAGGAGGACTATTACCAGGTGGAAATTAGAGGACATTGTAATGTTTATTAAACTAGCAGCTTTATTGCCCTTTAGGGTTCCTGTCTTAACTTAAGGAGGTTTCTAAGTGCCTGAGGGAGGAAAACCTGTAAGAAATGATGGAGATCAGGGAACAGGCCTTGAGAATCCTGGAGTGGGATCACAGTCAGAGTCTGGTTAGCCTGGGAGGCAGAAACCACAAAAGTCAGAAGTGGCTCTGCCTCTGGCCTCTGTTCACCACTGCTCAGTCCTTTCAGCTCCTGGGTTACCCGAGCCTCAGTCGCCAGCCACTCTGCTCCTATGCCAGCACTGCCACCTCCTTCCTTGGTCTGCTGCTGCAAGCGTCTCCGGGCACGCCGCCGACCCTGCCACACTCGGTGCTCCAAGCTACAGTGCCAGCTCACTGAAGAGAGCAACACCCTGTTCCCTGTCTCGCCCTGAGACCCTTCTTGGGCTGCCTCAGGTCCTCTGGGCATCTGCTCTGCCAGTGCCGCATGGCCCCACTGCCTCTCTTCTCTGGTGGCTAGATGCCTTTGAGGTGTCATGGGCTGCCGAGGGCTCTGCACGGCCCAATCCTGCACCATCTCTCCAGCTTCTATAACCATTTCTTCCACCCCATCTTCACCGTGGTCCCCTGCACATCCTTGCTGCTCCTCCTGCCCCTCCTCACAGTTTTTTTTCTGCCCATCTAGTTTCAGTCTTTTGCTTGTTCCTCCCTGGGGAGACTCCCCAGTTCCACCTCCCTCTGACCTCAGTCTCTTGGTTCCCTGTACTATTTGGCACCCCAATGCTTCCCTTAACACTTGAACTAGGGCAGCAGTGAGCTGGGTAAAAGGAGCAAGGGGTAAGGGGATGGGTGTTGCAGACAGCAGAGAGCTAGGAGAGATGGGCTGCACAAGGGGAAGCAGCCCCCAGTCCCGACCCCGGGAGGAACGGCGCTGGTACTGGAGGCTTCGGCAGTAATTAGCTGCTGCTCGGCAGCAGTTCTGTAGCCGCCCAGCCACTCGGCTGGTCACATTGGCTGCCACATTGTGACTCAGATCAAAGGGGTCCTGGAGATTCATGGGGCCAAGGCGCAGGCCCTCCCAGAGATTAGAGGGCAGGCCCCCTGTCACAGGCAGTGCCTGACCCTCCCGCAGGGACAGCAGTGAGCCACGAAGATCCCAACAAGAGATGCAGGAGAAGAACTGGGCTAGCAGGGAACCTGGAGGAGGAAGACCAGGGAAAGGGGTTACTCAGAGGCCTGAACTGAGACAGGCCCTGCATCAGAGCCATTCCTTAGCAGGACTGACTCTTCCAATGGCTCAGAAGAGTGCCAGGTGCCAGGCTCCTCTGATCCCTATGAACAAGAGGTTAAGCCTCTCTCCCAGTGCCTCTGGCAGAGTCCTTCCCCGGATGCTGTTCCTTTCCCTTGCTAGCAGTGTAACCATGGGCAAGCCACTTAACTGCCCCAAAGCATGGTTTCTTCATCTGTAAAATGGCATTAGTGATACTAGTTATCCCACAAGGTTGCTGTAAGACCATGTCTGCCATGGAGTAACTGATGTATGTTACCTACACTTGTGATTAACATCATTTGTTAGTCCTCTATCGGGCCCCCCAAACTCACTGAGGGGTTCCTTGTTGATACTGGGCTCCAGTCCTGAGGCATCTCTGGGGAAACTACAATCCCAGCCATCGACCTCCACCTGTTCACCCTCACCTGTGAAAGTAAAAAAGGTGAGGGTTAGCCTGGAAGCAGAAAGACTGGGGATGGTGAGGGGTGGAAATGGGGATGAGAGCAGAGATCCCATTCCCAGATTAGCTTCTGTGTCTTAAGTGGATGAAGAAGAGGAAAGAAGGTAACAAGATAAAGAGGGTGGAGGCCAGTGGCTATACCTGCTTTCTGGGTGAGCTGGGACACAGTGGGCAACACAGGAGGGTCCCTGGTCTGAAGGAAATAGATCACGAGCAAGGTCAAAGCGTAGTTATTGAGAAAGGGGCCACTCCCTGTGTAAATAAACAATTCCAGTTAGAGTGCTTCCAATCCCCTCCTTGGCAGTTTTCTCAACCCTGCCTTCTGTGCTGCGTCCCTTCTCCCCCTGCCTCCCTTCTCCCCTGAATCCCTGCCTTTGCCTCAACACCAACCTAGCCCAAAGTCTGTCCTCTGATTCTCACCTGACAGCCCTCGACCCTGAGCCCAGCAGCGGACAGTGTACACGAGGGGTCGTACTCGCCCATCCAGCTCAGAGCAAAGACTCAGGAAACGAGAGTTATGCAGGGCCAGCCTGGGACAGAGAGGAGTCAAGGGTGTTAGGGCTCAAGAACCCTCTGACCCCATCACCTCCAGCTCTCATTCCAGACTTCTATAAGGGGCACCAGCTGGAGTAAGGCCAAGAGAGGGTTTCCAAAGTGTTTGCTGACACACTGGTCTTGTGAAAGGGTGCCCAAAAGCAGGTCAAATTTGTTTGGGAAGCAATACATTCCATTATGCCTCCAGGACATTCATGGAGCATGTTATCATAAGACTGCTCAGAGCCTTTACTATGGGAAGAAACAAAGACAGAGGGAGGGAGAAAAGGAGGAAAGAGGAAGTGGGGGAGCAAGGGAAGGATGAAGCCTGTTTGCATTTAACTTAGCATTTCCCAAATTTACTCAGCCATGCAACTTTTCTAAATTCCTTAAAAATCATATTCCAAGGATCACCCTTTACAGTCACTAAAAGGAAGCCAGGCAGAACATGAGCACCAAAGAGAGGGATGGACCAAACAAGGGTAACCTTGGGCTTACCAGGTGCAGGGGCTCCCCACATCAGGACTCCCTCACCCACCCAAGAATGCTCAGCTGGCCTTTCCCAACCATCCCCTGTAAAGGTACCGGTTACTGAGGGAGACGTCACCGTGGAGACCTGAAGGCCGATGGCAGAACTTGACCACAGGGCGTCGGGCAGAGGGCACAGTTTGGACTCGGTACACTCCGGGGACACAGCCCCGAAGAATGGATCCCACCAGCTCCAGCATGGCTGTTCCCTCTGTTTTCTCTCCCTTCAGGACCTCTGCTAGTTCCAGGGCCTTCCCCAAGTCCCCCTCTTCCCGGTCCTCCTGCACTGGTGAGGCTGGAGGCAGGGACTGGGGAGAGGCAAGGGTCTCAGAAGCCAAAGCAGAGTCTGGAGTCTGGGGTGCCAGGGAGGAGGAAGGGATTTCAAAGTCCAGGGTTTCTGAGTCTTGGGGAGAAGCTGGAGGCTGTGAGTCCAGAGGGGAACCTGGGGTGCAGGCCAGAGCTCGAGGATCCAGTGGAGATGCCAGGGCCGAGTCTAAAGATGGAGACTCTGGAGCCTTTGGAGCTGGCTGTGGATAGAAATGAGCTGGGTGCATGCTTCTCCAGCTGTCTCCTAACTGAGGAATATTCTGTAAGATATATTTGTTACTTACTGCTTATTATGTGTTAGGCCCTACTCTAAGGGCTTTATATATATTAACTCAGCTAAGTCTCACAACCCTTTTTTTAAATTAAAATAACCTTTTGATGCCACAGAACAAATGGTCTATTCTACAAAAATGTCATTGTTGTGAAAGACAACAAAAGACAGAGGAACTGTTCCAGATTAAAGACCAAAGAGACATCACAAGTCTGTTGTCAGGGTAGCTGACAAAACTGGAGTATGGACTACAGATTAAAGTCTTGTGAAGTTTTATATTTGTACCAGTGTAATATTTCCTCAGCTTGATAGGCATACTGTGGTTATCACTAGAATACCTTTGTTCTAGGTAATACTGGAGTATTAAGAGGCAAAGAAGCATGATGTATGCAGCCTACTCTCAAATGACTCAGAAAATTAAGTGTGTATGTGTGTACGTGAGTATAGACAGAGAGATGATAGAAGAAATTTTATTTTAAGAATAACACCTTCTGGAACAAAACAGCAGCAGACTCATAGACTCCAAGAAGGGACTAGTGGTTACAAAAGGGGAAGGGCTGGGGAGGGTGGGTGGGGAGGGAGAAGGGAATTAAGGGGCACTATGATTTGCAATCACAATATATGTATGTCATGGGGAAGGCAGTACAGCATGGAGAATGACTCTATAGTACTGACTCTATAGCATCTTACTATGCTGATAGACTGACTGCAATGGGGCGGTGAAGACTTGATAATATGGGTGAATATTGAAACCACAATGTTGTTCATGTGAAACCTTCCTAAGATTGTATACCAATGACACTTTAATAAAAAAAATAATAATAACCCCTTCTGTGGGGCAGGAGACATATGGGAACTCTGTACTTTCCACTCTATTTTGCTATAACCTAAAATTGCTCTAAAAAATAAAGTCTTTAAAAAAAATTACCCTTTCCTATTCCAAAAGCAGAATCTATACATTAAATACAGATAAGAAAACACAGATAAGCAAGAATATAACCCAAAAATTACCTTACTATAAGTCTCTTTATATCTATTTTTCTAAAATATTAAACACACCATTTTGAAATGTTTTTTTTTCCTGTTACAAATGCCATCTGTCCCACATCAATTCATTTTCATCCTATCTAATACCCATCCACATTCACACTTTCTCCAATTACAGTAATCCTTTCAGGCAGGTCCTATTATCCCCATCTTACAATAAGGAACTAAGGACTAAGAGGTAACTTGCTTGCCCAGAGTCACATAACCATTCCCACTGACTTTTCCCAGCTTCCTCCCTGCTCACTCACCTGGGGCTCTTCCAAATCACCCAGATCCAAGAAGAGGTCAAGATCACAGCCATGGACATCAAAGCTGTTTATGGAAGAGCCGAAAGGATGGACCACACAGCCTGCGTACCAAGCAGAGAACCGAGGTCGACAGACGTTAGGGAGGGGCAAAGGGTGAACACAATGGGACACAAAGATGGAAGATCAACGAAACAAACCCTCCTAGCTGAGGGAGGACTGGGGCTGCAGACACGGCAGAGTAAAGGGCAAGGAGGGCTTACGATGAAGGAGGTGACTCACCAGGGAAGAACTCTGTGAAGACCTCCTGCATCAGGGCCACCACGAGGCTTCGAAGCTGCCGCTCAGCCTCAGACAACTCCCTCAGCCCCACGAGCTTTACCATTTGTGCCTCCACATCTGGGGCCTCGGCTAATGCTTTGGCCAGCTGGTGACTGTCAGGGGCCGCTCCCTTGGGGGATCTGGAGGCTGGACTCTGGAACTCTTTCTGCTCCCGTGGCCGCACCCGCAGGCGATGTCCTCCCAGGCTGTGCTGAGACTGTGACAGGACAGCTTCCCGGGCACTCACGTCCCCCATCTCCACAATGGCAAACACTCCCTGGCAAGCCACAACAGGGACAGGGATGATGATTTTGGAACCAAGAATCCAAATACAGGGTCTGACAGTGGGGGAGAATCTTTGAAATGGCAATCACCCTAAAAATTGGGAATATCTGCTTCATGTTAAAGCCATTCTTTCCCTCATTCCGAATCCACACAGTCTGCCTCTGAAAATCTCACTTTACCTATTTCATTGTCCTCTACTCTTCCCAATGACCTGATTTCACTGGTTATACCATGACCCAGCTAACATTTCCTAGTTTAGACTCTTCTTAACACTAAGAATGCATGTAATGAACTTGTGCTGGGTGTAAATATAACCATGTAAGCCCTATCATCGACAAACTGACCATCTGGGAAATTATAGTAGTATGACAGAGTGCCAACAGGATCTGATTGAATTCAATGATATTCACTGGGCCATGTTTTTTAAAAAAGGAATGTATTAGCAGGAGCAGGAAAAATAAGATTACCATGAGGCAGAAGTCCATATTCTTTCATATTCCCTCCAGTGGAAAAGCCAGAGCCTCATCCTGCTTAGAAAAAGGAACCCTCTACAGTAATCAAAACAATGTGGTACTGGCATAAAGAAGGGAAAGGAATAGAGACTTCAGAAACAAACCCAACCATCTACGGTCAACTGAAGTGCCGAGACCATTCAATGGGAAACGTAGTCTTCTCAACAACTGGATAGCCACGTGCAAAAGAATGATGCTGGACCTCTCCCTCATGCCACATACAAAACTCAACTGGAGGACAGCCTTACCAGCACACAGGCCTCAATCACAGATGGGGAATGAATGATAATGGGTAGGCAAGTTCTTTTAAGATGATGAAAACATTCTGGAATTAAATAGCAGTGATGGTTGCAGAACCTTACAAAATACTAATAACCACTGAATAGTATACTTTAACAGGGGGAATCTTATGCTATGTAAGTCATATCTCAACTGAAAATGAAAGAGGGGTATCCTTCCTACCCTCACTTCTACCATTATGACAAACAGAGCAAAGAACCAAAGTAAACCATGGACAAAGACAGCCACTTGGACCTGCACAGGCCAATCTTCTGCCTGAGGAATTACGAAGCTCCCCAGACTGTGGTTCAGCATTAAGTTCATGACCAAAGCTCCAGCTAGAAATGAGGTGTCTCTGCCTGTCTCTGTGCACTTATTTCTCTCAAGAACCCCAAGGAAGGCATTAGGAAGGGCAGGATTAGCAGATTTGGAAGCCTGTGTCCCAGCCATTTTTCTCCTCTCAAAGCCAGCATCCCCAGCTAGAGCTGCCACTTCCTGAGGGCTTATTATAAATCAAGCAGTTCATATAAACTAATTCTAAGTCTCATAAGACTCCTACAAGGTATGTATTATTGTTCCCATTCTATAAACTAAGAAACTAAAACTACGAGAAGTAACCTGTGACTGCCTCCCAAGTAGGAGCTTAAATCCCCAAACCTCCACCTTTCCACTTTCCAGTGATGATCTCCCTCAAGGAAATGCTGTGGAAATTAAATGAGATATTGTATGTGAAGTACTTGGCACACAATTGGTGCATAACAATTGCTCAATACAAATTTTAGTCATTATGATTACAATAATTAGAAGCCTCAGAAACTTGAGATTTAAGTTCAAGAAAAGATCATCCTTCACTAGTGAAATAAATATGAACAAAAATGGGACACTGAGCTTTCTGAAGAAGTAACCAGGAACAGACACTGCCAACTGCCCACCCAATATACATTCTCCCTTTCTTTCTAACAGAACCCAGATTTTTATTCAGAAGGGCAAAGTGCCTGGCTAAAAAAACTCCATTTCCTAGGTTTGCCAGTAGCTACAGTAACCATGTGATAAGAGTTCTGGCCAATGAGATAAGGAGAAGTCTACTGAGGAGGCCTTTGGAAAAGATATTTTCCTGGAAAATGAAGAAAACGCAGGGAAGAGAGTCAGACACGACTGGCCTTTTATACTCTGCTCTTCAACTTGCTCCCTTTTCTCGCCTGAAGATATGGAAGCAGCAGTATCACAACTATGAAATGAGGCCCACATGCCGGTAATGATAGAGCAGGAAAACAGTAAAATCCTGGACTGCCCAGGTCTAGACTTCTTGTCAAAAGGGAACAATTAAACCCCTATTGTTTAAGCCATTGTGGGACGGTTGCTAAATGCAATCCCTAAGAAACAACACACCCCGCCCCATTCTAAGAGAAGAGCTGAGCTGCTGAGATTTGGGATCACCTAAGCCACACCTACAAACCAAAGTGCAGCCTGAGAACTACATTATGACCACACAACACAGCACCACAACAGTGAACTTTTCTTTCTTTCTTCTTTTCCGGTTACTTTATTTATTTATTTACAATTTATTTTGGTATCATTAACCTACAATTACATGTGCATATTATGGTGATTAAACTACCCCCTTCATCAGATCCCCCAGTGAACTTTTCTTAAGGGACTAAAGAGACACTGAAAAAACATCTGCATGGAAGCAAGAGAAAAAGGACCACAAAGAACAAGCTTGTTTGTCTAGCTCTGTCTGGAGGACAGCCGTGTTCTGACCAGATAACCTCAGTACCTCTCAGTGTAACTTAATATACTGCTAACCGATTTATCAACCAGTCTTTTGTGGGGTTAGGATAGCTCTCCCAATGGTGTGATCTTGAAGCACCTACTTCACTGTAATACTCATTTAACTGTCTACTTTTTCCACTAGACTGTAAGCTCTGTGCAAGCAGGACCCATATCGATCCTATTCACTATGCAGAATGCAGCCCTAAGCACAGAGCCTGGCACAAAGTTAGCAGCTAATAAATATTTGGCAAATAAAAGACTGACTGAATAAACAAATGACCAACAAGTGCCCCAGTGACTAACTCTAGTGAACAGATAAAATCCAAGCAGGGGCCAAGGTGGGGTAGAGGGGAGGTTCACAAAGCTGGAATAACCCAGGTACTGTGGTATCCAGCAAAGAGAAGCCACATTAGGTACCAACCAAAACAGGCTGCTGGTTTCTCTCTCTCATTTCTTTTGATATTTGGCATACCTGACTCATTCTTCACCCCCAGAGCCATTCGCTCTACCTTGTCCTTGTCCATGACCACACTGGCCACAGGTCCAAACGCCCGGAAGTACTCAGACAGCTGAGTAGAATCCACATCCCGGGGAAAGCCACTAACAAACACACTTCGAAGCCCCTGGGCCTTTCGAGCAGCTCGCAGTTCTACCAGGTGTTGGTGCTTCCGGCCTCCCAAGTGGGCATCTAGGCTGGGTCCTGCAAAGACAAATGTGAAAAATATCCAAATCACTCTTCACTGTTCCTACCCCTTCCTCTCATCCTGGCTCCTTTTACCTTCCTCTCACCTATTTGTCTATATAGGGCATTCTTTCCAAGTGGTTCCCAGGAGAATTGGCCACATTACAAGAATTTTGTAAACCATCTATAAGTTCTAGGTAGAGCAACACCTGAAAACTAAAGAAATTCACAGGGAACTTATTCAGGTCATATAAAGAACTAAATAAATCAGGACTCTAGACTATTTCCCATGATCATCTCTGAGTATAGTATAGACTGCAAGTGCAAGACCTCAAGTTACACTGACCAAGGTCAAATCTTAGCTCTGGCAAGCTGTGTGAGATCTTGGGAAAGTTACTTAACCTCTCTGTGCATCAGTTTCCTCGGATATAAAATGGAGATAATAATAGTACCTTTCACATAGGCATTATTCTTATGGAGCATTTGGCAGAGAGTATATGGCAAATGTGGGAAAAGGTAGCTGCTATTTTATTTTTATTGCATTTTGAACCGGCTTCTTGATGTCACCAGTGTATATGTGGAGCCAGGGAACACTATCCTGGATTTGTGGGTTACACTACTGGACAAATAATGTCAGTGCCATATTCACTAAGAAAAAGAATTAAAGACCCCATTCAGGTAAGACCATGATCCCAGATTTCAAAAGACTGAGTCCCTTGCACTGTGATACAAGGATCTCTACTTTTCCAAACCACTTTCCAGTCCATGCCATGGCTCCACTTTTGGGTAGCTCCTCTGTAGGGCTCCCCTTAATCACTACATTTTCTGTAACCCCACAGCTTCGCAAACATATCTAGAACAATGAAACTGTCCCCAACTCTAGACGGTGAGCTCCTTCATCTCTGATCCCCTCTCTCAACCCTAGAACCCAGCGGAGTACCAGGCACAAAGGGGATGCCCAGTATACGACGGCCAAAGAGGGAATAAAATAATGAAACTTCCATCGTGGAGATTTCGCATACTGGAGGTAAGGTAGTGAGGCTGTCCCCACTCTGTAATCCCTTCGGACAGGCGGAGTGAAAACCGAGGTAAGTGACCCTACCAACCGACGTGACAACTATAACCTAAACCCTAGCTTTCACTAGGACCCAAGGAAGAAAACCCACAACCACCCCTCTCATAGCCACCGCTTACGGTTGGCTGTAGTAACGTGGCAGAGGCGGCAGCGGAAACCCCTCCGCTGCAGCGGTTCGACATCCGAATCCACCGCCTCCATTGCGACTCTTCAGGACGGACAAAACACTAACTCTTGTGACCACCGGAACTCCTACAAATAGCAACGTGATCGGAAGCAACTTCCGCTAGTCCAATAGGAAGTGACGTATAATGGGCACGGGCACACTCCTCCAGAAACCAAACTCCTTCGGCTCAGGTTCCGTTTCCAGCCTGTGTTAAGTCTTCAAAGCCGCCCAACCACGGTGTTTATCTGCATGCGGTAAGCCGACTGGTGTGCTCTGAGCTGTTCAGGCGTTGATTGACCCAAAGACCAGCCTGAGCTTTCCTCGCCGTGTGATCGTGGGTTGGTTGTACCTTCCTACGAGGGGCGGTAGAGACTCTCGCGCCTGTATCCTCAACCCCGTATTTTACTGGCTAATAAAGGCAGAGGATAAGCAGCCTCCACGTAGCCCAGGGCCGTCTCTGGACTTCCAGACTCAGGGCTGTTACTCCATCCCTCTGCCCTGGGTCCTCCCCCAAAATGGGCGTTCTGCGACCGTTTCCTAGCTCTGGTTGAGGAGCTCTGCCCCGACCGTGCACCTTCCTGCCTCCACGGGGCCACAGCCAGATCACTGCGGTCCCGGTGAGTTACGATTTCCTTCCGCAACAATGGGCTGCATGGAGCATTCACGAGACGCCAAAGCCACCCGGACACTTTCAAGGCATGCAACGGAGGGGGAAGGTAGTGATTTTCCCCAGGCTGGTCAGTTCCTCTCGACTCTACTGAGGTGTAAGCTCAGAATGGGGAGAGTAAAGATGCTGGGGAGGCCCTAGAAAGATCGTGGGATGAAGAGGATTATCAGGTAGGCTAAGTAGCTCTTGCTGTGGTTATCAACCCACAGCTTTGGATTGTAGAAAGAACAATGGACCTGAGGCAGACATCTCAACCTTTGAAACCTTAAGCAACTGGCAACTGCCCAAGAAGCACATAATAGGCTTAAGGTGCTCCTCCTGTTGGGTCCAGCTGTCTCCCAAACCTAAAAATGCAGTAAAAAACAGCACTAGAGCTGCTCCAATATCAAGTTGCTGAGACTGGCCTTGGGGATCCTTGATGCCAGTCTGTGCAAACACACCACACAGCTAGGTGGTAAGTTACTTCCCTGCAGTATCTCCCTGTAGGTAGGCTACATCTTGCCCTGGTCTCTTACAACTCCCAGATTCCATAAAAAGCACCTCCTGCCCCACCCTCCTCCAATGGAGGCCACCAGCCATCCAGAGAACCAGCTCATCCCAACTGTTCTGAATGAGTTATGTGCCAAGATGGAGCTTGGGTTCCAGCACCACAGGGAGCTGGGGTAGTTTGGGTCCTACAAGAAAGCTAGCTGAACAGCCTGCCTTCAAGGTTGCATATCCCATAAAACTCTTCCCAGCTTTATGTACCTCTTTTACTGTCCTGTTTTCCCAATTGAAGACACCACCCACACACCCCACACACACATCCATGGCAGAGAACAGCTGAGCCAGGAGGAGCTGAAGAAAACAGCTTTTTATTTGTTACTGTAAGAACCAATTACAGAATCCGAGGTTAAAAAAACGGACAAAAGATCTTTATTTCTGAGAATTGGCGTACAAAAGGCGAAGGGGACAAGAGGAGGGAAGGAAAGAGAGAGCATAGGCTGGGGTTGATGCCAGCTTAGGGGCCTCAAACTCCAATTAGGAAAGTCCGGACACCGGACAGGAAGAGAAACCCCCCCATTAGAATAAAAAGATAGACATGGCAGTCATGGCAGTGCACGCCCCCCCCCTCCCCAACCAGATACCACCACCTCTTCCCCTCCCCCATCCCCTTTCACAAAGGGAGGCAAAACTTTTAAAAAATTAAAAAACCCTCCCCCCAAAACTGTCCAAGACAACTGTGGGACCTACTCCCAAAAACAGGCTAGGTTCCCACAATGGGCCAAGTTCCTGCAGTGTTCCCTCCATCACCAGGCATGGAGAAGCAGGGGAGAGACAAGCCTCCAAGTGGTAACACCAGAGGGCACCCAACCTCTCCAAGGACACACTCACTAGCCCCCTCCCCACCGGTCATTCCTCATTCCCTTTGCTACTTGAGGGAAGGGAGGTTGGGTGCCCTAGACTCCTACCCTCTAGCTTTCAGCCCACCTCCCTTCCCCACAGATGCTCAGTCCTCCAGGACAATGGGCTCATTGGTGCTGGCAGGATGTGAGGGTGCAGACAGAGGGACGGGGGGCCGCACTGCAATCAGTGGTGGCTTCACTTTCAGGGGCAGGTTGGGCCGGCGTGCAGCTCGCCGCATTTCCACATGGGTCAGAGCCTTCCGCAGGGCCCTGGACAGAAAGGGGCAAGAGGGACAGAGAAGGCTAAGACCCTTGAGGAGAAACCTCACAGTCCATGCTGTAGTTCTGCCTTCAGTCCATTCTTTTCTGGCATCCCCACCCTGCACCCAGTCTTCCTGGAGCTGGTCTTACTCAAATACCCACCAATTTTCCATACCCACCAGCCTGGGTTATCAACCTCTCAGCTCCCTACCTGGTATCTTTTGTGGCCACAAACACCACGGGATTGGGGGCATCAGCTGGGTTTAGTTTCTGACGCTTGGCTGCTGGCTGTGAGCCTGAGCGAATCCCTGAGGCCAGAGGCCTTCCATTGGCAGAGAACGGGACCCCAGCCCCTGCCATCTGGAAAAGGGTGGGGCAGCGCAATGAGAGGGGACTCCCACAGACTCCTACCAGAAATAAAAGCCCACCCCTAGCAGCTTGGCCTGCTCCAGTCTGTCAACTCACAGTCTCATAGGCCCGTTTCACCATAATGCCTCCCAGGCCCCGGTTCTGGGTCAGCTGGTTTCTGTTGATTGGTGTCTTGGTACCCCGAGGTGTTTTTGGTTTCAGAGGTGCCTGGGCCACTACCAGGAAAAGAGTAAAAGAAAACTCAGAGAACTGTCATACTTTCTCATCTCCACGCAGTCTCCCTGGGCATCCCTGAAAGTGGTGATGGAGTGAGGTTGGGCTTGGCGAGCAATTGCCAGTCTTTAAAAAGCACACAAGTGTGATCTAACCAATGCAGTAATACTGAATAGCTTAAGAACAAACATGACTAACCTACAATAGTACAGGTTGTTAATCTTTGGACTCCGTGGGAGAGGAAAAAAAGCAGGGGGAGAGAATGGTCTCGATAGTGAAAGGACTGAGAGCCTGACACCCTACTGGCTCCCCACCCCACACCCACTCTATATCCACAGTCTGGTTCCCCATCCCATACCCAGATCTTTGACGATAGTTGCCAGGGGCAGCCGCACCAGAGGGTGAATCTTCAGTGGAGTCTTGGCAGCCTTAGGAAGTCGAATGGAGCCTGGAGAACAAAAATGGAAGCTTTTGAAGGGGCTTCACTGTTCAGGCCTCTTCTTGAGCCAGAAGCTTCCTAATCTCCTAATAAACCTCTGTAGCCTACTATCCCTACTTTCATTAAACATCCAGAGAAACACTGGTCTCTGGCCAAAGCAACCCTAAACCTGCCACTGGCCCCACCACGCCTGCCCTTACACTCTGCCTTGATGGCATTTGCATTGATAGGGGCATAGGGTCGTCGGGCAGCCCTTCTCGGCTGTAACAGGTCCCTGCACATGCGTCTGGCAAGACGGGTCAGCTTTGTGGTCTGCAGCAGGAATGTTTGCCTGTTCTTAGCCAGCAACTTGGCCCGGTTGGCGCTGGTTGTATAGGGGGAAAGACTTTGGGCTTCAGGTCTGGATAAATGACCCCTCGAGTGTGGCTCCTGGAAGGACACAGGAAAAAAGGAGATCACAGATGGGCACTGAAGCTCCTTTCTATTTTCTATTCTCTGCAGAGAACAATTTATTCCTGTCCAGTCTCCATTGCCATCACGACCTGATTCCCCAGCCTCTATCTACCACCACCTCCCACGCACATACACACACATCAAACCATCACCATAGAAGAAGGTGAGTATTCTGGACTTCACAAAGCTCCTATCAACATGCCTACAGCTCTCCTCCGTTTGTGCCCTGTCAGTCCTTACTGTTGTGCCCCGAGCAGCCCCCTCAAGCTGGGTGGGGGTCTTCAGTCCCCCATACTTCTTCCAGTAGATCCAACAGGAAGCACAAAGGCGGCACTGCATATTGGGGGGACCCCAAGCGTACCACTGGGCAGACTGTGTGGCTGTAGAAGCAGGGAGAGGAGGCGAGGGAGTATTGGAAAGAAGCATGCCACCTGAGCCCCTCAGGTTCTTGGGCCAGAGCAGACCTCTCTCACCCACCCTTAACACCCTTGTCCCTCATGGAACTCACTGTGGCAGCTCTCACAAGTCAAGCCCTTCTGGAATCCAGCCCCATTCATACCAGGTTTCGAGCCCACAGAGATGATCTGATTGGGGTTTGGCTTAGTGCTAATAGGGGCAACAGTGGGGAGAAACCAGGAACTGGTCAAGGGAAATAATTCATTTCCACCTTGTCTCTGCCCCTGCCCCTCTCCAATCACTGAGGAAAGCACAGGCTGGGGGAAGAAAAGGAAAACATGGCAGTCTGTCTACTCATCATACTTACTAGGTGGGGATATAGACTTGTTTCAGTTTGCTGTCTGCTTCAGCAGCTTTCAATCTTTTCTGCAGGAAGGAAAAAAAGAAAGAGAGCATTTCAGCAGGAGGAAGTTATCAACTTCAAAGGCAGGGGTGAGCAGGTCTCTGAGCCAGCCTCCCTGGCCCAAACCATACCTGCTGAATATAGCGGTCTGTGGTTTTCCACATGTAATAAAACTGGACTATGCTGGCAAGTGACTTCCAGGGTAGCTAAGGAGGCAGAGAGGAAGGATGAGCTGACACTGGCCCCAGGTCCTGGTTCCCTCACCTACCATCTCTTCCACCTCTCCTCCTAGCCCTATCCACTTACAAAGTCCTGACGAATATCATTGAAATCCTTCCCATACTTCTCCAGGGCCTCCTCAAATAGCATGGCCTCCGAGGCAGACCATTCCTCCATCTCATCCCGACACAACACCGGGCCCCCCTGGGGCACCAGGGTGGACATGGCTTTAGCCAGGTCATAGCCGTTCCTTTGCAAGGTATCCATTGCGTGAAACTACAGGGGAGGCGGGAAACAATGCTGATGACCACTGCTGTGAATCCCCTGGCACCGCTCCCCTGCTGCTCCTTAAATACTCCCACACCCTCAGCAACACCCTCATCTCCTGTCCCCAAGCTCTGGAGGTCCCTGAAAGCCCAGCCTGCCCAACTAACCACCAACTTGTGCTCACCAGGGTGATGTCTCGGGAGGCAGCAGCTGCACTCATATGCAGGCTTGGCTGCCGAATGGAGCTACTGCAATCTAGGGCTCTCGCAAAGGTCCCCACCGCCCTGAGGAAGACATTCAGAAGTCAAGAGAGAAAGGAGGAGAAAGCACCAGGGGGCTGAGGTACTAAACAAGATGAGAAAAAATGAAAACACTCATGCCAAAAATAAATCAATAAATAATGTGAATCTCTAAGAATGGGACTTAGAACTATGTCCACACCTGCCCCAGCCCACCTTCCCCATCCACCACCCCTCACCGGGCCACCACGAGAAACTGATCAATCTGCCGGTCTGTTAGAGGGTTGTCTGGATCCCAGACCTTCATCTCCATCTTCTGTTGGTTTCGATTATCAGATTCTCCTGGGGAACAGGGCAATGGCAACATCAGGGAGAAGACAGTGGGGGTACTGTCAACAGTACCTCATTCCTCCTCATCTCCTGGTGGGACTGTATTAGCCACCTCAACTCTCAGACTTCCCTTCCCATTTGCCCCTTTCAGGTTCCTATGGTCCCATTCTGTCAGGTCACAGCAGAGAGCCATGCAGAGTGGGCACTGGACAACTCCAGGGCACGCCATTCACAGAGACTATGATGTCACATGACCCAGAAGCCATACAGTCTATCCTGTTACTTACCCTCTGTCAGGCGATCAGGGATCTCAGCTTGGTATTTGCAACCAACTCTGATCTCCCCCTGATCAGCAAGAAGTGTCCTCTGCACAGGGTCAAACACCAGTGAGTAAAAAAAACAGTCCTGGAGATGGGAAAAGAAAAGGTAAGTAAGGCAGCAGTCCTTGCAAGTAGGGGAAAGTGGGGGACATCCAGAGTTCCCAAGGCAAACTGTCTGTCAACCTCTACCTTATCACAGTTCTACCTTCCTCCTGCCTTTTGGGGCGTAACCCGATCCCCTCCCTCTTCTCCCAATACCTCTTTCTCACCTCCTTTTCCAGGTACTGGCTCAAGATATCTGTCTCATTCAAGAGGGTCACACTGCATTTCCCCCTGCAGGCGAGGTCAGAAAACTCTGGGTGACCCTCATTCCCTCTCTGCAGCACCTCCACCATACCACCCCCTCCTCTCCATCTTCTAAATAAGAGCATTTAGGTCACAGTGGCCAATTGTCCTATACCGTATGTGGGTAGCTGGTAATGATTCAAATTGCCGAGAAAGAAAAAGCTCGCGGTGCTTCAATTGATGTCGCTGCTGTTCCGACACCCCCGGCTGCTTTGATTCCTCCTCAAACTCCCCTGGGAGATTAAGGAGGAAGAAACGAAGTCAGAAACTAATTCAGAAAGAGGCCCCCTTGGAAATTCCAACCCAGAAAAAACACTTCCTATCTCAGCTGTTTTTCTCACGCTCCCCAGGCATCTGCCCACCATACCCTTACCCCACCAGCTTTCCCTCTTAGCCCTCTCCTCTCTCCCAATTACAGGTGCTCCCAACTCTCTATCACTAGTGAGCCTCTGAGAGTACAAAGAATGCCACAGAAATACATCCCAAGCCCAAGGCCCAATGCTCAGACACCATTCATAAAGCACAGATCTGCCCACACCAGGCCCAGCAAGAGTATCACACTCGTCTCTTTCTTGCTAAAGCAGCCTGCGGTCCAGAAACCAGTAAGATGGAAAAACATCACACAAGGTTGTGTGTACCAGTTCCTCTTTTCAGATTTCAGGAGACTCTGTTCTTAAACATCACATGCAACTCTAACTATCCCTCAGTTTCTACTTGGCTAATAATAGTTTGTGGGGCTTTCAAGGACAGTACCTCTCAAGCCAGTGCCAACACCTTCCTCACCAAGGAGCTGCAACTTGCCCTGAAGCCTCGGTGGAAAGAGTTAACTTGGCTGGGATCCAACCAAAGTAGGAGGGGGCAGAAGAGCCACAGGCCCAGGCTCATTGGTGCATTGTTCCCAACCTGGGGGGCAGAGAAGGAGGGGGGCGCCCGCAGCAGGCTCCACCCCTCGCCTGTGTGCTCCGGAAACCCTGTGCTAAGGCAAAGGGGACCACACCCCCCACACCCCTTCTGATTGGACAAGGCCAAGGTCAGCCCCTGCCAGATGAGGCTGGAAACCCCAGAGGGTCAGAACTTGGTAGGCCTAGCTCCTCATTAACCCCTTTATGCCCAAAGGAGCCTGAAATAAGGAAAATAGGAAGGAGGAACGAGAGGAAAGGGAAAGAAAGCCAAAGAGGAAAGGAAAAAGAAACTAAGGAAAACACTAGACAACATATTTTTGGAAAGAAGATGAAAGAGCAAAGAGAAGGAAGTTAGGGCAAAAGGGAAAGATGGCAAATGGAGTGTAGGGTAAGACAGGAGGTGAGAAAGAGGAAAAAGTGCAAGAAAACTTTCCTAGATTCCTACTCTATCCATTCAGTGTATTCTTACCACCTCATGATAACAAAATAAGGCTGCTTCCCGGTTTTGCAGGCTTCTAAGTACAATCTCTTCCTCTTCACCTTGACCTTCACAGTCACCACCCACTGTCCGAACAAACGCAAAACTGTTCCCCAAAGGTCCTGCTTTTCTAAAGCTCTTCTTTGTCCCTCACTTAAATATTACCATATTTTTACACACACCATTCACTCAAAAAACATATCAGGCCTTTCCTTATCATGGTCTCACCACCCTGCTTCCAACCCTAACGTGGAAAAACAGGCCTCCCTCCACAGACTGTCATTTCCCACCCGCAGACGCACATCCCTGCCTTGGGCATGCTACCAGGGGAAATCCCTGCAGAGACATGCCCAGGCCTCAGATCATGGGGAAGGGGAGAAAGGGGGACTGGGCTTGGGGTGGGGGGACGAAGACACTCACTGGCATTACTATCAGCCAGGCTGTTGAGGCTACTAGAAATGTCCCTTCGCCGGAAAAGGCACACAACCTTTGCCTCCACATTTCCATTTGCGGTCTGGGGGGGTGGGGAGGGAATGGCAGTAAAAAAATGGTTATTTGAAAGTCGACATGCATAAAGAAGAGATTAACAGTGAATAAGTTTCTAAGAAATGTAAGTAGAAAACCCCAAGAAATCATGAATAAAAGGCTTACATTTAAGGAGAGACTTCCAAATCCCTTTCCTTAGCCCCCAAGAGAGAATAGTAAAGTTCACACTAAGCTCTCAATAGCCTTTCCTGAATACATCCAATGAATGAATGAATGAATATGAATGGGCACCTCTCTCTCTTTTTCTCTACCAACCCGAAGTTAGAGACCTCAGAATAAAGAGACCACGGGATGGAGGCGGGGAGAGGGGACAGGCCTCTTGCTCCACTCACCTTGTTGAGCTCCTCAATCCGTCTAACCAGGTAAGGATTGCTGGAGGA
The DNA here is from genome assembly GCA_029783875.1 of Phataginus tricuspis. Lineage (NCBI taxonomy): Eukaryota > Metazoa > Chordata > Mammalia > Pholidota > Manidae > Phataginus > Phataginus tricuspis. The sequence goes on along the minus strand of JAQQAC010006904.1, from coordinate 12,053,325 downwards.
GTTCTCAAAATAGACGTAATCTGCAGTTGGGGGTGGGGAAGAACCGGGAAGATCAGAGGAGATGACAGAGCCAGAGTACCAGGGTAGAAGGAGAGAGTAGTCGTGAGTGGGCCAAAAGAAGATAAGGGTTCAAGTGCAGAGGACGCTGAAATGTGGAAGTGGAGAGACTAAGAGAAAATAAGGGATGCGCCCTTCCCCCACCACCACCTAGTTCTAAAATCAGACCCTTCAGTCTAAAGTGAGCCCTAAGAAAGAGACGAGAAACACGGGGTCCTGTAGTCCCCACAACTCAGCGATGGAGTTGCACCCCAGTCTGGGCGAAACGAGCCATTGGCCACTCCAGCGCAGGGCCCCTACCTTTGCGAACAATAACGCCCGGGTAGAGGAAACCTCCCGGCGGCTGCCCCTCAGGTGACAGAGTGGTCGCTGAGGCCCTCCGGACCCCCTGTCTGTCCTGTCAGCTCCTTTGGAACCACTTTCCTAAGCCCCACTCCCCGACCCGGGGCCCCAGGCGCAGCCCTGAGAGTGCCGTCGGGGCTGCCCACAGCCTCTCTGGGGAGTCTCGGCCCTGGCCGCGTCGCCATCCCCGCACCCTCGCACCCAGCACCCCGGTTCCGGTTCCGGTCCGCACTCCGGACCACGCCGCCCCAGAGGCGCCTGCCCGCGCCGCCAACTGCCGAGCCTCTCCGGTCCCGGCCCCCAACCTCTCCCACCCTGGGCCCCGCAGCCCCTACGCCCAGTACTCACCCCCCACCCGGTACATGTTGGCCGCCATGGCCGTTCCCGCCGCCGCCTCCGGCCGCACAAAGGGGTCCGGAAGGCTCGCGGGGGCAGGGCTCGACTAGGGGAGAAGCCCCGAGTGCGGGGCTGGCGCTTCGCGGAAGTCTCAGTAGGGCCCGCGCAGCCGGCACCTCTGCCGCCTCAGCCGTCGCGGTTCATCCCGGCCCGCGCTGTCGCAGCCGCCGCTACCGCCTCACGCCCGGGACGCCGGGGCCGGCGCCAGTCCGTTCGGCTTCTTCCGGAACGAGCTCGGCTCCCGCAGGACCGGAGCCAGGCTCCGGCTCGCCTCAGTTTCGCCGAGCCCCACCGGCAGACGTGGGGCTCTGCCGGCCGTGGGGTAAGCTTGTCGGCCCGCTTCGGGGTTCGCCTCCTTCCGGAACACCTTCGGCCGATCCGGAGAACAAGGCCCGGCGCTCGGCTGAGGTCGGAGAGCGAGACCCCAAAGCTCGGCCACTTCCGGAAGAGGTTCGGCTCCCTCCGGCCAACCGCGGCCGGGCGCTCGGTTATTTCCGCTGCAGCTCGGCCCCTCCTCCGAGGGCGGGAGCGGAGCTGGGCTTAACTCTCTCCCCGCCAGAGCCCGGCAGCTCCGCCTGCGTCCCCGGAAGACTCGCCCGCCTTTGCAATTCGCTGTTATTTGCAAGCGGTTTTGCCTGTTATTTGCATGAGTGATCTACGTTCCCTTACCCTTTCCGCCCAATCCTTTTCCTTTTATCTCCAACCCTACAGCGCCCAGCCGCACCCCACAAATCGACCGGGAAACGACTTTGCTTTTGGTTTATTGCCCCTCAGCAGGCGGCGGGAGTAGGGCCCCAGGCTAGGGCTGCCCGGGTCAGCCAGTGAGTCTATACAGTGTGTGCAGGGGTGCCGTTCGGCCCTTCCAGAGAAATGCAAGTTCGGGAATGTCTCGAAGTGGAGGAAAGGGTCCACCCCTGGTCCTGGAGGTTCGGGGGGGAGCGGAGACACACCGCAGGGGCCGGTGGGTCCCGTCGGGCAGCTGTCAGACGTCGAGAGAGGAGGCGGGGGACAGGGAAGGGGTTCGAGAGGGCGTGGCAGGCGCCGGCCCCGCACCCCCGGCACCCAGCACTCGCCACTGGAAGATGCTTGCGTCCTTGCCACCCAGGGAGACGAGATGGGAGTCATCGTGCGTAAACCGGACGCTGGTCACGTGGCTGCCGTGGCCGCCGTACACTAGGCTTGGCGCCTGGGCGGGAAGGAAAACCGATCGAATAGCGGCGGGTGCCGAACCCCTGGCTCAGCCCGCCAGGCCCTGAAAGCCCTGAGAGGCCTCACCTTGGCGCGCGCGCACGGGTACTGGAAGAGGTGCACTTTGCAGAAGTCGTCGGCCACAGCCACCACACGCTCGTTGTGCGAGCGGCACAGGGAGTTGATGTCGGTGCCATCCGAGCCGTCCGGCCACACGCCTAGCACAGCAGCCGGCCTCAGCACAGCTTCTCCCGGCCGCCACCCACCCACGGCCCAGAGCTACGCTGTTTCCAGCGCTCAGGGCGCGGTGGCCACCCACTAGCTGCGTTCCAGGCAATCCTTCCCAGTCCCCAGGGCCGAGGGCTGCAGGGGCCTCCTGGGCTGGATCTGCCGGTTTCTTGACGCCCATCCCACCACACACACTCAGCATTCCGAGCCTGGGGCGGGCTCCACCTTGTCCCCCATTCATCCTGCAAGGTTCTGTACTCCTGCACCCCCGCTCACCATAGACATGGAAGCCCAGCACGCAGGTGTACGTGGCCCACTCCCGGTCTCTGCTCTCATAGCGATTCCTCAGCAGCTTGCAGCCTCCAGCCACGTCCCCTGGGGAGAGGAGCCCACCCTCGGTTCTCATCCTGCCTTCAGAAGGCTAGGAGAAAGACGCTTAAGGCGGTGGCATGTAATCTAGCTACCTTGGTAGCCATCGACCAGAGCAAAATCCAGCCCTCTGTGCTTCCTGAATTCTCAACTGAAGTTCTCCTAACCACTCCCTTGTCATCAGTTCTCCCTACCTAGATCAATCCCCCCTATCTGCCCTGAGAAACTTTAACAAAACACCCTTTTCTTAGTGCATTTTTCAACCCCCTCAAGTCCTTGTAAGAACAAGATATGGTGTAAAACTATGTTTTTTATTCCAAGTCACAAAATTTCTCTTATGTGTATAACTCTAACCCCACTTCAACCCCATCTCCACCTCCTTATCTGACAGCTTCTCCACCTGGAGCTCCCCACATACTCTCCTTCCTCCCCTCCCAACCAGGAGCCCCTCCCACACAAGTAAAACCCACCCGATTACCTCTCCCAGTGCTCTCCCCTACTGCCACTCACAGTAAAGGATCTCATAGTCCCCAGAATTGGACATGATGAAATTTCCATCCTTGGACCAGTCAAGGTGAGTGATGAAGCTGGAATGACCCTGGGAGCAAGGGCCAAGAGATTAAAAATGTAGCTACCATTTCCCATCCCAGCCCCCCTAGTTAGTGCATTTAGACCCTTCAAGTTGTTTACCTGCTATGGCAATGCCCCACCCTCCAGCCCAGCTTCCTCACCACACAGCGGCCAAAGCGGCTGGACTTGGCACCATCACTGGAAACGCTATAGATGTAGATCATGTTGTCATGGGAACCAATGGCGAGGTACAGCCCATCTACAAAGACAGTCACTCAGAGATGGAAGGGCCACGGACGGGTCTGGGTCTAGGGTGGGGATGGCTCCCACCTGGGCTGTACCGGACCACTGAGAGCTGCTCATTGCCATCAGTGACATCAGACACAATCTCTCTGGTCTCTGTGTCCAAAACCAGCCACCTGAAAGGGAAGGGGGTGGAAAGCAGGTATGCGGAGACCTGTCCTGGGCAGGGTGGGGGTTGGCAAGTTGGAGAGTCTCAGAGACACCCACAGAAAGGCTGTGATGTAGAGAGGTTGCCACTGCATTTTCATGCTAGGAAATGGGAAGTGGCTAAAGGCAGATAAAAGCTGAAAGGCTTCTCATGCCATCTAAGAAAGGAGTACAGGGGCCCAACTACAAGGGCCATACAGAGTCTATAAGCCCATCACTTCCCTGTGTTAGCCTCCCTCATGCCTATCCCATCCCCACTGCTTCTCTGTCCTGAGCTGCTACCTCCTCTACTCCCAGGCTTGGAGGGGAAAGTGGCTGGGTGTGATGACAGGTGCCACATGAGGGCAGGGGAGGCCCAGGCTGCTGGGAGAAGCACTGAGGAGCAAGAAGGTGCAGCTGGGCTCCTGAGCAGGCAGCAGTCCCACTCCCCAACTCCACCAAGAACCCTCCCCATACCTCCTGCTGTCCCCTCCAAGGAGTCCTGGCTCCCTCTCACCTCCCCGTGTTCAGTCCTACGGCCACAACTGCCCCACTGGGGTGAAAATCAGCACAGACACCAGTCTCCTGGAGGACAGAGAAGGTGAATTCAAGAAGATGCCTTTCTAGTGAGGGAAGCAAGGTGGACACCTTGTCATCTTGGTAACACCAAAGCTCCCTCCTCCCAAGGATATGAGAGGAAAGGAACAGTAGACCTGGGGTGGAGGAAGGGTGTTACTGCAGCCTAAATGTTGGGGAGAATATTTAAAATACACAGCCAGACTTGAGGCCCCCCCAGCAGTTCAGATTAACCATTTGTTGCTGGATCAAGGGGAGGTGGGGAGTGGGGAGGCAGTGCTCAGGCCTAACAGAGGCATTGGCACTGAAGAATGGGTATTTTAGTAGCCAGTACAGCCATTTCAGTACAAACTAGTTGCTTCTGGGGAGCAGAAGGAAAGGGGATGTTGGGGAAGGAGTGACAGCTATAGGAGTTATGGTGAGTGTAACAATGGGGATCCAGGAACACAGGGCTCTACCTTGAGGTCAATACTCCAGGCCAGTGCATGGCCCTCCCCATCCCACAGGCAGAGCTGCCGGTCATGGCCACAGGTGAGGAAGCGGTTCTGGAAGGGATGTGTGCAGAGGCCCCAGAGCTCATCGGTGTGGCCCTGCAGCAGAGTGTGGGCTGTCACTTCTGGCCCTCCCCAACAGTTCTTCCCTCCCTCCTCTCTGAGCGCTTGGCCCCCAACCTGGATTACAGGGGAGAAGCCCTGGGCCAGATCTCCCCTCAGCAATGCATTCTTCGTGGTTCCCACCAGCAGCTCAGAGCCCAGCCCCTCAGCAATAGCCCGCACGGCTCCAAAGTGTTCAGGAATCTGCAGGGTGGTGGCAGAAAGTGAGGAGCCCACTGACCATTTCTCTTCCCCCTCCCTCCCTCCACCCCAGCCCAGCCCTCACCTCAGCCTCTTGGAGGGCCACCAACCCGGGCCCCCACTGTACCAGCCGGCGGTCCCGCCCACCACCGCTCAGCACAGTCCCGTCCCGCTGAAGACACAGGGCGAAGATGGAACCTTCATGAGCATGGGCCTGGGCCACAATCCCGTAGGTCTCTGTTGGCAAAGTCCTGGGTGGGTCATGCTCTTGGGGTGCAGGGAAGTGGGGAACAGGAGCAGCCTAGGCCGTCACAATAGAGTAGTAACTCCCAGCTGTTGAATGCCTACTGCATACTATCTCATCCTTGGCTATTAGTCTCCCTAGTTTATAGACTAGGCAACTGCGGCTCAAAGGGAGGTAACTTCCTAAAGTCTCAACAACTAAGTAGCAAAACTGGGATTTGAACCCAGGATCTGGCAAACTTCAAAGCCCCAGCCCTTCCACCTTTGCCATGTTGCCCCTACCCTTCTAGACTGGCCCCCTTAAAGGCCCCACTAAGGTCTACAAAGAACTATCAACTCTCACAGTAAAAATACAGGAAATCACCCTCTCTGTTCCCACAGACCCTTTGGGTACTAGACCCCCCCAGGTACTCCCACAGCCATGTACCTTTGGCACCACCCCTGCCTGGGGTCCTGGAATCTGAGAGACTCCTCCCCCAGGTGAGAATGTTCCCCTCTGAGTCACCAGTGAGAATGTCTCCATCCGGGAGGAACACAAAGCAAGGGATAAACTTGGGTTTCTTGTATTTCTAGGGGACAGGCAAGCAGAGAGCAGAGGTCAAAGGGAAGGACAAAGGCTAAAAGTCACGGGACAGTTGCAACTTGGGTAGCATTAGGGCCTGTAGTACTCAGACCAATGCTCCATCTCCACTCTGCCCTCCCCCACCAGCTGGCACCCATCCATGCCTCACCCCAAAGACACCCTGTTTCCGGGTGAGGGTTCCATTCCCAGGAACCCCTGCTCCTCCACTCCAGTTCCAGAAGTGGACATGGGATTTCCCACTAGTGACAATGCAGCTGCTGTCGCGTGGGTTGAAGCCAACGGCCAGGACTGAGTCATTTGTACTCTGAAGGGAAGATACAAGTTGCAGCCACCTCAAGTGCTGAGCACCCTCATTCTACTTGGCTCCCCTCACTATGCATCCTAACAGCTGGTCTGCAGAAGTCCACAAACTCCAGGACAACCCTTCCTTCCAGACCCTGTGCCTCTAAGAGCACTACTCCCAGTCACTCAGAATTAATCACCCCAGCGCCTAACACATTATCCCTTCCGAGGTCAGAACTAACACAGTCCCCATCGCACAGCCTCAGAGAGGCCAGGAGGCTCTCTCCAGGTGACCCAGCCAGGGAGGAGGTAAATGCAGGCGTAAGTCTGGTGCTCTCTGTGCTCCTGTACTTCCACCAACCTCGGCACCCAACCTCAGTGCCCCTCCAGGCCATCTGGACCCCTCACCTTGATCTCAGCCAGCTTTGTGCCCCGGCTGCAGTCCCACACCGACAGCATGTGCTCATTGGAATCATCCACCACACAAAGAAAAGCACCCTGATCCTGAAGATGGGGGACACATTGGAGGGGCTGAGTGAGGCCTAGAGGTCTAGGAGTTCATGGTCACTAGGCAAGGGATGCCACCGCAGGTTGGGGGCAGAAGTGGACATGTTCCTTTCTCAGGAGAGCTGGCTGGGGTTCAGAAAGGCCAGAACTTCTAAGGTTTCCTGGTGAAGTGCAAGAAAGGGGCTCCTGGGCAAGGTAGACAGGGGTCTAGAGGTTTTGGGGCCAGCTCACCACAACTGAAAAGGCCAGGGCCCCCACACCCCGCTCAAAGGCCCCCAGACCAATCTCCTGCAGCTTCAGCAGCGTCTCTGAGTTCCAGATGTGAACCACAGGCTGCAGGGGCTGGTGGAGGAGAAGGGGTCAGGAGTGTGAAGGACAGCTGGGCTGGAATTTCATCCTGTCTGCCTGGTGTTTGACTTTGGCCTTACCTTTCCATCCTTATCGACTCCAGCTGTCTGTCCTGAGGCTACCCGAACACCATCAGGGTGAACAGCCAGGCTAAGTGGGGGAGGAGACAGTCTAGGGAAGGGGGTTGGTTTCTCAAGACCACCCAGGACACCTCTATGCTTGCAGAGCAGCCAGGCAACTCTTCTGCTCCTCCACACCGCCCAGACCTTCTTCCTGCCAAGCCCACCATCCCCATGTCTAGAGCTGCCCACTCCCAGGCCTCAGGCCCCTCACCATCGCACGCAGTCCGTGTGCCCCCGGTAATGTCTCTGGCCGCCACCTCCAGGACCCCCTGGGCCGCCCCGGGGCCGGTACAGCACCACCACACAGGCAATAAAGTAGACTACCTCCCCAGAGTGCAGCACAAACAGATTAGAGCGGGAGTCACGACCCCTGTACCCATAACTGGAGTGGGGCTCGAGGTCAAGGAAAAGGACAGATCAAGGGCAGGATGAGAAAGAGAAGAAAGACAGAGTTTCTGGCTGGCAGCACCACTGGCAGAGGATGGTAGGGGAGGATTCAGAGGGCTCCCTGTCCCCACAGACACAAGAGGAAACCATAAAGAAGGGGGTTTCCCATGAAGTTGGTTCCCATGGGACTGGAGGGGGCAGGATACACCCAGTCAAGGCTGAGAGTCTCCGGGGGTGGGCCGCTGGGCAGCTCCTCAAGGCTGCGGATGCCAGACGGGATGTACATGGTAATGGGGCGGCCTCGAAGGAACATCTTCACTGAGATGCCTTCTACAGAGAAAAGGTGGGGGGTGTCAACACACCCTGCAGCCTCCCTTCCAGGAAAGCCAGAGCAGAACTCTACCCACCACACTTCACAAGTCTCCCAAAATAGCTCCTGGGGCTGTAACCCAAACTCTAAGTCCATTTTCCAGACCCCTCAGTACATACCCAAATTGTAATTGCTCCTCCGAGATCCAGGACCCCCAGGGCTGAAGAGGGGGTCTTTTCCCCCACGGCTGTTAGGAAGAGAGAAAAGCATAGAGATCAGGGTCAGGTCCCCAGACCTAAGTGGGGAGGGGCAGGACACAAGAAAAGAGGTTACTCTAGAGACCACAGTCACCTCTGCAGGCTTTTAGTTTGCATTCTGAACGTTTAAGGGACTTTTAGCTCCATTTAAGAGATGAGAAGATTTGAGTGTTAAAGAGGGCTCAGTGCAGGGCATGAGGTCATAGTTTGTAAGAGGCAGTGTGGGGTGACAGGGAGGAGCCCTTTCCTCCAGACCGCCAGACCTCTGGCTATTTACCCATCAGTAAAATGGGACCAAAGTGCATCCAGAATGCACACCAGCCCTGCCTTTCAGGGATCTGGGAAGTAGCAAGAAAGTTCTTATTTCTCAAGAGGAAAGTGACAGGCAAATTCCAGAGACCACTGTCATTAGATGATAATAAGGTGATACCTCTTCGAAGAATAAAAGAGAGACCAAGGACAGGGCTAGAATGAACACTCAGGTGTTCTGGGGCCTCTATGCACTCTGAAACAATAATGCTTAGCCACCGGGATTTCCCGTCGCTCTCTAGAATTAAAGCCTCGTACGGGGGGCTAGTGGGGCTGAAACTCTGAGGACAGTCATCCATGAAAATCATGGGAGTTTTGGGGAAAGCCTCTTGGAATGTTGGAAGCTAGGTTGTGATATGGTGGCAAGGGCCAGGGGAGTGGAGTCAGGAAGAGTTGGGTTCAAATCCTGCCTCTGGCTGTGTGACCCCAGGCAAATGACTTACCCTCTCTGAACCTGCTTCCTCACCTGGACAATGAACAGCATGAGACCACCTACCCCCCAAGGATGTCGTGGGACTGAATGAGATGGAGGAGGTCGAGGGTTTAGCACAGTGCCGGGTACACAGCAGGCGCCCCAGGAGCACTTGTTCCTTTCTTCCTGTTGGGCAATGAGGTCCCCCCACCCCACCCAGGGAAGTGAGGTGAGGGATGTGGAAAGTCAAGAGCCTGAGCCTGGGGTGGGGCAGGCTGGGGGGGGCCTCGCCCACCTCTCTGTGCTCCCTGACCGCAATAACAGGTTGGCCGAGGAAGCCGCCTTCCGGGAGAGTTTCTGTCGAGGCCGCTCTGAGGGGGATGAGGAGGAGGAGGAATTTCTCCGTGGCCTGGGAGAAGCAGAGAGAGGAGTTGAAGGTGATTCCCTCTAGTCGTGCTCCCCAACTGCTCCCATTCGCCACCAGTGTCTGCAGGACACTTACGCGTCCGTGCACTGCGGAGGCCGCACGAGCCTGAGGCCGCCCGGCGGGCCGGGGGAGCCGGTGCCACTGCTGCTGCCCCCTCCTTCAGACGGGGTCCCGCTCAGCTCTTCACTGCCTCCCTGAGGGGCGGGGGGCCCGTTGCTCAGGCCAGCCGAGCCAGGGGGTGGCTCCATCTCCACCTCTGTCTCCTCCGTCTGGGTGCCTCGGCTCACCAAGGAGGGACTGTATGTGGGTGGCAGTCCTGGGGGTGCTGCAAGGCTGCCAGGGAGACAGTGAATCAACCTGATGCCCCAAGAGGTCCCAGGAAGGAGGAAGAGGGTGTGACAACACACATACCTGTCCCTCGTTGGAGCTGGTATGCCAGAATCCTGCAGGGAGGTGGGGGATGCCTGTAGCCGCAGCAGGCGAAGGGCTTCCGCCAGGGCTGCCTTCACCAGCTCCATCTCCTTCTCCTGCACCTGAAGTCGCCGGCTCAAGGACTGCAAGGCCTCCTGAGCAGGGCCCTCATCTGGGAAAAGGGCAAGAGGCACTGAGAACGTACCCACCACCTGGGGGAAGGGCTGAGCGGATACTGTCTCCCTGAAATTTTTTATTCGTCCAACAGGACTGCCCCCTTCAAACAGCCCCAGGCTTGGAGGCTAGCCCAGAGGGGAGGAGACGGGTGGTAGAGAACCAAGAGCCTCCTTCTGGCAGGGCAGGCAAGGACCCTGGCAAAGCTCCCTTCCTACTGCCGTCCCAGCCTCCGCAAAGACAGGGAGTACCATGGAGTTCGGGGGAAAATATGGAGTAGTACTGAGGAACGTGGGAACCGCAGAGGGAGGCGCCGTACTGGTGAGGGATGACAGGGCCCACCCCAAAGCCAGCTCATGTGTCTAGGCAAGGCAAAGAAACTGAGAAGGGGGCACAGGAGAGAAGGCGGACACAGAGTACAGTCATTCTGAGGACTCAAAGGACCAGGAGAAAAGACCTAGAATGGCAGGATAGGGTATCAGTGGAGACAGGGTGGTAGCGAAGGTCCCAGGGTTGACAGCGGGGGTCAGAAGTAAAAAGACCCTAAATACCAAGAGAAGAGGCCCCAGAGTAACAGAGCGCAGGGAAACTTCGAGGACCCCAAAAGTATTGGGGGGTGGGATAACTTTGTTGGAAGTCCAAAATGACAATAAGAGCACGCAAGTAACTAGGGAGAGCGACCTGAGGCACAGTGGAGGATGCGCAGAGCCCCTGGGGCCGAGGAGCACGCGGGGACGCCACCAGACAGCCGTGGGGCACTGGCAGCGGCCAACCACCCGGGCGCTCCGGGAAGGGGCACGCCGCCCGCCCCGCCCCGTACTCACCGGGCACCCCGGCCCCGTCCATCCGGCCCCCCGGCTTGCTCCGCGCGGCGGCGGCGGCGGAGGCGTCTAAGCCGCGGGGGCCATGGCCAGGGAGAGGGAAGGGGAAGCACCCCGGGGCGCGCGCGCAAGAGTCCCGTGCCACCCCCCAGGGGCGCTGTCGGGCGCGGGGAAAGGGCCTGGAGGGGGCGCTGTGGAGCGGGGGCGGCTGGCCCCAGGACCCGACGGGGCCTCGGACTCTCCCGGGGCCTCTCTCGGCTACAGGGGGTGGGGTGGCAGGGCCGGCCCGGGCCCCAGCGCCGCAGCACAAACAGGCGCCGGACGCGGAGCCGCCAGGAAGCGCGGGAGGGGGGGCGGGACGAGGGGGGGGCCGGGCCGCCTGGTAACCCCTCCCTGTCCGGGCCTTGCTGCTCAGTACGGGGGCGGGGCCAACCTGCTGACCCCAGAGCCCGTACCGGCCCCCGCCCTCCAGACCCTCCCGGGATCCCCGCCCCTGGACTCCCTGGGGACCCAGGCGGGAGCTGTGGCCCTGAGGCCTCCCGCGACAGCCCCTAGCCCCTGGGGGCAGGGAGGACCAGTTCCTCCCCACTTCCGCGAGGGGGCAGGGGCGGGGTCAAGAAATGGGTCCTCGTCCCCAGGGGCGGGACTTTTCCTAAGGGGCAAGGCCAAGGCATCCCGAACTGGGGCTGGCAGTGGCCAGGGCTGCGGATTATTAAGGCTGGGGGTGAGAGGATTCCCAGGGTATTGGGGTCAGGGTGGTATTAGCCCGGCTCAAGCCGGGATGGGCTGACTCAGCACCCTGCCAGGTCCGCGCCGTCCCTGACAGCCCTGCTCTCCAGGGGCGGAGATGGGAGATGGCGCCGGTGTTGCCCGTGGTGCTGCCCCTGCAGCCCCGTATCCGTCTGGCGCAGGGGCTCTGGCTTCTCTCCTGGCTGCTGGCGCTGACCGGTGGCTTCACCATCCTCTGTAGCGGGCACCTCCTGGTCCAGCTGTGGTACCTTGACACCTTCTTGGCTCCCTCCTGCCCGTTCACTGTCCTGCCGCGGGTTGCCCTGGCAGCCAGTGCGGTGGCTCTGGGCACAGGTCTGGTGAGTGCAGGAGCCAGCAGGGCCAGCCTAAATGCAGCTCAATACCCTCCCTGGCGAAGGGTCCTGGGCCCACTTCTGGGAGCTAGTGTTGCTGGGGGCGAGGGGCTCCTGGTCCTCGCCCTGGGGCTAACCCTGGTTTTACCTGGGAGCCTGGACATGGGGCTAGAGGAGGGCCTGGGGACTGCCTTGGCTCACTACAAGGACACAGAGGTGCCCGGACACTGCCATGCCAAACGGCTGGTGGATGAGCTGCAACTGAGGCACCACTGCTGCGGGTGCCACGGGTACAAGGATTGGTTTGGGATCCAGTGGATCAGCAGCCGTTACCTGGATCCCAATGACCAGGATGTAGTTGAGTGAGTGCTTTGCTTTGCTGGCCCCTTCCTCCCCAACCCCCTCCATACCCCAAGCCTTGCTGCCTTGAAACCCCACCTCACCCAGACAGGCAATAAATAGAGCATAGTGATCGAATGAGCTACAACTCTGCCGTTTATTAGCTGTGTGACCTACCTGGGCATGTTACCAAACTGCTCTGGGCCCATTTCCCCATCTGTAGAGTGGAAATAATAATAGTACCTATCTTATAGAGTTGTTGTGAAGATAAATGAATTATGTATGCCTGATGAGTAGTAAAGCAGTCCGTAAAGGTCTCACTCTGATTTTTCCCTTCTCCCGGCCCACTGCTTCTCCCCCAGACCCCTACCTTCACACATCCTAACACCCGCCCCTCCCTTTGCAGCCGGATCCAGAGCAATGTGGAAGGCCTGTATCTGATTGATGGGGTTCCTTTCTCCTGCTGCAACCCCCACTCACCCAGACCTTGCCTGCAAAGCCAGCTCTCAGACCCTCACGCTCACCCACTCTTTGATCCCCGTCACCCCAACCTAAACCTCTGGATCCAAGGATGCCACAGGGTGCTGCTGGGACACCTGGAGAGCTTGACGAGCACGCTTGGCAGCATGCTGGCTGTCACCTTCCTGCTGCAGGTGAGTCAGCAGTGTCTGAGGCCTCCCTCCATCTGGGCCTCATCATGCTTCCAACCCTGGGGCCTCTGGAACTGCTGACCCTCATGGACCTCTTTCCCCTTGCTTTCCCCACAGACTCTGGTGCTCCTGGGCCTGCGGTACCTGCAGACGGCCCTGGAGGGGCTTGGAGGAATCATCGATGGGGAAGGAGAGACTCAGGGTTATCTCTTTCCCAGTGGGCTGAAGGGCATGCTGAAAACAGTGTGGCTTCAGGGAGGGGGTGCCCATAGGCCAGCACCTGAGGAGGTCCCACCAGAAGAGGCACCTCCTAAAGAGGGTCTACCTGAGACCTAATGGCCTGGAGATTGGGGTGGTAATTGGGAAGGAGGAAGGAGAGGGAAGGACAAGACTGGAAACCTCACAACTCCTCAGAGGTTCCAGGTGGAGGAGCAGCGTCCTTAGATTAGAGGTGTTAAGGATAGCCAGTGAACTGCACCAGGGTAGGAGGGAAACCACACGTCCTAGGGCCTAGCCCCTGTGGCCAGAGCAACCAGGGAACAGAACAACACAGGGTGGCAGGAAAATGACATGGGAAAGCCTGGAGACGGCTCCTGATGCAAACTCAATAAAGCATTTGGACTGAAGCCCACTGATCTTCTTCAAGGGGTTGGGGGCCCTACGAGAATGGATTTCTGTCTGACAGAGAAGCCAGGACTCCAAGGATCAGAATGCAAGAACCACGCATGGAAATGAAGGAAACCAGAGATCCCCCCACCAAGGGTTGAGATTGTTTATTCTGGAGGTAGGTGAGGGTCAGCATGCTCAGGTGGGGAGGGTCCAGCCCACTCCTCCAGCAGCCCCCCAGTGCATGCCCAGCCCCAATAAGTTACTTAGTTACTCAGCTGCCCTCCCTCCTGCATTTCTCTGTCCTTCTGCTCCACCCACAACAGGGCAGACCTGGCTCAATACAAGGGCCGTTTGTCCCAATCTGTGGGCAGTGCCACATGGCAGGGCGGGGGAGGGTAGAAACAGCTGGGTCACAACCTGGGCTGAAGGGGCCGAGGGGCTCCCCCTGGCCCTGAAGGGTCAGGACTCGGCAAACTGAATCCTGGGCAGGCCAGGGGCCCAGTCCCACAGGTCTGTGCCCAGTGAGGTGGTAGTCAGGGTGGGGCCACCATCACACCTCAATGGCTGGATCTGAGCCTTGGCCCTGCCGCTGTAGCTGCTCTTCCTGCTTCATCTTGGGCTTCTCTGTCCGTGTATGCCACACCAGAATCTGTCCCAGCAGAATTTCAGTCAGAGCCAGGCCCAGCCATAGCCAGGCCTCTGGGGCCCTTAGCACAATAACAGATTCTCCAGCCCACCCTATATACACCGTGTGGGCTGCCAAGTGTGAAGGGCAGAGTCGGGGGAGGCTTTAGAGCATCTAAAATGGGGTCTTACTGCCTCACCCTCTCTGAGCCACACGGGTGCCCAGGACTGTGAGAGACAGAGTGGTAGGAGACCACTTCCCTTCCCTGGCCCCCACCTTCCCCATGAGTAGAGTAAGCAAGGCTGAGTCTGAGATCTAGAGTCCCTCCTGGTTCAAACCCCCATACCCTATCCTCCGCCCCAGGACCTCACTCTACCTCTCCCATCACTCATCCATTCTGGAGCCAGGTTTCTGTGCCCACTTCCATCCCCTTACCCGAGTGCAATTGGCAGCCCGGGGCTCCAGGTCCTTGGGATCCACGAGGTGGCTCAGGAGACTGCTCTCCAGGTGGCCCCGGGGAGCAGCACCATCAAACTGGGCATTGGGCTTAGCCAACAGCAAGGGCAGGGCAACAGCAAATCCTGCCATATCCACTGGGAAGGGCCTGTTGGGCTCCCATGCTGTGTGGAAGCCCACGACCCGGCCATCCTGTACCCGAGGTCCCTCGAATCGCAGGCCACCCACCAGCCCCACAGGCCACACTGAGACACCACGGGTCCAGCGCATCTAACAAAGGTCAAAGAGAAGAAACAGACGGGGATGGCCCAGGGAAAAGGGAAGGACCACTTGGGTCACTCTGCTCCACTGCTCCCCGCTCCCTGCTCCTCACCCAGTGGCCTAGAGCAACCCTGGTAACCAGGGCAACAGATGAAGCTGACTGCACCTGGCTGCTTTCCCATCCCCATCCCAGTGCTCACCTCCTCAAAGAGCTCCCGGCTGTAGGTGTTGTCATCGTCAGCAAAGTACACGACTCCCCGGGTCCCTGGAGGGGGTGGGTCCTTCTCTCCCCCCACAGCACCCCCTCCACCCCGGAGCCAGTCCAGGGCCCGGTTCCGTTGTTCTACACCTCGGGGCCGAACCCAGCCTGGCTCTCCCTCCCTGAGCCGCTGGGCCTTGGGGGTAAGGACCGCCAGGTGTGTGAAGAGGAGACCAGAGGCAGCCAGCAGCCCTGAGACCAATGGGGTGGGGCCCTCAGCGTCCTCCACCAGCAACCAATGCAGCCGGGGCACCAGGCTCAGTGTCTGGGACAGCCGCACCAGCTCTGCCTTCTGTACAAGCCTGCGTGGGGAAGATGCGGCAGGAGGGAAGGCGGTAGGCACCATGTGCCACTCCAGCCCATATACATAGTTGCTCCTGGGCCATTTCTAGCATCCCCATGGCCTTTCCCCAACCAACGGCCAAACTCCCCTTCCTGCTTGTCAGCTTGACACTGACACCTGCCTTGTTCTTCCAGTCTGTGTCTGCCACCAGCCTCAACGCCAGGGCTCTGGCTGTGGGAGACTCTAAGTTAAGGGCACACACTTTGGAATCAAGATGTCGGTTCAATGCCAGCTTTGTACCTTATTAAATGAGACAACTGGGGAAAATGACTCCAATCTCCCCAAGCCTGTTTCCAGGACTGTAAAATGGGAATAACAGTACTTTACAACAATGTTGTCTTAAAGATTAAATAAGAAAATGACTTTCTAAAATACCAGTAGGACCAGGTTCTCTTCCTCCTGTGCTTGTGTTTCCAGGTAGAGGAATTTAGAGAAACTTCTTGGCTCATTCCTCTCCAGGGGAGGAAGATTTATCTGAGTTTAGACAAGGAACTGGGAAAGTGTGGCCCAGTCACTTCCAGGCTTCTTTAGCCTTCAAATTGGCCTGCCTGCCCCAGGGTTGGCGGTTTGCGTGAGGAGAGGGTCTAGAGTTGCCCATGCCTAGACGGGTCAGCCACGTATTAGCAAGCCTTCTGGCTACAGATCCAAAACCATGTTCCCCAGTTGGTTTGCCTCAGTAATAAAGCTACAATTTAATTAAAAAAAAGAAAGAAAGAAAAGGTAAAGCCCTTAGCACAGTGCCTGGTAGAGAGCAACCACACTGTAAATATTAGCTGGTGTAACTTTTCCTAGATTCTGGTATGACTGTAGGGCCAAGCCCTTTTCTGCTTCAATTTTGTCAGTTCTCAAAGTTTCTCACCCTAAGGATTTCTAAGGAGGGAGGGTAAATTCATTGGCAAGCTCAAAATCTTTGGAACTTCATCTTCCTTCCATAAAATTTCTCAGGAATTTCATATTCTACCTCAGAGTATTCGCCTGTTTTAATAGAAAACGACCATTTTCCCACAAATCTTTGAGTACAGATGTGGCTCATTTACCCTGCCATTTGCTATTTCCTAGTTTGGGGAAATTACCAAGTGCCTTACCAAGTGCCTCCCCAAATTCATCATCAACCCCAACCTCTTAGTCCATGCAGGCCTCTTGGGTACACCAGAGCCCATACCTGGCGTAGGTGGGGGTAACAACATAGATAGTAGGCAGGGCCTCAGGTTCAGGGGGCTGGGCAGGGGCAGGTGGTGGGCGACGGAGATCCGCTTGCAGCTGGGAAATCCTCAGATCCTTCTGTCGAAGCTGCTCTGCTGCTGCCCGCAGAGGAGGGAGGCAGTCACATGGCTGGCCTGGTCCCAGGAAGCAGGGATGGGGGCAGAGAACCACAGCATATTCAGCCTCCCAAAGGGCCACAACCTTCTCACTCAATTCTTAGCCAAGCCAGAAATCTCCCCCACAGGTTCTCTAACAGCCTTTTCTACACCTCTAGTGGTGAGGAGCTCACTGCCCCAATTAGCAGACCCTGTCCAACTTTAATAATTTAAATGTTACAACTTTCATTTGGATATTGGGCTGATTATCTGCCTCCATCCTTTCTACCTGCTGGTCCTAATTTTGCCTTCTGGAGCCATAAAGAAGTCCATCTCCTAAAACAGGACAGACTTTCAAATACCTAAAGATCACCCAATGGTCCTGTCTCTAAATCCTGCATGAGAGGCAGGGTTCAAACTGTTCCCTTGGCTGTGTGACCAAAGACTCATTAAATTTATTGATTCCATTATTGAATAAATATTTATTAAATGCTCCTCCTGGGGAGCACTGTCTTAGGTGCTGGGATACAGCAAGGAACACAGCAGATATGGTCTCTGCCCTCATGGAGCTTTCAGTTTTGTGGAGGAGGCAGACAAGAAGCAGAGACAAATTAATAAAATCACTATAAATTGTGATAAGGACCATGAAAGAAATAGGATAGAGAATAAAAGAGAATCTAGAAAAAGAAGTGTTACTCTAGCCAAGGTGGTTAGGGAAGGCCTCAGAGGCGGTGACATTTGAGCTGGGACCTCCCTCTAGGATGAGAAAGCAGCAGCTGGGAGAAAAGCGCCGCAGAAGGAGGGAACAGGTTAAGAGCTTGATAAGCGCAACGAGCAGATTTTCAAGAAAATGTCAGGAAGCCAGGGTGGCCCCAGCGGAGCGAAAAATGGGGTAGGAAATGGGGTTGGAGAGGCAGACGGCGGCAGGATCGTGCGGGGCCCTGCAGGCTCTGGAAAGGAGTCTGGATTTCATTCCAGGTGCGGCGGAAAGCCGCGGTGCATTCTAGAGAGGGGAGTACACCCGGCGGCCGCAGAGGGCTGTCGGAGGGCCGAGCTGGAGGAATGGTGTCTGCGCGGAGGTTCATCCCCAAGGCGGGACTGGTCGGCCAGTCGCACCCCCGCCCCGACCCGCTCACCGAGCTGCACCAGCGCGTAGAGGAGGCCAGCGATCGACACCAGGAAGTAGGCGAGAAACACGTTCTTCAGCTTCAGCTTCATGGCCGCGCCGCCGCCGGCGCGGGGGTAGGCGGGGTCCCGCCCGGGCGACGGGTCCCCGCCTCGCGCCCGCCAGCCTGCAGGCCCCGCCCCGCGTCCCGCCCTCCTCACGCTGCCCTCTACCAACTCCCGGCAGCTAGGGCTACAGCGCCCTCCCGGGCTCACTTCCGGTCAGCCCGCACACCGCCCCCCCAGGGTAATTTCCGGTCCCTTCGCCCGTTCTGGGGATCACGGGAGTGACGTCATTTCCGACCCGTCAAGAGCCAGTGGCCCGCTGACAGAAGCCCGGTGGGAGAACGTGGGAGAGACTCTGCGGCCTTCCTCTTGAACCCGTCCCTGTGCCCATATTCTCTTTTATTTTCATTCTTTCATCAGTCACAGCACCCCATAACTCGTAAATTTGGGGCCTTATGTGCCACACTTTCTCATAATCCTCAGTATAAACCTTCAAAATAGATGGTATCGTCCTCACCTTATAGGTCTAACTAGGTCTGACAAGTTATGTAACTGCCATTGTGAAGATTTGTCCCTTCTAGATACCCGATTCCAGGATCTGTACTATTTACTCTGACCCACGTTTCTTAAAACAGATTACAGTGGGGGCAAAGGCAAGGATGGGTGTCAAGACAATAGACCATCTCGGCAGGAGTTGATTAGAAACATTTCTTGAGCTGAGGAATTCAATGAACACATCCCCTAATTCTTAACAGGCACAGCTGTTAGCATTTTTCCTAGAAAAAAAAAAATAGTTTCTTGTAAAATAATATCTAAGACACGTGGTCTACAAATTGGAGACTATTTCCTGTCCCTAAAAGCAATGGGAAAAAAATTTTTTTTAAGTGCTGCTAGCTAAAGATAAGCAGCCTTTAGTGTGAGAACATTTGACCAATATGGCTATTTCTATTTAAGAGGGACCCCATCAGCTCTGGTCACCACTATTAACTAGGCCTATTAAAATCTGATGACCTTACTGGGCTCCTCTGGAAATATCGGCATCTAGCAAGTGGAGAAAGGCTTGCACTTCTTCGTTTTGCTGAATCGATGAGGCTTAGGTTGAAGCTAGATTAAAGTGTCAGGTCCTTGGGCTTTTAAGGGTTGGTGGTTCAGGTCCAAACAAGAATCCAGACACCAACTGTTACTTATGGTTTATCTTTACTGTTTCTCCTTTTATCAAAACCTGTCAGAGCTGGAGGCCAAGAGGAAGTAAAAAAAAATTCCCACAAATAATCTCCCTTGTCCCCAGTTAGTTCTCCCCAACCCCCCACCCAGGGCTTCAGGCCAACCCTGGGCACACATGATCAGCTCCCCCCACCCTCAGCCTTCTCCCAGCAATAAATACAGGTGACTGTGATTCGATGAAACCACAACTGATTTCTCCATCTTGAATGCCCCTCAAGGGGACAAAAAAAAAGGGCAAAAGAAGTTTAATGCCCAACCTCTCGAGGAGTGGAAACTTCTTTGCCCCAAATGGACAGGGGAGGTAGAACTGCCCCTGTCTGAACAGCTCTAGAAGAAATTGGGGAGAGGATAGGTTGGGATGAGAGGGAAGAGGATGTTCAGCAACTTTACTCCTTTGATCCATTCATACCTTTTCAAGTAAGGGGTGGTCCCAGTCTATCAGTCAGAATAAAAAGGAAAGAGCGGACAGAGAAGACCCAGGAAGAAGAAATATATATAAAAGGAGGACAGCAGTTCAGTGGAGAGGGATGGAGGAGAAAAGGAGCCCTAAAGCTCACTGTCCTCATCTTCTTCCAAGAAATGGCATCGACACACGAGAGGCATCAGTGCAGAGGGTCTGGAGATGCAGGGCCCCCAAAGGACAGGAAGAGAGAAAGGAAAGTGAGGGCCCTGTGGTCTCCAGGTCTTCACAGGTTAATGTGCTCCAGTCAGAGCAACACAGCATTGGCGGATGAAGGGAGACTTGGTGTCAGTGGGGTGGGAGAGGTCAGGAGATCACAAAAGGAATTCAGAGGTCTCTCATCCTACCCAGATGTTGGCAGAATCTGGATGTTGGGATAAGAAAGGTGAAGTCTGGGGAGGATAAACTCCAAGGCAGAACGGAAGGGTAACTCTCATCATCACTGCACCTCTCCCACCCCCCAAACATCCCTTGGGTTATCGTAGGTGAATGGTCCAGTCAGATGCCACATTAACACCAGGCTTGCGCAGGATCAACACAGAGGTCTCAGGGTCATGCTGGAAGAACAGGCGGCTTTCAGGCGATCCTGTGCAGGAAAAAAGAGAGCTATGGTCATAGCAACAGGCTGTTGTGTAACAACTAGTTTCCTTACAAGCAAAGTGTCCTCATCCCCACCCCGCATCCCCTTTTGTCCCACCCTGAGGACCAGGACCAGGTCACTCCTCACCTTTTGTCTGGAGTACCACAGCTGCTGGCTTCCCAGCCCCTATTATCACCACCCGCTCAATCCAAATGGGTGTCTCAAGGTGGCCTTTGTGGTCTGCAGAGCTGGAGGGAGAAAACATGTATGTCCATCAGGGAGAAAGATGTCAAAGCAGAAGGAAGGAGACCCATAGCAAGGTCATGATGCAAGAAAAGAGCACAGTGAGCTATGAGCATCCCCCGGCCCAGCCTCCTCCACAGGCTGCCAAAGGAATGGATACATTACCTGGAGACAAGGGTGTTGCCAGAGAATGAGAATCGACGCAGCAGGAACTCATGGCGAGTCTGATAGTTGAACGTGTGCCCATCATCTAGGAAGAGTTCTCCTTGGGCGGTACTCTGAGCAAGAAGTGGGAGAGGGGACAGCCTGAGCCCAAGAAGGAGTCAGGGGTGAATCCCCAAGGGACTGAATCCTAGGAAGACAGGTAGATGGTTGAGGAGGCTCCCTGCCTATGCACTCACCTGGGGGCTGAGTGCAACGAAAAGAGTGATGGGGTCATCCTTCATACAGTCTGAAGAGCGCCGCACTCGCATCCATCGAGGCACAATTGTCCCCCCACGCTGGAACACTGGGATCTAGGGTGAGAGTAGTGCTGGGAAGAAGCTACCCCACTGTCCAATCTTGGGCCCTGCAGAGTCTTATGTTTTTGTCCATCTCTTCCCACTTTGGTACTGGCCACTAAAGCCCACACTCTCTCCTTCTGGAAACTACAGGAGGTGACAGCTGGACTAGGCATACTCACACTGCTTAGAGTCACAGGGAGGTACAGGGTCTGGGGGCCATGATGCTTCTGGTAGCTCTGAATGTCATACCACACCTGAGAGCGGCAGGATATAAAACAGTTTACTGTTCAGGGCTCCCATCCTATTTACTGCCTTTGACTTTCTATACCATGTTGTCCCACCATGCCCTTTCTTAACTCACCTCCCCCTGGCCGGGCAGATAAACCTGCACACCATGAGCCCCAGAGTCTGATACAGGGTGAACCAGTAACGCATCCCCTAAAACACACCAGAATCAACTGTGAACTGAGGAGATCATTGCCAGACAGGGAACAACAAAGTATCTGCCCCCCTGCACTGCCAGCCTCACTCACTCCTCCCATTCTGGGAACCCACAGACATGTCTCCACCAAGTACTTACTTCTCAGCCCTATCCCAAACTACCACCAACTGTCTTTCCCATTTCTCACCCAGCAAGAACTGATCATCTATACCGAAGGTGGCCACATCCTGAGGATACTGCACCCACAGGGGCCTAGGGAGGAAGCAAGACAAGAAAGGAAGGCCCTTGCAGTTTTGACAGAAGTCAAAGATGCTACCCAGGAACTGGTGAGAAGAAAGGCACAGGGCTACAACCCAGGGGCTTGCACCCACACAGCCCAGCTCAGTTCAGCTATGCAGCCTAACCTTGGTGTATGTAGCCATTTAGCTTCCTAACGCACTCCCCACCCCCTCCTCCTCCCTTGCAGATACTGTTCTGCACAGCAGTCTTCCAGTGGCCACTTGGTTATCCTGGCCTGAAAGGCTCTCCAGAATTAGATCGAATTCTCCTCCCCCACCTCATCTCCTACCTCTCCTTCAGGTTCCTTACTCTTGAGATACTGCTTATTTCTACTCCTGGAACACCACTTTCGAAGTAAACTCACTTTGTAATTTTTATACTTGCAGCCTGCTCTGCCTTAAAAAATCTTCCTCTAGGTCACAAAAGTCTGTCCCAATCATTGGTCAAGCCTTATTTCACATGGCCTTCTTAAAAAGACCATTTATATAATCTAATTCCATTACCTTGTTCTATTTTTTTGAAGAGCTCATCAGGGTTGGCAATTTTCTTGTTTAGGTAAATGTTTACATGCCTGTTTTCCTTCTAAGAAAGTAAGTTCCACAAGGGTAGGACACTTGTCTGTTTCAGGGTCTGAGGATAGTGATGGATAAGGCCTGAAATGTCATAAACACTAAATAATGTTTACTGCTAATCATCCCTAAGTCTCCTCTTTCTCTTAACCTCTAAATTAATTTCCCTCCTTTACAACGCTCTGGTGAATGAAAAGGCTAGAAATAAACCCCAGTCCCCACTGTGCCCTAGCCCATTCTACACAGACACAACCGAAAGGCTCACCTCATGACAGGAATCCCTTCACGATGGGCCTGATAGAAGAGGGTGTACCAGAAGGGCAGCAAGGAGTATCGCTGGCCCAGGGCATCTCGGATTATGTCATGGTACTGAGACGGTAACAGCCATGGCTCTCGCCGCCCAGTGTCCAAGTGTGCATGTGCCCGGAAGAATGGCTGGTATGCACCCATCTGGTACCAGCGCACAAGCAGCTCTGGCTCTGGATTTTTGAAGAAGCCGCCCACATCCGCTGGGAGAGGGGAGGGAGAAAGCAGGTTGGAAAAGAGGGCAAAGGTGGTCTGCTGCCTAAGGAGTCCCCAGGATCCTACCCCGGACTCTCAGCTGTCTCTGTTCATGGCCAGGGCCTGAGTCCTCTACCGTGACCCTCTCCCACCAAACCAAGCCCCCAAATTCCTCCCCCTCTCACCCCCACAGAAGGATATTCCCACCAGCCCCAAGCTGAGACACATAGGGATAGAAATCTTCAAATGGTCCCATTCAGCAGTGTTGTCGCCTGTCCACACAGCTCCTGAGGAAGACAAGAGGGAAGGAGCTTGCAAACAGCGAAGGGGCTCAGTCTTCCATACAGATAATCTCTCTGACCTGCCACATTTGCTCTGGGGCCCTCACAGACCCACTGAAGATGGCAGAGTACACAGAGCACTTGAATGGGAAATGGGCCTCCCACTCTCTGCTCCCCTTGAAGTGCACAGCTAGTGGGACACAGCGTGCAGCTCTCAGACAAGGGCCATGGGGACAGATTTCTCCGAGAACCAGGCCTAGGTCCAAAACTCCTCCAATCCGGCCTTCACACCCTCTAACACAGCTCTATTCTCTAAAACTTACCAAAGCGCTGGGAGCCAGCAAAGAAAGCCCTGCTCAGGACAAAGGGACGTTCTGTGCCCCCAGAGCGCAGCACCAGCCCGTCAGCAGTCGCCATGTGCTGGGTGGAGAAAGGAAAGAAAAGGGGTAGAGAGGAGCAAAATCCAGAAGTCACCTGGTATCAGTCCAACGCCCTCAATCTCTCCTCTCAGCCCCTTACCACGTAGAAGCCATAGATGTTATGCACGTCTCGGTGCTCCCAGCCCCCATAGTGCTGGGCATCCTTGAGCATGGTGACCTCAGGACCATTGAACACAGATGGTTCATTCATGTCATTCCAGACATAGAGATTGGGAGCGGAGCCCTGCGAACACAAGGCAGAACATGGGGGCAAAACGAGGACAGGAAAAAGACAAGTGTCAAAGCAGAGAGCTCCTAGAAATCAAGAAAAAATACATTTCTTGGGTTCATCAAGGCCCCCTGATATATTACAGGCAACCAGCCATAGCAGGGCTGGTGACCAGAGGCAGGGTTGGGAAAAACAGAAGCAGCTCAGGAGAGGGGCTGCCATACCTCATAATTGTCAAAGCTGAACATGTTAGCCCACCAGGCCCTCATTGCAGGATTGGTGAAGTCAGGGTAACCAGCTGCACCTAGGAGAAGTCAAGAGTGACTATCAACCCCCAAGGAGCAATATGGACACCATTCTACCTCCAAAGTCTCCCAATAGCCTCTCCCTCAGTTCTGGTCCACCAACCTGGCCAGCACCAGCCTTCGTAGTCAGAGCCATCCCGTGTTTTAACGTACAGACCCTGGTTCCTCAACTCATCATGTACACGGTAGCCAGAGTCCACCTTGATATGGGGGTCCACAATGGCCACCAACTGGGGACAAGGAACAAGGGTGGTCAGAGCTCCCCAGGGCTAGCGTGCCTGAGGAGACCAACCATGGCTACAATCTTCTTACCTTCCTCCTCTTGGAGGCCAAGTGTTCAAGCATGGTGAGAGGTTGGGGGAAACGGCTAGGGTCCCAGGTGAAGTACCGCTTGCCATCAGCATGCTCAATGTCCAGCCAGATGACATCGCAGGGCAGGTTGTGATCATCGAAGCCCTGGTTGACTTCCAGCACATCGGCCTCGTCCCGGTAGTTCCAGCGGCTCTGGTGGTAGCCGAGGGAGAAGAGCGGGGGCAATGCCTGGGTCCCTGCAGGTTCACAATGGGGTCAGGCCCAACCTGGGGCAAATGGGAACACACAAAATTTGAGGCAGGCTTATAAACTAGAGGGAGGCTGAAGGTTCAGGGCCAGAAAACAGGCTGAGGCACAGGACTTCTGAAAATGCAGTCACCCTGCTCAAGACAAAGGTTGGAAAAGGAGGTTGTCGGCTAATAGAGCAGGGATGCTACATACCTGTGAGACTAGCATACTGCCAGAATACATCAGAGACAGAAGGCCCCAGAAGCAAGAAGACATCAATGATGCCACTCTCTGACATCCAGCGCACATCTGTCTGTGGGGTCTCCCCAGAGCCCTGCAGGTAGTCTAGCATCTTCCCAAACAAGGTCTGCAAGGGGGACGAGAGAGGTCTGATACATGTCCGCTCATTCCCCAACCCAGAAAAAAAGCAGCAGTGTTTTCTCAGAGTCCTCACACAGTTGGCTCCCAGTGAGTGGCTTTGAGCTGAGATTAAACACGGCCTCCTCACTGGGGCTTTCCTGGGCCACACCATATAAAGCAGCACCACCCATCCCCACAGAACCATTACATTTCTGCCTTAGCATTCACCACCACTAACCCATCGTGTCTACTTTGTTACCTACTCAGTGCCTGTCTTTCTTTCTGAAAGTGAGAACCTTTTCTACTTCACTCAGTAATATATGTCTATCCTCAGTACACAGACCAGACTCTAGTATGTACTGTGTACTAACTAACAAATGTACTAATATACCTGCAGGAAGCACAATACCTTCCCCATGAGTGTGTGACTCCTGGGAGTGACTGGGGAACTCAAACACTACACATGAGGCCAAGGGCCCCTTCTCTCCCCATCCCTAAACAGGTATCTAAACAGGCCATTCCACCGACATCTTCAAAGCTAATGTCCCTGGCGTGTATCTTTGTCTCAAGGCCTGAAGACTCACTCTCTTTTATTTCTCCCCACACCTGTGTTCTCACCTTCCCTGCAGTGTTAGAGGAAATGTCAACCCAGGTCTCAGCAGAATTAAGCCAGAAGATGCCCAGGTCCCGATGAGGGCTATGTGCCAGGAGCACAGGCACAGATCCATACAGAGCCATGGGGTTGTACAGCTCATACTGGAACACATCCAAATTGTAGAGACGATACGGCTCCCCACCCCTGCAGGCAGACAGACAGACTAGCCCCAGGCCATTGCACATACAACTCCCACCCCACAGACACAGGTGAGGGATAAGAACGGACCCCTCTACCCTTTCTCAAAAGAAAAATTTTCTGATCGCCGAAAGTGATCTGCATGCACATCACCCCGCAAACCTGACTTCCAAGCCCTCTGTTCCCCCTATTCTCATGTTACCATGAGACTCACTCAGTGACTTTCAGCCTCAGGTTGTCTGCATGCTCGGGGATCCCATACACATGCTCCATGCCCGGCAGAGAGAAGTCCAAACCCACAGACGTGGGGCCTAGAAGGAAGGCAAAAGAAGGCTCCAGAGCTTCTGCTTGGCAAGGACTCTCTGCACCCCTGCCCAGGGCTCTCCCAGTCCCTCACCATATGGCTTGCTGTCAGAGTGAGTTTTGAATGTTTCCTCCCAGGCTCCTGGCTCATCTTTCTCTGCCTTCCCCTGAGTCTCCTCTGGCTGTGAGGAGGAAAGCAGACCACTACCAAATCACCCACCAGTTCTCTCTCTTCCCCTGCCCCTTTTCTAAATCCCATCCTTGATGGAGACACTAAGCTCAAGTTTCCTGTGGGTGGGCCTTTCCCCTCCAACCTCCCAATCCACCTTGTGCTCCAACCACCACTCCCACCGACTTGCCTTGTCTCCATCCCCAGGTGTTTCCTCGGGCTGGGCCCCATCACCCTCAGCTGGGTCTTTTGATCCTTGCCTGGAAGGTAGGAGAGCTGTCTGCTCCAATCCAGAGGGGGCAGGGACGAGGGGCTAGTGGAAGGAGGGGTGAGGGAATAGAGAGCCAAGGGTCCAAAGGAACGAAGGCATTGGAGGAAGGGACTGAATGTTAAAGCTTGGAGAGGGACTCCCCCCGCCCAGTGAGCAGATATATGTGCAAAGGATGGGGAAAGAAATGAGAAAGGGAAATGAGAAGTAATGCCACCAGGAAGTGCCTTCCATACACAGGCCCAAATCATCAGCCTCTGCCAGCATTCCAGAAGAGACAGGCAAGGTGGTTCAAGGGTCTGGATTCAGAATGCCAGTACTGGCTCTGCTGCCTCTCATAGACTGGCCCCAACAGACCTCACTGGGCCTCAGCCTCTAGGCCTAACACAAAGGTTTTGCAAAGGCAGGTGGGTCATACCATGGGTCAAGCTGCTATAGGTATATGCAGGGACTCAAACAAGAGGTTCTGCCTACAAATGCTTTCAAGGGCAACTGGCAAGCAGCTCTGCCCAGAGCCTCAGTGCACCCCAGCTGAGAGCCAGGAACACTGGCAACAGGCAGCACCTCTCTCCACCCCTTGGCAAAGCAAGAAGCTCCCTACATTCCTTAAGGACTTCCAACATTTCATCTTCCTTCTCCCAGGGGGTTCCCAGCCAGGGGAGCAGGGACCAGATCCCACAGAGCTGCGGAAAAAGGGGTAAATGAAGGGCAGGGCATGAAAGGGTCCAGGGTACCCTCCCCTGGGGGCCAGAGTGAAAGGTGGGTAAGGGCAAAGGAACAGATACAGTACCAGTGGCCATGGATTTACCTAGAGAAAAGGTTCTTGATCTTATCCCAAATGCTACCGAGCGTGAGACTAACTTTATCCAAGAAACTGGGGCAGGAGGAGATGGGTAGGGAGGGGAAAGGAGGCACAAAACCAACACAAAAACAGAAACATAAAAGTGAGTTTCAGTTGACAAACTTCCAGAGATGTGGGGGAGGGGGAAGAAATTTAAAAAAAAAAGGAAGAAAATAAACCTGGGAAATGTGATGGCACAAGAAGGGGAAGAGGGAAAGGCAGACTCAAGCTGGCCTCCCAGAGGAGGTGCCCAGGGTCCAACTCAGGGTCAAAAGTGACTGCCTCCTGGTCTGTACAGGAAATGAGAAAACTGTGACCCAGGTCTGCTTCCTACCCTCCCTGAAAGTCAACTTCTCCCAGCCCCCAGCCCCTACCTGGCTATCCTGCCACCCTATCTCCTCCCAGGGACCCAGTGCCAGACCCCACAACACCTCTACGCTATTTCACACTAGATCCCCTTCAGTCCAGACCCCTGTACTCACGAGACCCTGGGGGCCCTCTGGTGCTCAAAATCCAAGAGTCCACGGGCATTGACACTGAGTAGAAGGCTGCGGTCCTCTAGCAGGTCCAGGCGAAATGGCCTTGCCGTCAAGATGATTTTATAGGGTCCCTCAGCCACAGTTAGCTCCACACTGTTCTCATCACGGCCAGAGATAGTAAGCCTGGGGAAGAGATCAAAAGGGGCATAAAAAAAATATGATGGGCCAAGAGCAGTGATGACACTTCAGAAGAGGGGGGACTGGCTCAGAGCTACAGGTAGTATAGAACAGTGCAGAGAGACACAAACTGACCAAAAGAACCCAACAGAGAGCCTGGAAAGGAACCCAAGCATACTTTGAACTTTGAAATATAATATGAGGTGGTATAGTAGTTCAGTGAGGAAAAGGAAAGCTATTCAGTAATGGAGAAGGAAATAGATTTTCTGGATAGGAAGAAAGTTGTATTATATTCCTACATTCTATCAGATACAGATATCAACTCTAGAAAGATTGACTTAAAATGTAAAAGTAAAACCTTTAGAAGAAAATATAAACAAATATTTTTCTGACCTTGAGGTAGAAAAGGATTACTGAAACACAATTTAGAAAATGTTAACACCAGAAGGTAAATGAGTGATATATGGACAACATTAAAATTCAGAATTTCTATTTATCAAAAAACACCTTTAGGGTCATCAAAAACAACAAAGGTCTGAGAAACTCCCTGTGTAGAGCAGCCTAAGGAGACATGACAACTAACTGTACTATGGGGTTGTGTTTGGGTCCAGGAACAGAAAAAGGGTGTGAGGTAAAAACTAAGGAAACTTGAATAAAATATGGCCTTTAACTAATAATAACATCAATTCATTAGGTGTGACAAATGTAGCACAGTCATGTTAACAATTGGGGAAAACAGGAGCACAGGGTACACAGGAACTCTCATGAAAATCTTGCAACTTTCTACAATTCTAAAACCATCCTAAAATTTAGAAATCCTTTTTTTCAAGGTCCCTTCAGGAAAGTAAAAAGATAAACTACAACCTGAATTTCCACAAATCAGGAAGAACAACATGGAAGGAAAAGCATAGCTGTGGGCTCCCATTTCACGGTACAGAAAACTAAAATGACAGCTAAACACATAAGGACATGCTCTATCTCATTAACAAGCTGGGAAAGAAAACCAAACCAAGACACCACAGAGCATCCTTCGCCACCTGTTCTATTAACAAAAATTAAGTCCAGTAGTACCACAGGCTGCACAGGGTGTGATCAGTGAGGCTTCTGTATACAACAGGTGGAAGTGTCAACTGGTAGCCATTTAAGCTTTATCTTGGAAAGCTGATCATTTCCATTTTCTGCAACTCTGCAGTTCCTCTCCTAGCTATATACCAAAAAGAAACTCCTGCATGAGAACACAGGAGACCTGAATAAGAATGTTTGTGTCAACATTCTGAATAGCAAAACACTGAAAACAATCCAAATGCCCATAGACACAAAAAAAGTTGGGGTGTATTTTATAGCATAATATTTTACAGCAGTAAAAATGAATTCCTAAAGCTACATGCATGAGAGTTCAATAAAGTTACATGAAAAAATGAAATCTCAGAAGATCACATTCCCTAAGATACTTTCCCTGTAAAGCTCAAGAGCAAACAAAACCACACAATTTATTGCTTAGGCACATATACGCAGTATACATGTGTATGGTGTGTATGTACATACATATTTACAATACACACACACACACATACAGCTGTAACAACAAAAACAAGGGAAGGATAAACATCAGAACAATGATCTTCTCTGGGGGAGTGAGGGGTACAGGATAGTGAGAAGTACATGGTTGGGCTTGGTGCAGGGTACACAGGGTAGAGGGTTTACTATGTTATTTCCTGTTAGGTACTTTAAATAGCCACGCATGCAGTAATGACAACAGTGTGTCATGATCCAAGAACCTGGGTAATTCTATCCTGAATATCTGAGAAAAAAGAAAGGAAAAAAAAAAAGGAGGAAGGGAAGGGAAAGAAATGAAAAAAGAAAGGGAAGGGTGAAACCACCCAGAGGGACACGGGATTCCTGGGGGCAAGGTCTATGGCTTTGCTGATTTCCTCTTGCATCACCAACACCTAGCTCAGGCCTGGCACAGAAGAGGAAGCAGTACTGTTTGCTCAGTGAGTAAAGATAAAGGGTAAAAGAGAAATTAAATGAAACAGGAAGAGATGGGGAAAGGTTGAAAAGAGTGTCGAAGTGCTAGTCAGCTTTTATCCCCACATAGCAGAGAAGGTTTATGCGAAGGAGAAAAGGGCCATGGAGATGGATAGGTTTCTCAGGAAAAATTACCTGGCTGTGGGGGGATCAGCCACCAACACGTCTGGCACACGGTATCGCGGCCGCCGGGGCTCCAGTTCATCAATCCTGATCCGAGTCATGTTCTTTTGAAGTCCCTGGAGCTCTAGCACTAGCAGTACCTGTGGAGGCAGAGGTTTGGATCTGGAGAAAGGACAGGGCTACATGAAATGCCCTCTAACCCAGTCCTTCCTGAGGTGTCTCTTCCTTCTAGCTCTTTGCCCAAGGGACCTGAGATCTGAAAAGTAAAAGTCACAAGACTAGGCTGGGACAGGGCATTGATTACAGGTTCCCCTTCATGAATTACCCCTTAGCCATTTCCCCACCTCCACCAGATTCTTCCTTTTCTCTCCTGACCTTGGTGACCTCGTTAATCAGATGGACTGTGAGGGCATCAGGACCAAGTTCCAGAGAG
Organism: Phataginus tricuspis; assembly: GCA_029783875.1. Lineage (NCBI taxonomy): Eukaryota > Metazoa > Chordata > Mammalia > Pholidota > Manidae > Phataginus > Phataginus tricuspis. The sequence goes on along the minus strand of JAQQAC010006904.1, from coordinate 12,023,142 downwards.
TCCAGCAAAGCTCGGTACGGAGAGAGGCCTGGCCGTATGCTTCGCTGCCTCCTGCCAAGTGAAATGGTTGATACGGTGGGAGGGTACCCCAATGTCCCTAGGTCCCTCCATCACCTGCAGTGTCCCCAGCTACCCCATCTGCCATGGAAACCTCCCACATTACCCTACTTTTCCTCCCATTCTCCAAGAAATATCATACTTGCAGAAGGAACTCTCTTCACAGGTCTTAAAGTTGCTTCTATCCACAGCAAGGGTAATTCCCAGGCAGAACCCTAAGTAAGCCAATGCCAAACCTGTCCAAGACCTAAGGAGAAAAATGACAGAGCAAACTATCAGCATCAGGGTCAGAAAGGGCCCCACCTTCTGTGGCCGCCTCCTGCCACAACACTAAGGGGAGAAAGATAAAGTTTCATTAAATAGAAAAGAGGGTAGAGTGGACATGGGGTTAAGTATCAGGCCTGAGGAGTTGGCTCATTCACACCTTCCCTTCAAAAGGCAGAAGCAGGGGACAAAGGATCTTTGGCTTTTAGAAGCCCTGGTATTGACTCTGGTTACATCAGCCTCTCAGAGAAAAGGAGCATTAACCAGTCCTAGGGGAAGTGGTGGTACCGTGTGTGAGCAACACAGAAACAAGGCAAGCCATTAGGTGGAGCTATAGGGAAAGAGCTAAAGACAGAACTTCAGCCAGCCTGCTAGTCCTTGTTACTAGGGTTCTAACATACAAACCCTAGGCATCCTGCTCCTCTGACCTTCCAGCCTGTATCTTCAAAATAAGTCCCTACTATCACTACCTATGCCCGAGAAGAATAAAAATAGCTGCCACGTATTGAGTCCTACCCGCAGGGGTCTGGCTAACTGCTTTATATTCCATTTACAACAACTCTGTCTGCAGTTTTGTAAAATGTCAATATCCTGGTCTCACTTGGAGATCCTGATCTAATTGGCCTGAGTGGGGCCTGGCATCAGTTTTTTTAAAAGTTCCCTAAACAACTCTAGTGGGCAACCATGGCTCAGAACCACTTCTTATATGCACTATCCCTTTTCCCTTTCGTTTCTTGTTTTCTTAGTGAATGAAGAGTTGGGGTATTTCCCAGATGGGAAAACTGCGGTATAAAAGGTTCAACAATCCTTCTGTGATTGAGCAATGAAACTGGGATTAAACTCGGTTCTGCCTGACTCTGGGCCCATGTACTTCATGATGCACAATATAGAACACCAATTATCAGCAGGGCCTGCCTCACTGAGGACCATCATGCCAAGGTTACCACAATCTGTCACTTTCCCAACATGCTATCAAGTGACAGACAAGGAACAAGTTAGTTTGAAGGATATATTCATCCATGCTGAGAAAATCCTAAACAGGTATTCTTAAACTTAACTCCGTTAAGAATTACCTGCAGTGCCTAATAAATGAAGATTTCCAAGACTGGGTAATCTGCATTTTAAACACACTCTCCCAGTGACCAATGTATGTAGTCCAGTATCAAAATCTGAGCAAGTTTTCCAAATAGGGCAGAAAAAAACCCAAAAACACAGACTTCTTCTAAGCATTAAAACTCTGCAACCTGCTAACACAGTAACTAAAGGGTAGGGTCTACAATACACATTGTATCCAGCATTAGCCTCAGTTATCTGCTTGAAAGCTGAAGGTAAATTTATCACAAGAGAGATCACAGAACACTATAAGCCCTCCAGTTCCAGAAAAATGTGCAAAACAAGCCGGGCAAGACAGAAAAGTGAGAAAAACACATAGCATTGTGGTCTAACAGGCCAGGCAGGAATTAGTAGTAGCAAACCAAGAATAAATGCTACCAAAAAACTCAACAAGGCATGTGGCCCGGGTCCTGAGGAGCGACTGCAGCAAGCACCCTGAGCCACTAACCCTATGTCCACCTGCCCAAAGCAGCAGTAATCAGAAGTAGTGAGTTAAATATCCTCTGCAGTCTTATTTGCACAATCTATAAAATGGATTTGGAGAGATGTCAACGGGGTAAGATTTCTAAAAGATCTTTCAGATGTGACCTGTTGGAAGGCCCTAGGAACTGAGGGGGATGATTGAACGCCCCTGAGCCAGAGGTGGTCACAAGCCTAAGTCAGGAATGAGCCACAGGGCAAGGTGCACCCGTTTATTGTTTCACATCACAGGGTTCCAGACAGTTGAGTTTACGGTCCATGCTTCTGTCGCTGTTGCCTGTAATACAAGCCTCTCCCACCCAGTATATATCCGTTAGGTCCGGGTAAACGCTTTGTGGCGCTGGTGATTGTTTCGAGCCGTTTTTTCAGTCATATAAACTCGAGAGCGCAGGCCACATCACTCGATTACATGTTGTGTTTGAGCAACATCATCCAGGCAGACTGTGAACTTACTGGATCCTGCCCCTGCCGTGCCCAGAGACCGTGAACACCGAAAAAGCGTGGTATGGTGTCCACGAGAAGACAAGGGCAAGGCAGGGTCCGAGACTCTGTCGGGGAGAACAAGAAGGGTAGTGTAGGCCGGACTGTCGGCCGCGGTGCTTTCATCGCGGCTGAGGGACCGCAGGGCAGTAGGCTGCGTTCGCGGAGACCGGGCCGCGTCTAGTCCCCCGCCCTGACGGCCCCGCTCACTGCAGGAAGGAGGCGGCAACGTGAACTGCCGCGAGCGACCGGGGAACGGCGGCGGCTGAGAGCGGCCAGACCAAGAAGAGCGCACGGCTGCGGCTTGCTGAGCCGCCGGGCCGCGGCGGGGAGCCCCCAACGCCGCGCTTATCTACCGCGAGGAAGCTGGGGGAGCCTGAGGCCCCTCCACAGAGACAAAGGGTCCTCATGAGGCCGGGCTGGCAGATGCCCAGACTGACATACAGGAAGGAAAGCTATGGGCTTGGGGGAGTCGGGGTTCGCCCCAAGCGCGCCCCCGGGTTCTGGGCTCCTCACCGCCTCCTATGCGCCGCCACTGCCGCTACCGCCGCCATCTTGCGCTGGGTTTGCTCCTTGACCCGGAGCCTCCCCTCCCGCCGCGCGCATTTAGCCACGTTTCTTAGTACCCGCCCCTTCCGGCCTTTTCATTGGCCGGGCCACAGAGAGGCCGGGCAGCTGTCCCATTGGCGGAGCGTGAACAGTAAATGCTCGCGCAGGGAGGGGAGAGGAGCGTGGCTTGAGGGCGGGGGCGGAATTGTCCAGAGCCAGGAGCTGTCCGACTTCGCTGGCTCCAAGCATCAGACAAAGGCTGTTTTCTCAACTCGGCAAATTTTATTCAGAAAAAAAAAAAGCTGGGGAGGAAAAAAGTGACAGAGCTCTTTAGGCCAATGTCTTAAAAGAGAAACCACCACCTTTCTGCAGCACCTTAGCCCCCTATCTCACAGCTCAACCTCCCTCGGCCTCTGGGGCAAGGAAAAGGCTATGTCCCCTGCCGAAGAAGAGTGGACGGTGAAGGTGCCTGGAAACGGCCAGAGAAGAGGCCCAGGCGGTCAATGTTGCGGTGGAGGACACTGTGCAGCACGGCCAGATGGGGCCCACCCTCGCCCCCACCCTCCCTGGAAAAGTCCCGGATGAAGCGGCCACGCTCTGACTGGAAGATGAATTTCTGGGGCAAGGGCCCGTGCTCCCGAAGAAAGCCCCAGACACTGAGTAGCAGAAGACGCACTTCAAAAGGTGCCAGTTGGCTAAATACCTCGTGCATATTACCCAGAGCTGGTGGCAGGAGGCTTCCCTCGGCCATGACAGCCACCAGAGTGCAGGATGCCTCCAGATGCCAAGGGGAGTGGGCTGTATCAGGATGGCGAGAGGCTTCCCAATGCCCCAAGAGGGCGGCCAGCAGCCCCCGCAGCAACACAGAGCAGTAGCACAGAGCTGGGGGAGCAGCTGCTACCAACTTTAACAGCTCAAAGAGCAGGGGCTGTTCCCGGAAGCGCCGACCAATGCGAAGATCCCGCTCCACGGTGGCCCGCGCGTGCTCCTCAGGGGGCCAGGATAGCTCTGCACCAGCTGCATCTGGACACACACTCTCCACCAAGGTCACTGCGACTGCTTTGGCTGCCTCAGGACTCAGGGTGGGAGCCCCCCAGCAGCCCCCACATTCAGTGCCCCCAGGGGCACTGCAGCAGTGCACCAGGAGGTTGAGGAGGCTCTGGTTGTTATAGATCACTTCCTGCTGATTGCGTGACTGGACAAACTTGGGTGGCTTAAGGCCACGGCCGATGACTCCAGCGTGGAATACAGACCAAATCCCTCCAGGGCCAGGCACAGCTGCAGTGTGCCACCGGTTTGTGTCCAACAGGGAGGCAGAAACCAAAGGAGCTGAGACTGAAAGAGTCTCATTGTCCCCATCCACTTCCCCTCCAAACAGTTCCGTGTTGCCTCGATGTAAGGCTCCCTCAACAAGCAGCTGCAGGACAGCCTTGAGCCCAGCTGCAGAGGTCTGAGAGAGGCGGGTAAGAAGCTGGGAGGCCGAAGCCACACCAGGTGGGCCATGCAGCCTCAGAGAGGCAAAGAAGCGATACACTCCAGCTCTCACCAGTCCCAGGAGTTGGGATGGGGACAGGGATTCTGGAGGAAAGGGACAAATGGCCAGGAGAGAGGCAGCAGCTTCAGCTACTTCTTCCTCAGGATGTAGCAGGAGAGGAGCCAGGTCGGACAGATGGGCTGAGGCTGACTCCCCAAACCGGGCCCCTAGTGTTGCAGGACCCTCACCACCCTGCTGTTCCCACCCAACTAACAGTGCCAAGTTGCACAGGAACCGGGCGGTAAAGGGAGGCTGCAGAGTCCCTGCATGTACCCGAGCCAGGCAGCTTCGGAATGCAAGGGGCAAGAGGCCAGAGAGACTGACCACCAGCCCTGCATATAACTGGGTGGCCAGACTCAATTCTTCAGGGCTTCGGGCCTGACTCAGGAGATGACCCAAAGCCTCAGGTCCACAGCTTGGTCGGATGTAGACAGAGAGCAGGCCCAGGAGCTGGTGCTGCCAGAGGAAGCGCTTCCGTTCCAACCGTAATGTCTCTCCACACAGCTCCCCAACATGGTTTCTTAGAGCATCTAGAAAGGGCACATGGCGGGGTGGTGGTGGTGGGCCTAGCACCCCTTCCCCAGGAGACCCTCCCCGGTGATGAACCAGTTTTTGCAGGTGCAGCAGCAGCAACTGGATCAGCCGGTCACAGGCCTCACGTACGGTGTCTGGCACAGCCAGACCCTGGGTAGTAATAACTGAGGCAGGCATGGCTGTGTCCACCAGGAACTGCAACAGGCGGTAGGCACCTGCCCCAGAGGCCTGGCTCACCAGGTGCACAGCCAGGTTCAGCATGTTGTCCAGCTCCTCTCGAGGGAATCCCTGCAGGTGTTGCTGCAGCTGGCTTAGCACAGCTGGGGGCTTAAGGCAGTCTACCAGCTCTCCAGAGACTGTACCCAGCAAAGCTGGCGACATGACCGCCAGCTGCAGTAAGAAGGGAACCGTGGCCTGAAGGGAGGGGTCCCCACTCCGGCCCCCAGTGCCTCCTGCCAGGCTATCATGGAACATTCGTAGAAGCTCCCGTCGTATGCTGTCTCCATGGCGGGAGGCCAGGTGCCCTAGGATGCCTACAACTGATGCAATCTTAGGCACCCGTTTCTCTCCAGGGATAGCAGGAGATCCAGGGAAGGGGTCTGTAGAGGAGGTCTGAGAAGAGCTTCCACCACTACCGACTCCACCTCCAGCCCCACCGTGAACACAGAAATCCTTAAGGCCACAGGAGAGAACTCGGGAGATGATGGTGCCAGGAAAAGAGGAGCCAATATGGGCCACAACCCAGTCAAAGTGTGGGGAATGTTGGACAGATGTATCCAGCAAGGCATCCACACAGGCATCTGGGCAACTACCAATGAGAGCCGAGAGGCACTGAACATAGATGTCCATTAATGTGCGTGTGGCCCGACAGCCCATCCACAGCTGCAACAATTCATTGAGAGAGCCAGTGGCATGAGGCACACGCTGGTGCTGGCCTGAATATGTGCTGCTCAGTTGGCCCATGAGGTCAATGGACCATGCACTAATGACAGGTGCCCAAGCCTTTGGGTTGGCCCGGATAAACTCAGACAGCACCTGCTGCACTTCCTGTACCACATCCTCTAGACCAGGTCCTCCAGCAGGGACATGGGAGGATGGGGGTGGACGGAGGTGAGGTGGGCCAGACACAGGGCTTTCATCCAGGGCAGCCAGGTGGGCCCGGACACTCTCATCAAAGACACCTCGTAAGTGATCAAGCACAGCCGCCCGAGCAGGTGGCAAAGAGCGGAGCAGGAGAAGACCACAGCGAGCATGTTCCCGGGCCGAGAGTTGGTGGCCCAGAATAGGGTCTACACCAGTCAGAAAAGCCTTGATTTCTTGGGACAGCTCCTGAGCACTATAAAGAAGCAAGAGAAGCAGACTTAGAGTATCAGGAAATGTTGGGCAAGTTAACTTCTCTCTGTGAGCTTCAGTTTCCTTCTATTTAAATAGGGATAACTATACTCTCTCATAAGAAAACGCTCATAAAGCACTTAAGCACCACATCTAGTTCAGACCAATCACTCAATTAAGTGCTATTTCTCTTTCAATAACAATACCAATATTAGGTAACTCTTCAACTGTGTCAGGCACTCTCTTAAGTACTTTATATGTATTATCTCAGCCCAGTAAGGTAGGTATTATTATGATCCCATTTTACAGATAAGGAAAGCAAGGTTAACTAATCAGACTATAAACTGCAAGAGGTAGTAAACATTTCTGTGCTCTTCAAACTTAATCCCCTTCTCTTGAGGTGCCTGGCATATCGGAAGTACTCAATAAGTATGTTGAATTTGGCAAGTATATTTTGTGCTCCTATAATATCTGTTTCAAAAACACCTTTCCAGCTTTACTGCACTTCCCGACACACAACTTTTTGCTCTTAATGCAAAGAAAATCCTAAACTCAGACTTGCCCCTTATTTAAAAGCTTTCCCTCCCAATTCCCCTTTCTTCCCATATTCTGCAAGCATCCTCACCATCCACTGTTTGGACTCCACTACAACAATCACCACCTCCCAGCACCCTCAGTGTGCCTAGGAATCAGGCTGTCCCAAGGCACAGACAAGATCTGACTTTCAACCCTTCCCCTCCCAAAACACAAGGGTTCAGGCTCAGAGATTCATAAGTCAAGTGTTATAGGAAGAGGCAAAATGCCCTTCCTCTTACTGCCTTTTCTGCCAAAGAGAGCATACTCTAGGGGTGGAAGGGCTCTGACCATGCCATTCCTCTCTGATTCCGCCAAACAAGGAAAAACAAAAACACTAAGGTGAGGGGAGTATCTCCGTTGGAGGGCAAGGGAAAGGCTGGAAGGAAGGATTCTGTGGGTTTCCAGACCTAAGTTCTCAGAGAATCTCCATGAGTCAGGGGACCCTGGGTTTCCCCTAGGGCTTAAAAGGGGCAGGGCAGCCGGGTTCCCTGGAGTTACAATATCCCCAACTCTTGGGAGAGCAAGGCGGGGATTTGAGGTAACTAGGCATTGGGTTTAGGGGAAGGCAGTACCAAGATCTTGGGAGCGCGGGCACTGGAGCCCAGAGTTTTGGTAAGGCAGTCCCCTTATTCTGGTAAGACCCGACCAAGAATATCAGAGAACCCTGACGCGAGTTCTTGAGGTAGTATCCGGGTTTCTGCCGAGAAGGCTGGGGATCGGCACGGGGCCGCGCAGTGGGAAAAGATGCCAGGGGCTCTGACTACCTGAGCGGTGCGGGACCGTGGGTGGCCGGGGGAGGCCCGGGAGGCCCTGGGGCCCCGGGAGGGTCGCACAACGCGGACATCCCAGAGCCCTTGCCCGAGACCGAGGCGGGACCGGCGGAGCTCAGGCAGCGCATGCGCGCTGACGGGAAGTCCGAAAGGAACCAGCGGCGAGGCCTCTCAGGAAAACCAACCCGGCGACGTCGGCGACCCTCACACTTTGGTTCCGCACCGTGTCGGACTGCGACGGAGGAGGACTGCGACGATGACAGCAGGAAGCCAAACCGCCCTCCACTCAACCATTTTTTTGTCCCCAAAGGGCCGTTGACACAGAGGTTAAAACTAGCTGCGGGTGGCCATTCACAATTGTATTTAAATATTTTTCCTAAAGCTCAAAATACAAAATGTTCAATTCACGAGGTTTTGAAAAATGAAACACTAGGAAACATTTTAATAATCAGTGACAACGTAAAAAGCACTTAAAGTAGAAAAGGGAAGGCAGAAAGCCAGGAAGAGGAAAAGAGACGGGAAGGGGGGACATTTCGTAAGAGAAAATGAAGAAAAGGAAAGAGAGGGAGGGAGAGGAAGCCCAAAATAAACTGGGCTGTCTAGGCTGAAGGGGTCCTTCCAGTCATAGATTGACACTACAATTCTACCAGTCTCCGTTGTTTAGGCTCTGCTCTAAACCTCCCCGCAGGGACCTTTTTCTACCTCATTCCCTCACACTTGCAAAGAGGGAGCTTGGTAGCCACATGCAGAACAAGTACACCTCATTAAGAGCTCCCACTGCAGCCAGGCTATCTAGATCAAGTTCCAGCTATTCCACTTGAAACCAGGTAATACATTCACTGTACAGCACACAGTGCCTGCGATGGTACTTTATAAGCATTAGCTGTTTTTGTATTTGTTGAATGAACTCCAGAAAATAACCTCTTTGACAAGAGGACTGCCTATTTTGTTAAAGGCCATATCCTCATCACCTACAACAGTGTCTGCCTGGCATGTAGTAGTTTAATATTAAATACTTGGTTGAATGAAAAGGAAAGGCCTGTATTAGCCAGAAGGCTTACTGTTCTTAATAGAAGTCTGAGTTTTGTTCTTAAATTTTAGAAGTTTCAATCATTTACAAAGTGTATATACTATCTACCAGCAAGAACTCTTCTAGGATAGTAAGTATGAGTCAATTTCCACTCCTGGCTCTGCCTCAAGCTTGGATCTGAAACTTCTCTTCTCTGATCTGTAAAAGGCAGCTTTTGCACCATTTAGGTTCTTCCAGCTCTGAGACTATTATGTTCTTGTTCTTAAGGATTTTGCAATCAAAGGGTGCTCATTTTAGAGTTGGACAGATGTGGATCCATGCCTATTTCTTAGCAACATAACGTAAGGCTAACCAAATGACCCAGCTGTTTGGAGCCCATTTCCTTATCTGCAAAATGCGCATGATGTCTCCTCTCAGACGTTTTGCAAAGATCACTTGAGATCATTCATGTGAAGGGCAGCAGGATGCCAGATACAGAAACTCTTCTTTGAACCTGCCAAGCTCCTTCCTGCCTTAGGCACAGGAGGTAGAACAAAATTATTAAAGATAGTATGCTGAGATGTTAAACGTGCCTTTCCTTCTCCCTCCTATCCTTACTACATCTGAATACAGTTCAGTTTCAAAGTGTTTTTCCTTTCTGTGTTTAAACCTGGACATAACACTATTTGCCTGGAAAAAGTAGCTAATTCCAAGTTTTAGGTCAGGAGAAGTAGCAGGTGAGCCTGGAATATAGCTTTGTGCTGGAAAGCAAGGAAGTACTCAAATACTGACGGTGTTGTATGAAAAGGACACAGGGACCACCTTGAAGAGGCTCCTGCTGGCCAAATTTGATACTATTTGTGGCATGAAAAACCAATAGTAATGGATTATAATGCATTTAAAGACAATCTAAATCCACAGTGGTATTTTTTTTTAAAGGAGAGGTTTTCTTTACAGAATATGCCAAATAAGTAATATGAATGAATGAATTATAGAATTAGAAATCACCATTTTACATCAGAAACTAATTCAGGTAAAGCCCATATAGGTGTTAAAACCATTGGTTGAAAGGTTCTTGGGGGAACAGGGTATTCACACAATCTCAAAATGTCACTCCATAGACTACTTATTAATTACAAAAGGAACAGGTACCTTAACAGTAAAGAAATCTAACATGCACCCACTTAACTAAGTATCTACACCTACTAATCACCAATAATGAGACAAACTGGTATTACACACTACCTGCTATAATGCAGTGGAAAATACACAATATCATCTGTGTGGAATTTTTCCCCAAAATGTTTAACCAAAATCTAATTATGAGGAAAGCATATGGAAACACTCAAACGCAAGTTGTGGGATATTCTTTTTTTTAATTTTGGTATCATTAATACACACTTACATAAGCAACATGTGGTTACCAGATTCCCCCCATTATCAAGTCCCTACCACATACCCTATTACAGTCACTGTCCATCAGTGTAGAAAGATGCTGTAGAATCACTACTTGTCTTCTCTGTGTTATACTGCCTTCCCGTGCCCCTCCCCTACATTATGTGTGTTAATCTAATGCCCCTTTTTCCCCTTATCCCTCCCTTCCCACCCATCTTCCCCAGTCCCTTTCCCTTTGGTAACTGTTAGTCCATTCTTGGGTTCTGTGAGTCTGCTGCTGTTTTGTTCCTTCAGTTTTTTCTTTGTTCTTATACTCCACAGATGAGCGAAATCATTTGATACTTGTCTTTCTCCACCTGGCTTATTTCACTGAGCATAATACCCTCTAGCTCCATCCATGTTGTTGCAAATGGTAGGATTTGTTTTCTTCATATGGCTGAATAATATTCCATTGTGTGTATGTGTCACATCTTCTTTATCCATTCATCTACTGATGGACACTTAGGTTCCTTCCATTTCTTGGCTATTGTAAATAGTGCTGCGATAAACATAGGGGTGCATATGTCTTTTTCAAACTGGGCTCCTGCATTCTTAGGGTAAATTCCTAGGAGTGGAATTCCTGGGTCAAATGGTATTTCTATTTCAGTTTTTGAAGAAGCTCCATACTGCTTTCCAAAACGGTTGAACTAATTTACATTCCCACCAGCAGTGTAGGAGGGTTCCCCTTTCGCCACATCCTTGCCAACATTTGTTGTTGTTTGTCTTTTGGGTGGTGGCCATCCTAACTGGTGTGAGGTGATATCTCATTGTGGTTTTAATTTGCATTTCTCTGATGATTAGCGATGTGGAGCATCTTTTCATGTGCCTGTTGGCCAAATGACTTTCTTCTTTGGAGAAGTGTCTGTTCAGCTCCTTTGCCCATTTTTTTAATTGGATTATTTGCTTTTTGTTTGTTGAGGTGAGCTCTTTGTATATTTTGGATGTCAACCCCTATTCGGATATGTCATTTATGAATATATTATCCTACACTGTAGGATGCCTTTTTGTTCTACTGATGTGTCCTTTGCTGTACAGGTTTTCAGTTTGATATAGTCCCACTTGTTCATTTTTGCTTTTGTTTCCCTGGGGAGATATGTTCATGAAGAAGTTGTTCATGTTTATATTCAAGAGAGTTTTGCCTATGTTTTCTTCTAAGAGTTTTATGGATTCATGCCTTACATTCAGGTCTTTGATCCATTTCAAGTTTACTTTTGTATATGGAGTTAAGAGAGTAATCCAGTTTCATTCTCTTACATGTAGCTGTCCAGTTTTGCCAACACCAGCTGTTGAAGAGGCTGTCATTTCTCCACTGTATATTCATGGCTCCATTATTGTGTATTAATTGACCATATATGCTTGGGTTTATATCTGGACTCTCTATTCTGTTCCACTGGTCTATGGGTCTATTCTTGTGCCAATACCAAATTATCTTGATTATTGTGGCTTTGTAGTAGAATTTTAAGTTGGGAAGTGAGATCCCCCCTGCTTTATTCTTCCTTCTCAGGATAGCTTTGGCTATTCAGGGTTTTTTGTGGTTCCATATGAATTTTAGACCTATTTGTTCCAGTTCATTGAAGAATGCTGTCGGTATTTTGATAGGTATTGCATTGAATCTGTAGATTGCTTTAGGTAGAATGGCCATTTTGACAATATTAATTCTTCCTACTGAAGAGCATGGGATGAATTTCCATTTATTAGTCTCCTTTTTAATTTCTCTTAGGAGTGTCTTATAGATTTCAGGTTATAGGTCTTTCACTTCCTTGGTGAGGTTTATTCCTAGGTATTTTATTCTTTTTGATTCAATTGTGAATGGAATTGTTTTCCTGATTTTTCTTTCTGCTAGTTCATCATTAGTTTATAGGAATGCAACAGATTTCTGTGTATTAATTTTGTATCCTGCAACTTTGCTGAATTCAAATTAGTTTGCTGAATTCTATTAGTTCTAGTAGTTTTGGGGTGGATTCTTTAGGGTTTTTTACATACAATATCATGTCATCTGCAGTGACAGTTTAACTTCTTCCTTACCAATGGGATATTCTTGAATAAATATTCTTAAATAAATACATGAATAAATAAACTTAGGCTGAACTTTTCAAAAAAGCTAAGTTATTCAAGACAAGGTAGGGGATACTGTTCTGGATGGCAGGAAACTGGAGATTAACAAATGCAGTATGTTATCCTTGGTTTGCTCTTGGACTGAGGGAAGAAAACAGCTATAAAGAACATTACAAGAACTGTGGAAATCTGAAGATGAAAAACTGAGTGTTAGCTACTTCACCAATGTAAGAGATCTTAGGTGTCAGAATAGTATTTTGGCTATGTAGAAGAATGTCTTAGGGATAAAATCTCATTTGTAGTTGACTTTCAAATGAGTCAACAGAGACAACAAAGATACACACCACATATACATTTGCAAGTGTGTCGAAAGAGATAAAATGGCAGAAATTGGTAAATCTAGGTAGACTGTATATACAAGGGTTCATTGGGTTTATTTCTTAACTCTATTTAAGTTTTGAAATTGTTCAAAATATATAGAGTTGGGGAGAGGGATGCACCACTGGGCTCAAATTCTTCCTCTTCCAGGAAGCCTGCATAGGTTAAATAGGGCAAAGAGAATATGCTTTTCCCTGCCTGAACACATCTCACCACAGGCAGCTTTTCACTTTCAACTTTCTAGCCCTGGCTTACAACAAAGAGAATTTCTGAATGTTAAAAAGGAAAATTAATGTTTGGTCTCCACTTTATTAAAAACATAATCCAGCGAAGAAGGCAGAAATTAACATGATATCAAGTGACTTGTCTGCCCTGGTCACACAGAGGCAGTGGCAGCTGGTTTAAGGACTCTTACCTTCCTCTGCCTTATCTACAATCTTTTTGTCAGAAACAGAAAGCTGGAGCATCACTCACTGAGAAGACAGGAACATCACAGAGGCTAGCTTCTTGATCTCTTGGCTTAAATAAGCTCTATAGGTCCTGTTTCCTCACTCAAAGACCTCTTTTCATGGCCCATCCCCATTTCTACATGTAATCACACATCCCAGTGAGAACTCTAGGGCTTTATTACAAATGGAGATGACTGCTAAGGAGCCCCTTCTCCAATCTTTCTTCTCTACCCTCTTCTCAATACATCCCTCCAGGGCAGATCAGAAGGCCATAATGTAAGGGGAATCTGGGAAGAGTGAAAAGGGACAATGCTTTCCCCAAAGTCCTGTGAAACAACGAGAGTCCTTCTGGCTCCAAGTGAGAATCTGCTGGTGGAAAGGTGAGTGGTTTAGCTCTCATCCTCAAGGTCTTCCATATCTACGTCCTGGGGAGTTTTTGTCTTCTTTTGCCATTTGGGCCGTGGTTCACTAGGCTTGGCTGGCTTTTGGGGGGCTTCCACTGAACAAAGGGATAGAGGAAGCATTAAAGACCCAAATGTATCCAAGCCGTGCTCCCACCACCCCCAACCTCTGTGCCCCAGCCTCACCTTCCATGGCTGCTTTCTCTTTCTGGGCAAGCCGGATCTGCTGGAGGAGTTTTCTGCGCTTCTTCCCAGACAGAGTAATGTTGGCACGTGCACTGGACCTGAAGGTTGGCAGAAGCAAAGATATCCAGGTTAACCTGAACCAATATAGGCTACACAAGTCGTTCCGGCTACTAAAAAGGTTTTAGATTCAAGTCAAAGAACTGTTTGGAAATCTGAGCTCTAAAGTACGAATCAAAACTCAGACATTGGCATACTTAATATTAATCTCAACAGTTAAACATTAACATATCTTAAAAACCAATTTCAACTAAGTACTTGCCATTAAATGCTAAAATTCAGTATATGGTAGAAACTTCTAAGGGAAAAATTATTTTTCTCCTCTTTTCTCAATACTTCTGACACCAGATATATGGGGTTTTCCCACATTAAACCATTCTCAAATTCTCCATGGACATTAAGTGAATGTCCTACAAATGTAACTCAATTCTGACACCATCTACCCAGAGATAACATCAGGTCCCACAGTTTAAGAAACTCAGTCTTACAGACTGCCCCTATTTCAGATACCAACTGCACACCCAGGTTGTCACCCATATTTCTGATCCAAGGGTTTTAGGAGCTCTGTGCCAGGAAGCAGTAACAAAGACCAAATATATTTCTTATTATACCACAGAACTGTAAATATTCATGAAGAAGTCAATGAAAGATTGGGATGGGAACTCTCCCCCAAAGCAGAGTGGGCCTTGACACTTACGTGCAAACTCCCACGTATGCCTTTGTGAAAATTCATGGAGTTGAATACACAGTTATGTGTGGGCTTTTAAAGTTATTTATAAAAATGTATGTAAGGAGGACTTGCAAGATGGCGGTGTGAGAGGTGACACGGAGAGCTCCTCCCAAAACCAAAAATTGTACAAAAATACAGTTAATTAATACAACTAACCTTAAAACAGCAACAAGAAAGAAGGATGAACCAGACTGCAAATAGACCTCACAAACAGAGCAGACCTCCCGAAACAGGGTAACATAGGAAAGCCTTAATCTGGCAGGGCCCCAGCCCTTTCCCCACCCCAGCTCACCTGTGGGAGGAAGAGAAACAGAGTGGGGGAGGGGGTGTAAGACTGGGATTGCTGAACACCTAGCCCTGGAGGTCTACTTTGTGAGCAGAATCCTATAGTGTGTGGTGCTCTGGATGTTGGGTAGCTCAGACAGGCACAGTGCTTGAGAAACTGACATTCCGGCCCTTTGTGGAGGAGGGGATCCACACCTGGCCGCTCTGTGTCAGAGGAAAGGCAGGCAGTCTGAGAGGCTTCCTAGCAGTCAGAGGGCTGCTAAAGGGACAGGGTTTGCATGGAGCTTGCTGTGAGGGAGAAGGGAGAGCTGGACAAGGTTGCCTGGGTGCTCTCTGCCCAGCTGGTTGGGAACTTTGGGGAGCTTCAGGTGCTCCATCCCCCTGGCTGCCTACTCAGCTCTGAGGCCCCCCACTGTGACACAGAGCCTGCCAAACCTTCCTACTGGTCTGCAGGCACCTGCTCGCAAACCGGGAGTCACTGCGCTGGTGCTGGCGTAAGGCCAGCCAGAGGGAGGCCCCGCCTACAACAGCTAAAGATGCAAAGCACAGAGGTTTACATGTGTGTGCTTGGCCCACTGGCTCTGACACTGTAGACATGCACCGCAGACAGGAAGCAGGAAACAGATCTTTCCTCCCCACAGGCACCAGCTCCGCTCCCCTACAACCCCCAACCTCACTCTAGGGGCTGAGCAGCTCCAGAGACTGGAGTTTCTGCGCACTAGTGGGCACCACACAGAAATATGAAACGACAAAAGCACATGGTTCAGACTAAAATCTCACAAACCCCAGAAAGAGGGCCAAATGAAACTGAACTCACCAATCTTCCTGAAAGAGAGTTCAAAATAAAAATTATAAACATGCTTATGGTGGTACAGAAAAATATTCAAGAACAGGAATGAATTTAAGTTGGAGAATTAATCATTAAGAAATTCCATATCTCAAATGCAACATACAATGGAGGGATTTAAAAGCAGATTAGATGTAATAGAAGAGACAGTAAATGGAATGAAAAATAGAGAAGAGGAATACAAAGAAGCTGAGGCACAGAAATAAAAAAGGATCTCTAAGAATGAAAGAATATTGAGAGAACTGTGTGAC
The DNA here is from genome assembly GCA_029783875.1 of Phataginus tricuspis. NCBI lineage: Eukaryota > Metazoa > Chordata > Mammalia > Pholidota > Manidae > Phataginus > Phataginus tricuspis. The sequence goes on along the minus strand of JAQQAC010006904.1, from coordinate 12,007,371 downwards.
CAATCCAAATGCAACAATATTCACATTATAGGGGTACCAGAAGAAGAAGAGAGAGAAAAAGGGATAGAAAGTGTCATTGAGGAGGTAATTGCTGAAAACATCCCCAATATGGGGAAGGAGATAGTCTCTCAAGCCATGGAGGTACACAGATCTCCCAACACAAGAGACCCAAGGAAGACAACATCAAGACATATAATAATTAAAATGGCAAAGATCAAGGATAAAGATAGACTTTTAAAAGCAGCTAGAGAGAGGGAAAACATCACATACAAAGGAAAACCCATCAGGTTATCATCAGACTTCTCAAAAGAAACCTTACAGGCCAGAAGGAAGTGGCATGATATATTTAATGGAATGAAGCAGAAGGACCTTGAACCAAGAATACTTTACCCGGCAAGGTTATCATTTCAATTTGAAGGAGGGATTAAACAATTAACAGATAAGCAAAAGCTGAAAGAATTTACCTCCCACAAACCACCTTTACAGTGCATTTTGGAGGGACTCCTATAGATGGAAGTATTCCTAAGGCTAAACAGATGTCACCCAAGGGAAGACAGAGTACAGAATATGATTCATAACATACAAAGAATGGAGGAGAAAGAAAAAGGAGGAAAAAAAAAGAACCTTTACTTTGTGTTTGTAATAGTATACAAAGTAAGTTAAATTAGACTGTTAGATAGTAAGGGAATTGCCCTTGAACCTTTGGTAACCACAAATCTAAAGCATGCAATGGCAATAAGTACGTACCTAATGATAATCACCCTAAATGTAAATGGTCTGAATGCACCAATCAAAAGATATAGAGTTACTGAATGGATAAAAAAACAAGACTCATCCATATGTTGCCTACAAGAGACACTCTTCAAACCCAAAGACATACACAGACTAAAAGTGAAGGGATGGAAAAAGATATTTCACGCAACTAATAGTGAGAAAAAAGCAGGAGTTGCAGTACTTGTATCAGACAAAATACACTTCAAAGCAAAGAAAGTCACAAGAGACAAAGAAGGACATTACATAATAATAAAAGGGTCAGTCCAACAAGAGGATATAACCATTATAAATATCTACGCACCCAACACAGGATCACCTTCATATGTGAAACAAATACTAACAGAATTAAAGGGGGAAATAGAATGCAATGCATTCATTTTAGGAGACTTCAACACACCACTCACTCCAAAGGATAGATCAACCAGACAGAAAATAAGTAAAGAGACAGAGGCACTGAACAACATATTAGAACAGATGGACCTAATGGACATCTACAGAACACTCCATCCAAAAGCAACAGGATACACATTCTTCCCAAGTGCACATGGAACATTTTCAAGAATTGATCATATATTAGGCCACAAAAGAACCTCAGTAAATTAAAAAATATTGAAATTGTACCAACTAGCTTCTCAGATCACAAAGGTATGAAACTAGAAATAAATTACACAAAGAAAATGAAAAAGCCCACAAACACATGGAGGCTTAATAACATGCTCCTAAATAATCAATGGATCAATAAAATGGAGCAAATAAAAACAGAAATCAAGCAATATATGGAGACAAATGACAACAATAATTCAACACCACAAAATCTGTGGGATGCAGCGAAGTCCATGCTAAGAGGGAAATAAATGGCAACACAGGCCTACTTCAGGAAAGAAGAAAAATCCCAAATGAACAGTCTAAACTCACAATTAATGAAACTAGAAAACAAAGAACAAATGAGGTCTATAGTCAGTAGAAGGAGGGACATAATAAAGATTAAAGCAGAAATAAATAAAATTGAGAAGAATAAAACAATAGAAAGAATCAATGAAAGCAGGAGCTGGTTCTTTGAGAAAATAAACAAAATAGATAAACTCCTAGCCGGACTCATCAAGAAACAAATAAGTCTACACACATAAACAGAATCAGAAATGAAAGAGAAAAATCACTATGGACACCACAGAAATACAAAGAATTATGATAGCATACTATGAAAAATTATATGGTAAGAAACTGGATAATCTAGAAGAAAAGGACAACTTTCTAGAAAAATACAACCTTCCAAGGCTGACCCAGGAGGAAACAGAAGATCTGAACAGACCAATTACCAGCAAATAAATTGAAGTGGTAATCAAAAAATTACCTAAGAACAAATCGCCTGGACCAGATGGCTTTCCTGCTGAATATTATCAAACATTTAGTGAAGACCTACTACCCATCCTCCTTAAAATTTTCCAAAAAGTAGAAGAGGAGGGAATACTTCCAAATTCATTCTACGAGGCCAACATCACTCCAATACCAAAACCAGGCAAAGACACCACAAAAAAAGAAAATTACACAACAATATCCCTGATGAACATTGATGTAAATACTCAACAAAACATTAGAAAACTGAATTAAAAAATACATCAAAAAGATCATCCATCATGATCAAGCGGGAAAGGGATGCGAGGATGGTACAACATTCGAAAATCCATCAACATCATCCACTACATCAATAAAAAGAGGACAAAACCACATGATCATCTCCATAGATGCTGAAAAAACATTCAACAAAAGTCAACATTCATTCATGATAAAAACTCTCAACAAAATGAGTATAGAGGGCAAGTACCTCAACATAATAAAGGCCATATACGACAAACCACATTAACATTATACTTAACAGCGAGAAGCTGAAAGCTTTTCCTTTAAGTTCAGGAACAAGACGAGGATGCCCACTCTCCCCACTTTTATTCAACATAGTTCTGGAGGTCCTAGCCACGGCAATCAGACAGCACAAGGAAATAAAAGGCATCCAGATTGGCAAGGAAGAACTCAAACTGTCCCTGTATGCAGATGACATGACATAAAACACCCTAAAGAATCCACTCCAAAACTACTAGATCTAATATCTGACTTCAGCAAAGTTGTGGGATACAAAATTAATACACAGAAATCTGTTGCATTCCTATACACTAACGATGAACTAGCAGAAAGAGAAATCAGGAAAACAATTCCATTCACAATCGTATCAAAAAGAATAAAATACCTAGGAATAAACCTAACCAAGGAAGTGAAAGACCTATACCCTGAAAACTACAAGACACTCTTAAGAGAAATTAAAGAGGACACTAACAAATGGAAATTAATCCCATGCTCTTGGCTAGGAAGAATTAATATTGTCAAAATGGCCATCCTTCCTAAAGCAATCTACAGATTCAATGCAATACCTATCAAAATACCAACAGCATTTTTCAATGAAGTAAAGCAAATAGTTCTAAAATTCATATGGAACCTCAAAAGACCCCGAATAGGCAAAGCAATCCTGAGAAGGAAGAATAAAGCAGGGGGAATTACGCTCCCTGACTTCAAGCTCTACTACAAAGCTACAGTAATCAAGACAATTTGGTACTGGCACAAGAACAGACCCATAGACCAGTGGAACAGAACAGAGAGTCCAGATATAAACCCAAGCATATATGGTCAATTAATATAAGATAAAGGAGCCATGGATATACAATGGGGAGATGACAGCCTCTTTAACAGCTGGTGTTGGCAAAACTGGACAGCTACATGTAAGAGAATGAAACTGGATTACTGTCTAATCCCATTAACAAAAGTAAACTCAAAATGGATCAAAGACCTGAATGTAAGTCATGAAACCACAAAACTCTTAGAAAAAATATAGGCAAAAATCTCTTGGACATAAACATGAGCAACTTCTTCATGAACATATCTCCCCGGGCAAGGGAAACAAAAGCAAAAATGAACAAGTGGGACTATATCAAACTAAAAAGCTTCTGTACAGCAAAGGATACCATCAGTAGAACAAAAAGACATCCTACAGTATGGGAGAATATATTCATAAATGACATATCCGATAAGGAGTTGACATCCAAATTATATAAAGAGCTCACACACCTTAACAAACAAAAAGCAAATAATCCAATTAAAAAATGGGCAGAGGAGCTGAACAGACACTTCTCCAAAGAAGAAATTCAGATGGCCAACAGGCACATGAAAAGATGCTCCACATCGCTAATAACCAGAGAAATGCAAATTAAAACCACAATGAGATATCACCTCACACCAGTTAGGATGGCCAACATCCAAAACACAAACGACAACAAATGTTTGCAAGGATCTGGAGAAAGGGGAACCCTCCAACACTGCTGGTGGGAATGTAAATTAGTACAACCATTGTGGAAAGCAGTATGGAGGTTCCTCAAAAAACTCAAAATAGAAATACCATTTGACCCAGGAATTCCACTCCTAGGAATTTACCCTAAGAATGCAGGAGCCCAGTTTGAAAAAGACATATGCACCCCTATGTTTATCGCAGCACTATTTACAATAGCCAAGAAATGGAAGGAACCTAAGTGTCCATCAGTAGATGAATGGATAAAGAAGATGTGACACATACACACAATGGAATATTATTCAGCCATATGAAGAAAACAAATCCTACCATTTGCAACAACATGGATGGAGCTAGAGGGTATTATGCTCAGTGAAATAAGCCAGGCGGAGAAAGACAAGTATCAAATGATTTCACTCATCTGTGGAGTATAAAAACAAAGAAAAAACTGAAGGAACAAAACAGCAGCAGACTCACAGAACCCAAGAATGGGCTAACAGTTACCAAAGGTAAAGGGACTGGGGAAGAGGGGTGGGAATGGAGGTACAAGGAGGAAAAAGGGCTATTACAATTAGCACACATAATGTAGCGGTGTGGGCGTGGGGTGGGGGGATACGGGAAAGGCAGTATAACACAGAGAAGACAAGTAGTGATTCTAAAACATCCTACTACGCTGATGGACAGTGACTGCAATAGAGTATGTGGTGGCGACTTGATAATAGGGGGAGTCTAGTAACCATAATGTTGCTCATGTAATTGTATATTAATAATAGCAAAATAAAAATTTTAAAAATGTATGTGAATGTACAATATCACTTGAGGTGGGGGAGTCGACAGCTCACCTTAGATTCTCTGGGGTCCAAGACCCAAAGAAAGGTTGTGAGTTGTCAGTACTATGGGAGGCTAGCATAATTTAGGCACAAACACAGCCAACAAACGTTCTTTACATAAATGTCAGGACCCAAGGAAAGCCGAGGTGCTAGCTGCTCTGGAGCTCGGCAGGGAGGGGGAAGGAAACTCGGTAGGAAGGAAGACCAAGGGGAAGAGGGGTCCCGGCACTCACGCCCGCTTCTTGAGGTGGTGCCGAGTGATAAGCCCTTCGTCTATCACAGCCCCGACCACGCGGTGCTTCAGTCGCCGCTCGCGGTTCAACACACGCCGTCTCTTGAACAGCTTCTTTTTCAGCTCCTGCAGCGGAGGAAGACGTTAATCAGACTCATGCCGCGCAGCGCGCCCCGGGACCGCGCGCCCAGCGACTCCGGTCTATCCATGCCATCTGGAGCGAGACTGGAGGGCTCTGGGGCGTTTGGAGAAACAAAACCGGGGCTCCCACAGTCACCGTTCGGGGTCGGTTAATCTTTCCTCCAGGAGCCCCCATGTCCGCGCCGTAGTCCCAGTTACGGGGCCACGTTTTCGCTCTGCGCAAGGTCTGCGCGTGTTCCGCCGCAGCCCTCCGCGAGCCAATCGCAGCTGGGGGGCGGGGCTTGGCGGTATATAAGGGCTCTCCGTTGGCTTTAAAGCCTTTCCAAGTGCCGCGAATTCGTGAGTATGTTCTACTTTTGGGGGCCTCTTAAACCAAGAGAGGTTTCTGGGCGGGGTCTGCAAACCCTCCTCTTCTTGGCGGGGATTGGGCGTGCGGTCCCAGTTCCCGTAATGTACGGAGGCAAAGGGAAGGTGCTTCGGCCCCCTCGGCGTCATGTCTTCGGTGTCGGCGGCTTCCAGTCTGCCGGTTCTATCCTCAGGCGCCGGGACACGGGGCTCCGAGAAGCAGAGCGAAACCGAGGTTCAGCAAGCTCCTCCCCGGGGTGCTCACGCCTTCACTCTTGATTTCAGGTCTTTGGAGCTGCCCAGGAGCCGGATCTGTCGTGTCCCCTCTCCTACTCCCCGTTGCAAACATTAAAGGCCGTTCGTACGTAGTAGGTGTGTGTGTTCGCTTTCTTTTTTCCAAGGCTGCAGTGTGGGGGAGGCTATACGCGCGTTATTCCACAAAGCGGAATTTGCAAATCTTCCCTTGGACCGCAGGTTCCTACTGCCAGAGTACGGACGTTTCGTAGAAGGTTCTCTGGCCGACCTTGCGGGAGCATCCAGATGGCCGCGTCGCTTGGAACGCTCCACGTGGGGACCCTGGCGGTGGGGGTGCGCCGCGCCTTGGCGGGTAGGGAAGGTGGACAGAGTGGGAGGGCAAGGTGGGTTCTTCGTGGCCTGGGAGTGTAGTCCTTCACATTGTGGCTTTTAAAACCCCGGGGCCCCATTGCACCCTTTTTGCAGCAGTCTGATGGAACATCGGCGCTGGGTGACACATGTCATGTCCCTCATGTCCACAGGCTCTCTGGCCGGTAGCTGCCTGGCGGACCGGTGCCTCTGGGATAAGCTCCACGCCCGGTCCCGTCTGGACGGCACCCCCACCTTTGACTGGTTCTTTGGGTACAAGGAAGCCCAGGGACTCTTACTGCCGCTGCTACAGGAGGCACGGGCTGCCTGTGCCCCACGGGTATTGGATGTGGGCTGTGGGATCTCGAGCCTTTGTATAAGCCTCTACACCAAGTGCCCACATCCCGTGGACATAATGGGGGTGGACTTCTCTCCTGTGGCTGTGGCCCACATGAGCAGCCTCCTAGAAGGAGACCAAGGCCAAACACCCCTGTGCCCTGGCCACCATGCCTCCCAACTCAACTTCAAGCAGGCTGATGTCAAGAACTTGCAGCCAGTGGCTTCCTCAGGCTCCTTCCATTTAGTAGTGGACAAGGGCACCTGGGATGCTGTTGCCCGGGGCGGTCTGCCTGGGGCTTACCAGCTGCTGTCAGAATGCTTGAGGGTCCTAAGTCCTCGGGGGACCCTAATTCAGTTCTCAGATGAGGACCCTGATGTGCGGCTGCCCTGCCTTGAGCAAGGGTCCCAAGGCTGGACTGTGACTGTGCAGGAGCTAGGCCCTTTCAGGGGCATCACCTACTTTGCTTACTTGATTCAAAGGTCTCATTAAAAACTTAGTCCTGATCCTAGTGTTTCTGTTGAGTGAGGAGAGAGTTGGAGAGAGCTTGGTCTTTGTATAATGGCTGGATATGAGGATCTGGCTTCCACATTTACTAGCTGATTGCACATAGTATTTGTTCCTATACTCCAGTCTAGTCATCAGCAAGGGAGGAATATGGAATTATAAGGAAATAATGGAGTTACAGGGAGTACAAACAGTGATAGTGAAACATTTAGCTGTGCCAAACACAAGATGAGTGCTAACAGGGAAAGTACAAAGGGATCATGACCCATCCCGAACTAACTGGAACTCCTAAAATCACGAGTAAGAATCCTTAATCTAAATCCCAACATTGACTGATGAGCGATATTGTGGCCTAACCTCTAAGCCCAATTTTTCTCATTTGTAAAAGGGGAAGACTGGGAAAGAATGAGTAGAAAGTCTTCAAAAAAACCTAGGTGAAGTTTCTGAGGGTAAGAGAACAATACTTACCCTTAAAACTCCTGGCAGACAAGGGATAGGAATATTCCACAAAGCTTCTACAGACGCAGGAGCCTATTGCTGGGTCCCAAGAGGACAGGGATTGGAGGCTTCCTGACAGTGTCTTCAGGAATCCAAGAGGCTTCTTGCTCTACCTGTTCCTGCTCCCAGCTGAGTTCTGGGTTAAACGTTCTTAAAGGAAATTTGACTTCGAGTGGGCTCAATGTCCAGCCTGGGAGAGCTAAAGAGCCCATCAACAGTGAAAAATATTTCTGATATATTACTGAATTTAAAAAAAAAGTTTGTGTAATTTTTTTTTTGCTTATAAGTATAGCAATTAAAATTAAGCTAATTTCACAGCCTCAATTTCCTCATAAGGGGGAAAGTATCTCCCTCATTGGATTCTCAAAATCATGAGGTAAAAAATTCTTAAGCACAGTGCCTGGCACATTGTAAATAAAACAAAAATGGTATACAGACAATGGGGAAAAAGGCTGAAAGAGAAGACATCCAAAAAGTTAACTACCTCTGGGTAGTTGGGTTTGGGATAATTTCATTATCTTGTCCCCTCTACAACGACCCATGTAAATATTTTAAAATATTAAAAATATGAATTAAAAGGTGTCACCCATCTGACATCAAAACTGCCCTCTAAAGTTCAGCTTTGCCAACCACTTGGACTTTTCTCTTCCACCTCCGTTTTTCTTCACTGCGGTTTACTGAACACCTACTGTGGGACTGCCACTGCTTAATGCAGGGGACACAACTAAGCTTCCCATCTTGGTTCTGCCCGGAACATCCAGGTCACAGTAGGCTCGCTGAAGCAGCTCCCTGCCTCACCTGGCTCTTCACTTTGATCCTGGAAGAAGACCTCTTCCTCTTTGTCATCAGTAAGCAGCAGCATCTCATGCAGTTAGTTACTGGAGTTCCCCACTCTGTTCTTCACTCCCCTCAGAGGCTTCTACCACAATGGAGGGCAGGTGGGTCTTCTGAGATACAACCTGAATGGGGACATCAGGGAGCTTGAGACAAATTGGAGGATGAGTCATCAGGACAGAGTGGGGAAGTACTAACCTGAACATCCTGGTGACCTTTAACCCTGCCAGTTTTTCCTCTGTCCTGCCAGAGAGGATTGGTCAGCCTAGGATTTTCTGGATGCTGGGAAGAACCTGAGCTAGCTCTAGGCCAAGGCCCGTCCTTGCTGCTCCCTGGCACGACGGTCATGGGTGCTGATTCTTGGAGTGCAGGGAGGTTAACTCAGAGTACCCCTGCCCAGTGTACCCCCCCATACTGCCCCTTTAATCTTTTTTGGAGCCTAGCCCCTTAATCTTATGAGGAGAGGGGGATGACATGCTAAGAGATTATGAGCCTTGAAGGGGAGGGGAAAATCCCAGGACATGCTACAGAGCTTTATTTCTACTCACTCCCTGGTGACACCAAGAAAGGCAAGAGGGGTAGGAGTTAACAAAGGCATCTGAATTAAAGCCCTCTGAATGAAGACCTTTGATGACAAACTTGAAATTTCCAGATGTTTTTGCTTACTAGGTCTCCCAAGTTGACGTTTCCTCATATCTTATTTAAAAAATATTTATATGGTGTTTACTATTTGCCAGTAATTGTTCTAAATGCTTTACATATAAGCTCATTTATCCTAAACCTATGAAATAAATACTATTAACCCCATTTACCAATGCAGAAACCCAGCGCAAAGATTTTTTTTACAAGTTACCATTTTTTTCCTTCAGTTTTTTTTATTAAGGTATTATTGATATACACTCTTATGAAGGTTTCACATGAAAAAGCAATGTGGTTACTACATTTACCCATATTATAAAGTCCCCACCCATACCCCAATGCAGTCACTGTCCATCAGTGTAGTAAGATGCCACAGATTCAGTTTGCCTTCTCTGTGCTACACTGTTTTCCCCATGATTCCCCACCCCATGTATACTAAACATAATACCCCTCAGCCCCTTCTCCCACCCTCCCCACCGCTCCCCTTTGGTAACCACTAGTTTCTTCTGGGAGTCCCTGATCTGCTGCTATTTTGTTCCTTCAGTTTTGCTTCATTGTTATACTTCACAAATGAGGGAAATCATTTGGCACTTGTCTTTCTCTGCCTGGCTTATTTCACTGAGCATAATACCCTCTAGCTCCATCCATGTTGTTACAAATGGTAGGATTTGTTTCTTTCTAATGGCTGAATAGTATTCCATTGTGTATATGTACCACCGCTTCTTTATCCATTCATCTATGGATGGACACTTAGGTGGCTTCCGTTTCTTGGCTATTGTAAATAGTGCTGCGATAAACATAGGGGTGCATATGTCTTTTTGAATCTGAGAAGTTGTATTCTTTGGGTAAATTCCAAGGAGTGGGATTCACAGGTCAAATCGTATTTCTATTTTTAGTTTTTTGAGGAACCTCCATATTGCTTTCCACAATGATTGAACTAGCTTACATTCCCACCAGCAGTGTAGGAGGGTTCCCCTTTTTCCACATCCTCACCGCCATATGTTGTTCTTAGTCTTTTGGATGCTGGCCATCCTTACTGGTGTGAGGTGATATCTCATTGTGGTTTTAATTTGCATTTCCCTGATGATTAGTGATGTGTAGCATCTTTTCATGTGCCTGTTGGCCATCTGAATTTCTTCTTTGGAGACCTGTCTCTTTATATCCTCTGCCCATTTATTAATCAGGTTATTTGTTTTTTGGGTGTTGAGTCATGTAAGTTCTTTATATATTTTGGATGTTAACCCCTGGTCGGATATGTCATTTACAAATATACTCTCCCATACTGTAGGATGCCTTTTTGTTCTGTTGATGGTGTCCTTTGCCGTACAGAAACTTTTTAGTTTGATGTAGTCCCATGAGTTCATTTTTGCTTTTGTTTCCCTTGCTCAACGAGATGCATTCAGGAAGAAGTTGCTCATGCTTATATCAGGATATTTTTGCCTATGTTGTTGTCTAAGAGTTTTATGGTTTCATTACTTACATTCAGGTCCTTGATCCATTTTGAGTTTACTTTTGTGGTTAAAGAATAATCCTGTTTCATTCTCTTGCATGTAGCTATCCAGTTTTGCCAACACCAGCTGTTGAAGAGGCTGTTGTTTCCCCATTGTATGTCCATGGCTCCTTTATCGTATATTAATTGACCATATATGGTTGGGTTTATATAAGTGCTCTCTAGTCTGTTTCATTGGTCTGTGGGTCTGTTCTTGTGCCAGTACCAAATTGTCTTGAGTACTGTGGCTTTGTAGTACAGCTTAAAGTTGGGGAGCATAATTTCCCCAGCTTTATTCTTCCTTCTCAGGATTGCTTTGGCTATTCGGGGTCTTTTGTGGTTCCTTATGAATTTTAGACCAATTTGCTCTAGTTCATTGAAGAATGCTGTTGGTATTTTGATAGGAATTGCATTGAATCTGTAGATTGCTTTAGGCAGGATGGCCATTTTGACAATATTAATTCTTCCTATCCATGAGCATGGGATGTGTTTCCATTTATTGGTATCTTCTTTAATTTCTCTCATGAGTGTCTTGTAGTTTTCAGAGTATAGGTCTTTCACTTCCTTGGTTAGGTTTAATCCTAGGTATTTTATTCTTTTTGATGCAACTGTGAATGGGATTGTTTTCCTGATTTCTCTCTCTGCTAGGTCATTGTTAGTGTAGAGGAATGCCACAGATTTCTGCATATTAATTTTGTATCCCGCAACTTTGCTGAATTCAGATATTAGATCTAGTAGTTTTGGAGTGGATTCTTTAGGGTTTTTTATGTACAATATCATGTTATCTGCAAACAGGGACAGTTTAACTTCTTCCTTGCCTATCTGGATGCCTTTTATTTCTCTGTGTTGTCTGATTGCCATGGCTAGGACCTCCAGTATTATGTTGAATACAAGTGGGGAGAGTGGGCATCCTAGTCTTGTTCCCGATCTTAAAGGAAAAGCTTTCAGTTTCTGCTGTTAACTATGATGTTGGCTGTGGGTTTGTCATATATAGCCTTCATTTTGTTGAGGTACTTGCCCCCTATACCCATTTTGTTGATAGTTTTTATCATGAATGGATGCTGAATTTTGTCAAATGCTTTTTCAGCATCTATGGAGCTGATCATGTGGTTTTTGTCCTTTTTGTTGATGTGGTTGATGATATTGATGGATTTTCAAATGTTGTACCATCCTTGCATCCCTGTAATAAATCCTACTTGATCATGATAGATGATCTTTTTGATATATTTTTTAATTCAGTTTGCTAATATTTTGTTGAGTATTTTTGCATCTATTGTTTATCAGGGATATTGGTCTGTAATTTTCTTTTTTTGTGGTGTCTTTGCCTGGTTTTGGTATTACAGTGATGCTGGCCTCATAAAATGAGTTTGGAAGTATTCCCTCTTCTTCTACTCTTTGGAAACCTTTAAGGAGGATGGGTAGTAGGTCTTCACTAAATGTTTGATGAAATTCAGTAGTGAAGCCATCTGGTCCAGTAGTTTTGTTCTTAGGTAGGTTTTTGATTACCAGTTCAATTTTGTTGCTGGTAATTGGTCTGTTCAGGTTTTCTGTTTCTTTCTGGGTCAGCCTTGGAAGGTTGTATTTTTCTAGAAAGTTGTCCATTTCTTCTAGGTTATCCAGTTTGTTAGCACATAATTTTTCATAGTATTCTCTAATAATTGTTTGTATTTCTGTGGTATCCATAGTGAATTTTCCTTTCTCATTTCTTATTCTGTTTATGTGAGTAGACTCTCTTTTTTTCTTGATAATTCTGGCTATGGGTTTATCTATTTTGTTTATTTTCTCAAAGAACCAGCTCTTGCTTTTATTGATTCTTTCTATTGTTTTGTTCTTCTTGATTTTATTTATTTCTGCTCTGATCTTTATTATGTCCCTCCTTCTACTAACTTTGGGCAGCCTTATTTGTTCTTATTTTTCTAGTTTCATTAATTGTGAGTTTAGACTGCTCATATGGGTTTGTTCTTCTTTCCTGAGGTAGGCCTGTATTGCAATATACTTTCCTCTTAGCACAGCCTTTGCTGCATCCCACAGATTTTGCAGTGTTGAATTATTGTTGTCATTTGTCTCCATATATTGCTTGATCTCTGTTTTTATTTGGTCATTGATCCATTGGTTATTTAGAAGCATGTTGTGTAGCCTCCATGTATTTGTGGGATTTTTCATTTTCTTTGCATAATTTATTTCTAGTTTCATACCTTTCTGGTCTGAGAAACTGGTTGGTACAATTTCAGTCTTTTTGAATTTACTGAGGGGCTCTTTTTGTGGCCTAGTATATGATCTATTCTTGAAAATGTTCCATGTGCACTTGAAAAGAATGTGTATTCTGCTGCTTTCTGGTGTAGAGTTCTGTAGATGTCTGTTAGGTCCATCTGTTCTATTGTGTTGTTCAGTGCCTCTGTCTCCTTACTTATTTTCTGTCTGGTTGATCTGTCCTTCAGAGTGAGTGGAGTGTTGAAGTCTCCTAGAATGAATGCGTTGCATTCTATTTCTCCTTTTAATTCTGTTAGTATTTGTTTCACATATGTAGGTGCTCCTGTGTTGGGCGCATAGATATTCATAATGGTTATATCTTCTTGTTGGATTGACCCATTTATCATTATGTAATGTCAATCTTTGTCTCTTGTGACTTTCTTTGTTTTGAAGTCTATTGATACAAGTCAACTCCTGCTTTCTTCTCCCTATTAGTTGCATGAAATATCTTTTTCCATCCCTTCACTTTTAGTCTGTGTATGTCTTTAGGTTTAAAGTGAGTCTCTTGTAGGCAGTATATAGATGGGTCTTGTTTTTTTATCCATTCAGTGACTCTATGTCTTTTGATTGGTGCATTCAGCCCATTTACATTTACAGTGATTATCGATAGGTATGTACTTATTGCCATTGCAGGCTTTAGATTTGTGATTACCAAAGGTTCAAGGTTAACTTCCTTACTATCTAAGCATCTAATTTAACTCACTTAATATGCTATTAGAAACACAATCTAAAGGTTCTTTTTTTTTCTTCCTCCTTTTTCTTCCTCCTCCATTCTTTATATATTAGGTATCATATTCTGTACTCTTTGTCTATCCCTTGATTGACTATGGATAGTTAATTTAATTTTGCATTTGCTTAGTAATTAGCTGTTCTGCTTTCTTTACTGTGGTTTAATTACCTTTATTGACAACTATTAAACCTTAGGAACACTTCCATCTATAGCAGTCCCTCCAAAATACACTGTAGATATGGTTTGTGGGAGGTAAATTCTCTCATCTTTTGCTTATCTGGAAATTGTTTAATCCCTCCTTCAAATTTAAATGATAATCTTGCCAGATAAAGTATTCTTGGCTCAAGGCCCTTCTGCTTCATTCCATTAATTACATCATGCCACTCCCTTCTGGCCTGGAAGGTTTCTGCTGAGAAGTGTGATGATAGCCTGATGGGCTTTCCTTTGTATGTGATCTTATTTCTCTCTCTGGTTGCTTTTAATAGTCTGTCCTTATCCTTGATCTTTGCCACTTTAATTACTATGTCTTGGTGTTGTCTTCCTTGGGTCCCTTGCGTTGGGAGATCTGTGCACCTCCATGGCCTGAGAGACTATCTCCTTCCCCAGATTGGGGACGTTTTCAGCAATTACATCCTCAAAGACACTTTCTATCCCTTTTTCTCTCTCTTCTTCTTCTGGTACCTCTATAATGCGAATATTGTTGCATTTGGATTGGTCACACAGTTCTCTCAATATTCTTTCATTCTTAGAGATCCTTTTTTCTCTCTGTGCCTCAGCTTCTTTGTATTCCTCTTCTCTAGTTTCTATTTCATTTATCATCTCCTCCACTGTATCCAATCTGCTTTTAATACCCTCCATTGTGCTCTTCAACAATTGGATCTCCGACCAAAATTAATTCCTGAGTTCCTGAATATCTTTCCGTACCTCCGTGAGCATGTTATGATTTTTATTTTGAACTCCCTTTGGGAAGAGTCATGAAGTCTATGTCATTAAAATCTTTCTTGGGAGTTGTATTAATAATTTTACTCTGGACCAGGTTCCTTTAATATTTCATATTTGTATATGTTGCCCTCCAGTGCCCAGAGGCTCTACTCCCTGGGGCTGTTCAGCCCTTGAAGCAATGTTGTGGGTTGCAGGGGAGGGGTATTGGTGCCTGGGGGGAGGAAAGACCTGTTTCCTGCTACCCGGCTGCTCTGCCTGTCTCCACTGCCTGAACCAGTGGGCTGAGCACACAGGTATAAGCCTCTATGCTTTGCGTTTGTAGTTGCTGTAGACAGATCTTCCCTCTGGCTGGGCTAATGCTGGGGTAGCGTTTGCTGGTTTGCGAGCCAGGGGGGGCTGGCCTGAAGAAAGGTGCAGTAGGCTGTGTATCACGGAGGGGGTCCTTGGAGCTGTGTAGCCAGCCAGGGAGCTGGGGCACCTAAAGATTGTCTTAGGAGGAAGATTTCTTTTTTCTCCTTAAACATGAGAGTCTATATGACAAAGCTCCCAACCTGCTGGGCACAGTGCACCCAGACAATTTTGTCTACCTCTCCTTTCTCCTGAGCAGTGTGCTCTGTGCCATCCTTGCCCCTTTAGCAGCCCTCTTGCTAAGGGCTTCCTTGTTAGGAAGTCTCTCAGACTGCCAGCCTTTCTTTTGTCCCAGAGCAGCTGGAT
Source organism: Phataginus tricuspis (assembly GCA_029783875.1). Taxonomy (NCBI): domain Eukaryota; kingdom Metazoa; phylum Chordata; class Mammalia; order Pholidota; family Manidae; genus Phataginus; species Phataginus tricuspis. The sequence continues at coordinate 11,992,178 of JAQQAC010006904.1, read as the reverse complement.
ATGTATCCCTGCTTTCCACAAGTGGCTGGAATCTCAGTCTCTCCAGGAATTCTGCCTGTCTTAGCTTTCCAACCCCATAATCATGAGAGTATCATGCAAGCACCATGAATTGTAGGTTTGTGCTCCCAGAGCAGATCTCTGGAGTTAGGTATTCAGCAGTCCCAGGCCTCCACTCCCTCCCTGCTCTGTTTCTCTTCCTTCTGCCAGTGAGCTGGGGTGGGGGAAGGGCTTGGGTCCCGCGGGGCCACAACTTTGGTATTGATGCCGGGGTTCTTGTTCACGAAGCCAAAGAATGAGCTTCACAAACACTCAAGATAGGAGAGCAAGGTACAGGATTTTATTTAGAAATAAAGTGAAAGGACAGAGCTCCCAGTTCTCACCAGGAGGGGACAAGAGAGTCTGGGGTGGTGCATTGTCTAGGGGATTTTATAGGCAGATGAGGATTTTTTCAAGAACATGAAAAGGCTTAGGGGTAGACTTGTACCACCTGCCCTGCCCTCAAGGTGGGCTGGGTTGTTCTCTGCTTGCTAGGGCTGTTTACGGTGAAGTCACAGGTTATGCTGAGATACCCTTCTTTATTTGTGAAACACTCAAACATTCCAGGCCAAGTTGCTCTTGGCTTTTTGACCTTTAACTGATCTCACTGAAGATGTCTGTATTCTTAGTCTGGTATCTTTACCCTAGAGAATTAATGTGACCTTGACTTTGCATAATATAACACAGAGTTTCAATAGGGACTTCTTTGCCCATTGTTATATTGCTCTGACTGTAAATATCCCGCCCTGCTTGTTCAGGAGGCCCTCACCCTACTCTGACTACACCCACGGTCCCTGTCTCAGTAGAATTTGGTATGTTACACGAAATCAAGTTTTCATGGTTAGAAAAAAAAGGAAATGGCAAGGGTATACCTTGATGAGAAAAATAACACGTTTACTTTTAACAAGTACACTGAACAAGTTAAATTTTTAAAAATAACTATATACCCTTTTCCTCATCTATTACAATTGGCTTTTGGGTTTTTGTTCAGCAGTTAAAAGATGGGGGCTGGGCGGATAGTCAATAGATTGATGTGTATAATGTATAAGTATTTAGTTATATCCTGTGTGTACTGCCAAAGCACAAGTTGTAGTAGGAAACTGTGGACAGGAGTACAGCCTTAGTCCTATTGGTCAGGAAATTTCAGAGTGGGACAATTGTGAAACCCACAGCAACCATGAAGACACGCACTCTCCCCTTAGCACCCTCAGCAATCCCACTCCTGATTTCACAACGATGGGCCCCGCGATCGGGACTGGGTGCCAAGCCAACACCGCCCCCTGACGCTCTCGAGTTTCTCGGTTAAAGTAGCCTTGTGACCCAGGCGCTCTAGGCTCTAACCGTTTCTCTGGCTAGGCCCTCCCTCTCTAGCCCGGCCTCTACTCTATGGTTTCCGCGTTGTGTCGCTCTAGCCTGCGCAGCTGGCGGTGAGACGACCTGGATACCTTTCTAGGATGCGGTCGGTCGTGGGGCCGTTGCGCAAAGCGTTGCTAGTTGGCGCACTGCTGGGTGCGGGGGCTGGCGTGGGCTCGGCACTTTTTGCCCTCGTGACCCCAGGAGAGCAGCAGAAGCACGCGATGCTGAAGGTGGGAGCGACTGGGGAGATTCCGGGTGGGGTGCGCGAGCGGCGAGCCCCGGATTGGGGGCCGAAACTGCGAATCTCCTTTCTGGCCCGCAGGAGATGCCGGAACAGGACCCGCGGCGCAGGGAGGAGGCGGCCTTGACCAAGCAGTTAGTACTGGCCACTTTGCAAGATGCAGCGGCCACCCAGGAGAACGTGGCCTGGAGGAAGAACTGGATGGTCGGCGGAGGCCGGTCAGCCTAGCCCGGATCTCCCCGTGGGTGCTGGGACCTCCGCGCCGGCGCAGAAGTCCGAGGCGGTCTTTTTCCTCAGTGGACCCGGCGGGGAGTCGGGATCAGGATGGCGCCTGCGCCGGACCTCCCGGAGGCCCGGCGAGCTGCCAACGGGTGAGCACGTTCTCTCCCACACCCTGCACTGACTTCGCTTTAACGTCCACGCCGCGAGCTGGGATATCGGATGTGATTAACTGAAGGAACCAATAAATCATGTCCCTCCATTTAGAGAGTGAGCCCAGAGGTCAGATGCCTAGAAATGCCTAGTGGTGTGGGGTTCAGTGCCGCGGACGGCATGAACGCGCCTGCCGCCTGCCTCGCCCCGTGTGAGGCTGAAGCCCAATAAGAATAAGCCACCGTTTTCAAAACAAAGTCAGGTCGTGTGGTCCTTTGAATGTACTGTCGCGGATAACCAGGCGACATTCTTTAAATCAAAATGATCTGAAATCAGAACTCTCTTGTAGTAATAGATGCCCACAGAGGGCATGTTTGAGTTTCTGTCCTTCGAATGAGTTTGGAGAGGGGCTTCTAGCACTTAACATATGCTTGGATGCCTTGTGTGGATTACTTAACTTTTGGAAGCTTAATGACAAGGAGTAGTAGTGAAAGGAGCGTGCTTTTAGTTACACTGATTTTGATTCAACTGCTGCATATTCCAAAACCTCTCGAGCCTCAATCCTGTTCTAGAAAGGGTGATAATTATTTTCAGGGTTGTTATGAAAAGATTAAGTTACAAAGGTAAAGTGCAGTGCTTGGTACTGAGCAGCCTCTCAGTAAGTGTAGTGGGGTTTTAACTGCCTGGAGGTTTCCCCTGCAGTAGTTTTCAATCTCTGAATCCAGTCAGAGGTTCTGCTGGAAATGCTACTGCAGGGACAAACTAAAGCTATCAGTGGGGTTACAGCAAGCAAGTCAACCAATTCACTTCCCTTTTATGTATTTACATCCTGTGGTTCCAAGCAAGACTGCAGTTGGGGGAAAAAAGGGCTGCCGTTACTAAACAGAACACTAAATAAAGCTTGGTATCACTAAGGTGGAAACTCAGATGAGAGCACTGGTGCTGTTTTCAGCGGCTTAAGTCATAAGGCAAATACATTTGTCATATGTGACTTTTAGTTTAATTGTGGCTTATTTCCTAGCCTGGGAATGAGAGGAAAGAGGCCAGCAACTGTCTGGGCAGCGCTAGGATGAGGCGATCAGCTTGAGGAAGGTTGGAAGTTCGGAGCCTGAGCCCTAGAGACAGCCCCCAGGTGTGTGTACAGGTTCTACTACTTGCTACCTCTGTTGATTGGGCAAGTCACGTGCTTTGGCATTCAAGTCTCTAAAATGGGGTAGTTGTATCTACACCTAGATAACAGTGCCTTCGTATCTCAGGTAATACATAAAAAGCACTTAAAACTGTGATAGACATTAAGTACTCAATACTTTTAGCACAGAGGTGATGCAGTTGTGAAGGTCACTGTAATGATCCTCTCAACCTTTGTGAATGGCCACATAAAAAAAATTACCCTTTTTGTAGCTAATATTTATTGGGGACTTCCTAGGTGCCAGGCCCTGTGCTAAAAGCACTTTATATCAGCATTATGTAACACCCACAACAACCCCAATTAATAGGTACTATTGCCCATAGCTAGTAAGGATTTCAGGCTTATGCACCACCTTACCCATAGAGGCAAAAGGTGCTCTCCACTGCATTCTCCTCCCCTAGCACCTCTCCCCATTTGACCTCCCAAACAACTAATCAAACCCAGAGATTAGAAACAAGTTTCGTTGTTTGAAACTTAAGATGAGAAATTAAGGTCTACTCTGAATGCCTTCCTTTTAAGCTTCATCCTCTGCCTCAGTTCTGCCCCATTCAGGAAGAAGTCAAGCACATACAGAACTCAGAGGGTCTATTTATTAGGAAGGAGATGTCAGTGCTTTATCAAAGATGAAGAGGTCAGAGAGGAATGGTGGGGTAAAGGCCTCTCAGCTGGGACATTTCTTAGCCACAATGAGGACAGCAGAAGGCACAAGTCCTGAAGATGGAAGACAACAGGTTTGCCACAAGAATGCCTTTTTGCCCCCCAAATTCATGACCTCACACCATCTCCAGAGTCCCTTTTCTTGGCATTCCTTCCTTTCTCAAGCATGCCCCCTTTCCCCCAAGCCCTGGTTTCTGGTCCCACATGTCATACCTAACTCCTGCAGAGGCCGCTCCATGTCAGCCTCTGAGAAAGCCCGCCGGGGGAAGCCACTGAGCAACTGCACAGGGTCCTGGCCCCCTCCAGGTTCTTCCCCACGGTGGAGCTCCACATAGAGCCTCACAGCTGCCAGCTGTTCCCTAGCCCGGAAAGTCTGGGTCAGTGAGGTTCCATCTGGTAGCCTGACCTAGAAAGCAAGAGAGATACAGTACTGTGAGCATCAAAACTGAGTGAGGTGCCTAAGTAAAGACAGGAAGTGGAGCAAGGCTGGCCCCTCCGTCCTCTTAGGTTGAACCAGCATAATATATTTAATAGAGTTTAATAAACCACCTTTGCTCTGCTCTACTAAGCACTGAAGAGAGACTCCCAGCTCCCTTACAATTTAAGACAAGGATTATACAAAAACATGCAAAGAGCTGTATAATAAAACAAATGATAACCTTATGAACAAGTAAAAAGGAATTGCTGACTTAAGAGGGAAGTATGGATTTAAATAAGACTGGGGCAAGTGAAATTTGATATCTTTCCTGAGAGTAGGGGAGGTAGGATTTCAAAAGTCATTTACAAAAAAGGGAGAGATTTGGCAAAGGCAACATGACTGAAAAAAGCTGCGCTGGGTGCCTTACATGCCAGCAAAGGGGTCCCAGGAGCAAGGCAGGAATTAGAATCAGTACCTGTATGCGACACTGGTCATACTCCCGCTTGGTGGGAGGCTCCTGGCTGGGAGAGGAGGGAACAGGACCTGGCTCTGTTGTTGGTGATGGCCGAGAACTCACAGTACCACCATACTGGAAGACGAAGTAGAACACTGATCAGGCACGCACCCTCCCTCAAGAGAAACATTTAAGCCCATTTTCTCCCTCCGAAGCTAGAAAAGGAACTACAAGCCCACTTCACTATCTTAGTGTCTTCCCAATCACCCACCTTCTTGGCTCTCTCTGCTTTGTCCCTTTCGATCTTCTCTCGCACTCTTTGTCTGGAACGCAGACAGGAAAAAAGTAAGTGTTGACAAAGCAAATTTAGGTTTGTTTCTGATCTCTTATCCAACACCCCTATCACCCAGACCTGGCTGCTAACTCTTCAGCCTTTTCCTTCCTACGCTCCTCAGCAGCCCGGCGCATCTCATCTTCCTGTAACCGCTGTCGTGCAGCTGACAACTCTTGCCCTTGTTTCCTGCGCTGTCGTTCCCGTTCCAATGCCTCCCGCTCCTCTCTTTCTTCACGCTCCCGTTGCTTCTGGGCCACCAGCTCCAACATCCTGTGTTGCAGAAAAGATGGAGCTCAAGAGAAATGGACATGGACTAGGAAGGTGAGTTTATAACAAGCAACTCAGAAAAACAAATCAAGGAACATGTGTCCCAAGACGGAAGCAAAAAAACAAAAAGGAAAAGGCCAAGAGGGAAAAGGTGGAAAGTTCAAGGTTCTTTGATGAGACTGGTGAATTGGGGAGAGGTGGAAGTTGCCCCTCAGAAATGTTAGTCTCTTCCTTACCATACCTCTTAGTCTGTTCCTGTCTTTCCTCTTCACTCAAAATGGGTTTGCCTTCTTCCGCAGCAGATCCATGTCCTATAAACAAGCAATTAGTATTATTACCCGTTCATCCTCCTCTAGCCCTCCTGAATAATCACACCGTGTCTCTGAGTAAGGACCTTCGGGGCCACCTTGCTGTGAGGAGGTCAGTTCCTTTCCCAGGATATGTCCAAGAGGGGTCGCCAGCGGCTCGTCCACATCGGGATCGTCTTCGTGCTCCATCAGCCTGGCAAGAAAAATCAGGAGGGAGGTTAACGTTGTGGTTGCCCCTCCCAGCAGTCCCTGGTCCCGCCACCAGGTCTGAGTGCTCACCAGTCCATCGCTGCCTCGATGCCCTGGTTCCCTGTGAGGGCCAGAGCCTTCTCCCTGGGGGCAGAAACACCGTGAATAGCGCCCACGAGCCATGGTGATGGTCAGACTGGGGCGTAGAGCCTGAGGCCTGGCTTGGGTAACGGCCCGGACAGGTCCGCGGGCTTGGGTTAGGGAGCTCCCTTACGCGCGTCCCCTGGGGAAGCCCATCTCGATGAGACTCTCCAGAGCCGTCAGCTCCGCCATGGCGTCGCCACCGCCGCTTTCGCGGGGACCTGTTGGGGGAGGCGAGAAGGAGGGAGGAGGGGGGGTCAGCGTGGGGCGCCCCCAGCTCGCGTGCAATCCCGACCCCGAAGCCCCCGGCCCAGCGCCCGCTCACTCACCCGGCCCTGGCCCCGCTGCGGACAGACTCGAAGAAAGCCGAGGGGAAGCGGAAGTGCCCTAATCTGTTTGGGTCACGTGGAGAGGTGGACATGGACGGGTGCCGTCGAGAGCCATAAAACATGACTGGCCCTGCGCCAGGACTTAGGGCGGGCGGTGGCTGGCTGCGCGTCCGAACCGCTGATCAGGAGGCACCCCACTGCCTCCCAGCGCGAGCGCCCCTGGCTGCGTTGGGGAAGAAGGGTGGTGCGGCCCCGATATCCATGGGCAGAATAAAGCCAGCTCGCGATACGGCTCCTGAGCGCAACCATTTAGAAAGTTACTTGGCAGTGTTCACCAGCAGCCGTAGAAATTAGCATACTCTCTGACCCGCTCCTCCTCTCCGGGGAATTGAACCATCCTCCGCCCAACGGCCAAAACAATCTTTGCAAAACACAGTATGTGATCCTGTCATCACCTCCCTGCTTTAAAATTCCCCATGATACTCAAGTCACCTAGGACGAAATTTAAATGCTGGTTATCTGGCTTCCTCCTCCTCCTTTTTGTTGGAACCCCATCTGTAAATTGAAGTAACAGGAGTGCCCGTCTTAGGTGCTTGTACGGTGTGAATGTTGGTAGTTGGTATGCAGTTTCATCTCCTATCAGTTGAGGGTAACTTGTAAAATTGCAGATCAGGGCCTGTCCGACGTCCAGGCCTTTTCGACTACCGGTCCCTCTGTCTGGAATAGCCTGCCTCTTCCGTGGGCTTGGTTAACTCCCAAGTTTTGGACTGGTTTGCTTTCTAAGGGAAGCCCGCTTCGACGGCCGCTTTCCAGCTCCAATATTTACCTCACTAAGCATTTATCACAGTAGGGGGATAAATTATCATACCAAATCCATCCTGTGTAGTCATTATTGATTACTTAGCCCATCTGTTGCCACTACCTAGGCTGTTAGATCCCTAAAGCTAAAGCTCACTTTAAATGTTTATTAGGAGAGTACTGTTATTGATATTGAAAATAGATACGCTAAAGGCTTTAACATGATTAAGCATATTTAATCATCCCAACAATCCATATGCTGTAGGTATTGTTATTAGTCACAGGGAACAGACGCAGGAAGATGAGATAATTTACCTAACGTCACAAAGCTGGTAAGAACCACAAGCCAGGATTCAGACCCACACAATATGCCTTCACTAAGCCACTATGCTGTGGTGCCTCCCATGGTGAAGTGAAGAGCGTCAGCTTAGGAGTTGGGCAGCTTGGGCCCAAATTCTAACTCAAGGATTACTTGTGGCTTCAAACCACTTAAAACCTCAGATTTATTGTCTGTGAAAAGACGACACCATTTCTTGAAATGATTGTGGTAAAGACTGAGAATACATATAAAGCATGTCTTTAATACTGAGATCGTAGGCCTTATCATTGTAAATGAATAAATGCTGAGAAAACACAGGAATAAGAAAAGACACTGTATTCAAGCAGTGTGATAAATGTGTTCTAGATAACAAATGTATTCTAAATTTATTCCAGAGGCCCAATAATAAAAGAATGGTTAAATTGTATAGTACTGCATCTTTCACCCACTTCTGTAAGTACCCTGTAGAAATACATAAACAAGTAAGTATGATAAGGAAAATATTCAACACAGCTGTCAAGGTCAGCAAACTGCATTTTTCCTCCAGTTGGCAAAGCACTACAGCTCCCTCCTCCCCTCCTCCAGGCTCCTCTTTGCCCTGTGCATGCCGAAATGCCACATATCAAAATAATATAAATTGCTCCCCTTTCTTGTGCTCAGGGCTCAGACTTTTGGGAGATCACTCCCCTCTGAGCCTACCGGTGTCAGAATAAAACCTCAACACTCCCAAGACCTCCGAGTGCCGCTTGGTTCTTCCGTCAGCGATCCAGTCCACGTTTTCCAGTATTTTCCGCAACAAGGAAACACAAAACAAGGTTGTCCATAGCAAACACTGAAGACATCCTTCTATAGAAAGTTATGCAGCCTTTAAAATAACTAAGGAGGCTATGATTTACCAACATGGAACACTGTCCAAAATATATTGAATGAAAAAAGAAAATATTTGCATTGCATAGCAAAAGACCTGCTCTGCTTCAGGCAATTACCTCTTGGGGAGGAGGGAACCTTCATTTTATACTTGCCAGTATTACTTGAAATTTGGATGTTACTTTTATAATTACAAAGAAAGTTATAAGAACAGTTAAAGTGAGGATTATACCCTGTGGCAGCTTAGAGTTTTCTACATCCAATCAATTTAAAGATAGATTCAGAAGTATGTATACTACTCTGAAATATATCTGTGGGGGCAGGGATTTGAAAAGGATCGTGAAAAATGGATACATCCTCCTTTTACGTTTCTTTTAATGTTGTTACAGTGGATATACAAGAAACACAAAATGGGGGAACATGGGGAAACACCCCAGATTTGGGAAACGCCCCAGACAGCAGCCGGGGTGTGTGTCCCTCTCTTCTTCACCCCAAGTCATTTATCTCCACCTGTCTCAGACACAGGTGGCTTTCTACTCCGGTGTGCCCATCCCCAATGTCTAACAAAAGGCAGAAGAGGAGGAGCAGTCCCGGGCCCTAAACCCCCATTCTGCAGCAGCTTATTTTCAAAACCCCACTGAAGCCACCTGTAGTGACAGAGCCCTTTGGAGGGGGTGTGAGAAAGATGGCTAACTACCGCACAGCCGAAGGGCCAGGACTGTCTGGGGCCTGACTTATAAGGCCCAAGAGCTAAGAATGGGTTTTACATATGTAAATGATTACATGGTTATGTAAGTATTACATAATCTCTTCGACTTTTATCCTCGGAACCGCAAAGTCTAAATGATTTACTGTTTGGTCTTAAAAAACTGTGCGGACCCTCTCTACCGCTTCCTCCCCCTCCGCTTGGAGCAGAGCGGCAAGTCGGGGACCTGCGCGAGCTCTCACGCCGAGTACAGAGCACCGAGGCTCGGCGGGGGCCAGGCGCCTAGCCTTCCGCTCCGCGTCCTCCCAGGCAGCCGCGCTGGGCCCCGCAGGTGGGCTTCAGAGCCTGGCCGCCCCTCGGCGGGGGCAGCCCCAGCGGTCGCGCAGACAGAAGTGCCAGAAGAGAGCGGAGCAGCTCAGCAAGGCCAGCGCCGCGCCCACCCCCACGGCCGCGTGGAGCAGGGTGAGGGGCCTGGGGGGCACGGCCAGCCGTCCGCACGGCCCGAACACAGGGCCTCCCGCCCCGTCGAGGCCGCCCTCGCCACCAGCCCCCGACACGCTGCTTTCTCCGGCCCCGTTAGCGGCCACCACACAAACGACGTATGTCCCACCAGACTTCAGGCCCTTCAGTTCAGCTCTGCGGACGGTAGAGTTGAGGGGGGGTCCCTTCTGGGGAGCCCCGCTGCCTTCCGAAAGCAGCAGCCAGTATTGGTGCACCGGGGAGAAGGGGGCACACCAGCGCACCACCGCGCGGCCGGCCTCGGCCACCACTTGCACTTCTCCCAGGCGTGGCGGGTCGGGCGGCTGGTTAGGGCTGGACAGCCCGGGGCACAGGCAGGCCGTTGGTCCCGCTCTCTGCAGCTCCAGACAGGGCACCTGTAGGTGGCGGCAACGGTCGTAATCACAGGGGACAACCGGTAAAGGTGGCTGCGATGTCTCATCTCCCTCTTCTTCAAAGTCTCGGGGGGCCAAGGGCTGTGCTCTGGGAACCAAGGAGAAGGTGACAGCCAGCAGCCACAGACGGCAAGGAGTGCCCAGCATGGAGTCTGGAAGGGAAGGAGGATAGGTAAAGGCTGTTCAGCCCCCGTGCCTTCCTGGCCCTTGCCCTCAACAAAACCCGAAGACAGGGAAACAACTGGGGACCAAGAGGAGACCAGGCAAGAGGAGGGGACGAGACAGAAACGCTCATTTGTCAACCAACTTCTGAACAGGTTTTGGTCAAAAGAATAAAAATATGGTCTGACATGAGGGACGGATGTGTAACCAGCAATGTGTGAAGTGCTAGAAACAGTTAATGAATAAACAGTGTGCTGGTGGGGAGAAAAGGAGGAAATGATTTATTCAGCCTAGGGAAGAAAGGTGAAATAATTCCCAGCTGCCACCCAGAAAAAAGATCTAAGTGGAACAATTACCAGTCAGCAATGCAAGCAAGAACTGGAATGGTGACAGAAGGGAGAGATGGAACAGACAGCGCAAATAAAGGCCCGGAATGTGCTCTCCCCACCTGTCGGAGTCATCCTGTCCTCTGCTTGCCCCCCACCTCCCACCACTCTTCCTGGGCCCACAGCAGCCCCTCACCAGTGGGCAGGCCTTGATGAGTGGGAATCTGCAACCAGATGTCTGTGGGTGTCAGGCTGAGGGGTCCCCAGGAGCACTGGTTTCGCAGGCAGGTTTTTTTCAGTGTCTTCAATTTCAATTCTGTTTTTGCTGGAAGCTTTTATAACCCTTCATCTATGATGTCACCACCTAGCCCCCCTCCCTGTCCCCCCTTCCCGTGAGTGCCAAGAAGAGGGCTGGTCCCTTTAGAGGGCCTGAGTCACGGGGCCAGGGATGGGGAAGCCACATGCAGCAGCTTCAGCGGGAGGCCAGGATGCCTGGGTTCTGAAAAGGGAGTGGAATGTGGAAAGCAGCCAGGAGCTGAAAGTCCAAAGGCTGAAGTCATGTGAAGGGATGAGGAGGGATTCAGGAGAGGGCCACCTGGCTGGCAAAGAAAACAGCTGTGGACAGCATGGGGCCAGGGCTACAAAACGCTGTTTCTGTAAAAATCATACCACATCCATGGCAGTCATTTCCTGTCTTTTGCCTCTCAGTGGACCGAGAAAGGGAGGGGTGCAGAGGCCAGAATGATGTATCCCAGCTCTCCAGACCCGCCCTACACTATCCCCCTCCCCAGAGGGAGATGAGAGGCACGTGGATGGAGGGGGCAGAATAGGTTTTCTCTCCTTGGAATTCCTAGGCTCACTAATGGAAACAGCTGTGCCTAAAATAGTCCAGGGTCTGGACTCCTTCCCCATCTGTAGCCCCTGATGACAACCTCCTCCAATCCAAGGTGGGGATAACTGGGGAACACAAGGCTTGCAAACTGCCTTGAATCCATTTCAAAGAGTCAGGGAGGAAGCTGGCACGAAAACTTTATTGGGGAAACCATAGGAAAAGGGGTCAGGTGGGAAAGGGCTGGAATGTGGGGCCACTGCCCAGTTCTCCTCAGGAACTAGAGCAGGTGGGGCGCTGTCGGAGAGCATCCGCAGAAGGTTCAGAGCTGCCTAAAGTCTCTGGGGCAAGCGCAAGGGCAGGAGCAGGCAGGTTGGCCTCTGTTAGCAGAGCTGCATCTTCCCAGGAGCCAGAACCTGGACCAGGGGACAGAAGAATAAAATCCCAAATGGGAAATGACATTACCAAGGGTCTCTCCCCCTCACATGCCACCCTTACACCACCCAGGTGCCCCTACACGGTGTGCCTCACCGTCACTGGCCTCTGGCTCCAGTTCCTCCTCTCCACGGAGAGGCTGCTGATCTGGTTTCTCCTCCTCAGACAGCTGACCCTCTGCAGCCACAGGGGGAACGCAGAGGTCAGACTGGAAGAGGCTGAAGGGGTGAGCTGAGGAGTCAGCAGGGTGGGCGGGCTGCGGCCCCACACTTGGACCTGAGGGGTCTTCAGGGCTCTCGCTGTCCTCTGTAATGTCTGACAGCTGGGTTGATTCCTCCTGGCCTTGGGGCCCTGCGCCTCCAAAGTGGGTAGAGGACAGGGCAGAGCTAGGGTGGCTGTACTTGGACAGCAGAGCTGATTTCACCTCCCCCAGCCTTTCCTCAGCGCAGCATGCCAGTGCCTTGGGCCTCATACTGAATGGTCAGGAGCCTCCTCCCACCCAGCACCCCAACCATCACCTTTACCTGGCTGATGAGCAGAGGTCCTCCGCTGGACTTCCCTTCGGGAACTGTCTCTTTTCCCGATGTTTACCTGTAGAGAAGAAACCACTGAGCAGCTCCCCTCATGAGCGGTCAGGGCTCTTATGCCCGAGCCCGTAGCATGCCCACCCCATGCCAGTCAAAGGAGGATTGCAGGGGAGAGGGAGTCCTTTGTGACCTGCAAAGAGAAGCGGTGTCGGGGCCAGATGCCCCCCCACACCCACTGCATGTAGCTGAAGAGTACTATGACGCTGAGGAAGGTGAAGTTGCTGGCGACACCTACGAAGGCACAGGTCATTGGGAAGTTGTACAGCAGGTACCTGAGGCAGGAAACAAGGACAGGAAGGGAGTAGCAGTTACCGGAGAGCAATAGCCTTCTTACTTACCAGAAATAATTTCTAGGGCAGTTCAAGTGAATTTGGCCAGAGTCGGCCTCCACCTCTTCTGCTTCCCCCGTGCTGAGTCAATGGTTCAAGACAGTGGTTCTCAGCTCTGGCTCAACATCAGCATTCCCTGGGGTACTTTGGAGAAGTCTGATGGCCAGATGCGAACCAAAGAAATTCTGGTTCAGGCGGTCTGGGGTGGGGCCCAGCTCTAGCTAGTTTTAAAAAGGCCCCTAGGGAACGGATACGCTGATATGCAGCCAGAGTTGAGAATCTGTGGTCTAAGTAAAACCTGTTTCCTCGGCTTAGGACCGTCTTTACTTAAGGACAGCCCTCAGGAGAGCTGCCAAAGCCCACCTCAGTGGTTACCTGAGCCCAGTGAAGTGGGCGTGGATGCGGAGGTGGGCTCCATACAACTGGATGCGCTTGCTGTGGATCTCTATAACTGCTCCGGTGGTCGGCACATACTGCGGGAGTCGGGGAGGGGCGGCGAGCATCAGGCCTGGATCCTGCTGCTGCTGCTGCCATTCATACTGGCCCAGGCCCAGGCCAGCTTCTAGCTTCTCTGTTGCTGTCCCTGCTAAGCAGGCCCAAAGGCTCCACCAATAGAATTCTGTGCTTAGGCGAGGGCCGGCTCCTAGTTCCCTTCACCCCCCTTACCGAGTTCTCTCTGTATTCTGGGTATAGCTCCACTTCCAGGAGCTGCTTCTGCTCTGCAAAGCCGAACAGCAGGAGGCTAGAGAAGACTAGTGTGTCAAGCATCTGGAGCAGGTCTGAGCGGTAATGCAGCATCACCTGCCAGGATCAGGAGGAGGTTGGGGACAGGTACCTCCAGATTTCCATGGCCCTACCTTCCCCTCAACCACCCGAGCAGTCTACACATACTGCTTCTTCCTCAGGTCCCCTGCTCCCTTACTTTCACTTCCTGCCCAGCCCCATGTCTTGACCCAACCATTACAAATGCTTGAGTAACATTCCTGCCCTGCCCCACCCAGCGGCTCTACCCAGTATAACAAAGGCTCCTCTTTTAAATCTTCCTAAGTTAAGGCCAAAACTGTGTCTCACCTACCTTTCCCCCAGGGAGTCCTATAATCCAGAATAGACTAAGTTCCCATGTATCACCTGAAGCTTTTCAGGGATTTGCTTCACGATGTGGTTCTGCCAACAACTCATGTAAGAAAGGAGTCTAACATTTATTGAACACCCACTATGTGCTAACAAGCGCTTTACATTTCCTCAGCGAATCCAAAATAGTATTGTTTTTTTTTTTTCAAAATAGTATTGTTTTGAGGGGTGACTATTATATCCAGCTACTATTACTACATAACCAAGGGGTTAAGTGCGTGCTCCCTCAGCTCATGTTTCTTAGTGAGGATTCGAGCCCAGGTCTGTCTGGCTCCAAAGCAGCTCGTTTTCAGAGTCGCTCCACTCAGACTTTACCCCAACGCTGTACAGGTTCACTGGACATCTGGGGGTGTTTGTTTGATTTGGCAGACTGACTCCTCTTTCTTATCCTGATGTGTCTGTGACCTCAGAGCTAGGATGTTTTTTCCTGAAGCTCTACCCAGACATTCTGACATCTGTCATCATTCACCACACCTCCCAACCAGGCCATGAACACTTACAGAGCGTGAAGAAGTGGAGATGATTCGGCCGCCTCTGGTGTAGCATGAAATGGTGACCAAGAACATGCCCAAATCTTGATTCACAGGGGACTCTGGCAGCTCAAGCTCTAAGGTGACACGGTATGGCTGTCCATACATCAGCACCTGCCCAAGGGAGCCCCCATCTCTTTTCAAAATAATTTAAAAGAATTGTACTGTCAATGTCCCATTTCTCACCACCCCTCCAAATACTCTGCCAAAATCTTTTGGTTAGATTACAGGTCCCTCAGTCTCTCTCATTCCAAGAAGGTGCTGCCCCCTTCTGGTGGCTGGGTCCCACTTCTGAGATCTTCCATATCCTGTTATCTCTTCTGAATCACTTTCTGGCTGCTCTGTTCTGAGAAAGGCTGTGTCACATTTTTTTTTCAAAAGTGAACCATCATGTTGCCAACTGGGCCATCTGTGACCCAGGCCTGCAGCCCCATGAGGCCTTCCTCTGGGACCCAACCTGCCTTCACTTAATTAACCAAATGCCAGAAGTGCTCCCCATCTCCCCAGCCGGCTCTCACAGTCACTGTCACTCCAGATCATTTTTTTAAATGTCCTTCTGAGTCTCTTATCTTGGTTCTGTTGGTAGAATTCTGAGACTCATAGTGGGAAGGCTTCGTCACTGGGATTAACCTCAAAAGGTTAAAGATTTACCACCAAACTGGCCTGTTTTTTCCTGACCACTACTATTCTCCTCTAATTCTTTATTCAACTATTCTTATCTTGTAGCGTGACACCCTCATTGGTTGATTATAAAGAATCACAGGGGTGATGGTAAAGCTTTTGTTTTTAACCAAAGATGGAATGGATTAAAATTTTTTAAAAAAGAAAAAAACTGAAAAGTTACCTTGCCTCAAATCTGGATATGGCTATGAGGGTGCTTTACCCATTTTATCACTAGGGTAAAAGGTGGGGAACCACTGATAGAAGTCTGTCTTTATAAGACACTTATTTTCAGTATGAATTATCTGTTAAAAAAAAAGGGGGGGATTCCATGAGATGAGATACCTACCCCCCAGTAGAGGCCAGATGAATCTAAGCCAGTTGTTTCACTGAATTCTTTCAAACATTAAAATAGATAGTTCTCTGGGTGGGTTGGAGGGAATGAAAGTGATTGCTAGCTAATAGGTATGAGTTTCTTTCTGGGGTGATGAAAATGTTCTAAAATTGTGGTGATCATTGCCCAACTCTATGCATGTGCATCTTAAATAGTGAATTGTACAGTATGTGAATTATGTCTCAGTAAAGTTGTTTTATACACACACACACACACAAAATTTTTAGACTAGCAATTCTAGAAAAACATCATCTCCTCCCATGGAATCTGGTATCAGAATCTTGTGAATGACTCCATGCCTTTGTTCACAGTTGCCTGCTGACAAGCAGATTCTCAATTTCCATGCTTCCTTAAAAGGTCCACTTTGAACCACACCATCTCCATAGCCTCACATCTATCTATCACATTCCTCACAAAGTCTTCTGAAATGCAGAATCTGCATCTTATCCTTTGCTACTTAATGCATTGTATAGATTTCTATCCATCCTGTGAGCTTCTTGGAAGCAGGACCACATCTCTACTTGTAGCAAGGTGTTATTTAGAATGGACAAAAGATTTCATTCATCCATCCACTCATCCATTCAAAACCGTTCACTGTAAATGAACAAAATCATCAACCTGCTTTAATTATCAGGGACTTGGGCTGGATCTCCCTTCATCCTTCACCTTTCCCTTCCTTCCTCACACAACAGCCTCAGACCCGATTGTTTTAGGTCCCCTGCATCACCACTGTGATCTCTACAACGGGCAGCCATACAACTGTGTGCACCATCCAAGGTGCAGATGTACTGCAACTTTGTTTCTAATTCCCTCTCAACATATTTCACGTACTTTTTTTTTAGGCACAGAAGCATATTGAGCCATTGTCTTTATGTAACATCCCATAGTAATTTCCAAGTTCCTTTCCTCAGCAGCAGGACTAAAATGATATCTGCCCAACATTCCACCTCACCACCTTGAAATCTTCCATCTGGGACCCACCATCAGACCTGCTAAATTTTCTTGATAGTATATGGCTGCCTGGCAGTAAACCGGAAGATGTCACAGGAAGACACATAGTCTCCTAGGTTATCTGTATTGTCAAGCAAGGCCTGTTTGGCACACCAATCCCAGGGGACCCCAGGCTCTACAGCTTACACTCTTCCCTTCAGGGTAACCATTTATTTCTATCCTGTTTTCTCTTAATCAGTGTCTCAAAGTATTTTTGAATTCTTAGTAAGTTTGACCACTGATTACTTCTAATTACATTGCTGAATGACCACTCAAAAAGTCTGATGGCCAGAAATTATGCTGATCCTCCAAAGGTCCTTCTGATGTGTTCAGAGCTCCTACCCTTTCTTAGAGCTTCTACCAGCTTGCGTAACATAGAAGGATGCATTCTCAATCTGCATTCCCTGGACTTCCAGGTTTATTGAAGTCATATTGGCATCTGGTCAGTCCTCTGGCACAGTACCCTTCGTAATGGGAGGTCACACATATTTGTCAACAGTTTCATAATTTTACATACAAGCTTTCCAAACTCTTGGGTGGATTCCATTCTACTCCAATGAAATAACTGACTTGTTAATTTAGGTTCATTTAGGTCTAAAACACACATCATCCAGTAGGCAGGGTTTGGCTGAAACAGTCTGAGAAGGAGAACACAGCTAATGTGCTGCAGGAAGAATCCAATCAACTCATTTATACTTTAATTTTTCTTAACCTCCCTATCCTTGAGAGCCTTCCTCTTAGTCTCTATCACTCAATCCCTGCTCTCCAGGTCTTTCTCAAGCCTTCCTATTTCAAGGCATCAAAACTCTAACAAAACCTCTCTTCAGCTCCCATACTCACCCGATCACGTCCACCCTTAGCCAGCGAGACATTGGCCACAGGGAAGGAGCAGAGTAAGGAGGCAGAGGAATCACAGTCTGTCCTAAATGAGAATGGGGATGATACTCTGGTAAGTTAGAGAGTCTGCCTTACCTGTTTGCATACCTCCTTGGCCACCTAGGGCTCCTTTCTGACCCCCATCCCTTCTTCCAGAACAGGAATCCTTCTCTCTGTTACAGAGTGATGGAGAAGAAATGCAGCCACTTGGGGACTCACTTGGGCATCTTGATAAAAATGCAGATTCCTGGGTCCCACCCCCAGATGCTGATTCACTACTTCTGATCCTAGTTTGAGAAAACTCCTCTAATAGGATTCACAGGTGGTCTTTAAGGGGCTCAAGAACCCTTTCAAGTTGTAGGTGAAACCACACATGGACATGAGTGTGCAGCATACACATGGGCATACAAATATGCTTTTATGGCAGGCCAGGCCATAGCTTTCATGAGATCCAGGACTCCTAAAAGTTTAAGCAACTGTGCTTGAAAAAGTACAGCTCATGTCCAGGGACTCAAGACACGGGGGAGAAAAAAAAAAAGACTTTGAATCATTGATGATAATGCCCTTAACAGCATCTACTGACTGGTCCTATAGCCAGTGTCAAGAGAAGGGGAGAGAATTTGGCAGGGTTTGTAAAATGGAAAGGAATTAAGGCCTCAGGCAAGAAACAGGATTCTGTCAGTTTAGGTACTCAGTCACCTTCTATTTCCATAATCTTTTTTTGTGCCACAGACTACAGGGAATGGGAGGAAGTAATGTAAAATGCAAATTGCTGCTTTCCCAATACCACCTCTACTAAGGACCAGGTTAGTTCTGAGATAATCCAAGGAGTTGGGTGGGCTCAGAAGTCTACAGTGGCCCTGAGAGAGACCTGATCCAACCTAAATAGAACTGACTCTTTTTTTTTTTTTTACAATTTATTTTATTTTAGTATCATTAACCTAGTAGAACTGACTCTTATAGTGACAGTTAAAAAATATTTTTTTCTCTCTTTTTTTAACCAGATTGCAGTAATTAGAGGTAGAACTAGGACCTGAGGGCCCTACCAGCCCAGACCTGCTTCAGCTTTGGGATGTGAAAGGTAAGAAGTCATATAACCACACTGGCTCAAGTTTCCTCCTCTGTGAATGAGGGAGTTGAACTGAATAAGCTCTAAGAGTGCATGCAGCAATTCTCACACAGGATTCCTCTATACTGTTGGAAGGCCCCTCTCACCTGTAGTAGAAATGCACGGGACTGAGGTGGCTGATGGTTGGCATGTAGGAATAGTAGAAGGAGCCATAGAGGAAGACAGACACCCAGAGCAGGAGAAGGATGGTACAGAAGAGCACCCCAAACTGCAGCAGCAGCTTACGGGCACGGCCTGCCAAGACATGGCCCACCTCCTGGGCCCACAGTAAGGCAGGTACTGGTGGGTCATTGACCATGGTGGGGAGGGCAGGGGGTCTGGCCCCAGATTCAGGCCTTGAGTTCCTAGCTGCTCTGCCACCTGGATGCCTCCCCTGGCCATGGAATGAAGCAGCTGATGGTTCCTGGAAAAAGAGAGAGAAAGAATGGCTCTTTCCCCAGGGGAGGTGGGGGTAAAAAGGACAAGCTTACTGGACTGGCTTTGAGGAACTAGAGATAGCAGAACACAGCAAAGTCTTTGTTCCATGTGGCCTTGCTGCAAATGACTGCTTTTCTCAGCCAATTACCCCTTCCTTTTCCTCCACTGTGCTCTTTTCACCCCCAGGACCAGAGCTCCTCAGTTGAACTCGCCCTCTGGACAACTGATTCTAGGACAGGCCATCTTGACTATCATAGCAATATATAACATACAGAAGATGAACACCTTGACGTTCTTTCAAAGAATTTTACACACAGGATGCCACCGAACGCACACTGCCAGGTGGTTGCACGGGAAGAATGCGCGACTTGCCTAAGGTCGCGCAGCTGGACTCAAAGCCAGCAGCCTAAGAGCAGTCACAATTGCCTTCCGAGTTCCTCCTCTCCGCCTTGAGCTGCGCTCGCTCCCTGACTGGGCTGCGCCCCAAGGTGGACAAAATCTCCTGCATCAACAGCCGCTCCCCTTCAACCCCTCCGGCTCCGCGGTGGGCGCAGCGCCCGGAGCTCCTACCTAACCGCGCCACCGTGAAAAACAGCTCGCAGGCCGCCGCCGCGCAGCGGACTCACCAGCTTTGGGTGCTGCCGGGGCAACCGCGAGAAGGAAGTTCCGCCTCCCGGGGAAGTCCCGCCCCCTTCCGCCAGCCTCCTCAGGAGCCCCGGGGGTGGGGCCTCGGCGGGGGGCGGGGCTTCCCACCTCCGCTCGCTCTTAGCTATCCCTCTTTGCCGGTTCGTTACCCTCCAGTTACCGTGACCGAAGGTGAACCCGTCCTCTGGACACCTAATTCTGGGACAGACCACCTTGACCACCCACAGCAGTATATAACATACAGAAGATTAGCACCTTAACATTCTTTCAAAGGATTTTACACACAGGATGCCACCGAACCCACACTAGAAGGTGGATGCACGGAGAGAATGCGCGACTTGCCTGAGGTCGAGCAGCGGGACTCAAGTCAGCAGCCTAAACCTAAGTTCCCTCCAGGCCCCAAGATATGCCCCAGAGCATATGAGTCAGCAGCATCGCCGCAGCCCACCCCAAGCGGCAGCAATCACGGCCCTCCGCCCACACCTTCACCACTGGCCATTTAACCCCCGAAAAAAGGGGAGAGGGGCCGGCGTTCAGCGAAGGCTGATTGCTGGCGTCCAAGGCGAGTGCTTTCCGCCCCAGAACGTTGCAATCTGAAGAACCTGTGGAAACTGCGCGTAGAGCTGGCGGGTTAGCTGTTCCCTATTCCAAGAATGGTAGCATTTCAGCTCCGTGGTTTGTCTCCAGCTTTACGAGGCATCAACGACCTCCTCTGACCCTAACTATAGACTCTCCCTCAGAGTTCTAACAGCGCATTACGTAGGTTTTGGCAGACTGCACCTTCTATTTGCATAAGTCTATTCACCCCAAATAAGATCCCTCAGAGGGTAAGGTAAGTGTTGTGTCCATCTTTGCATTCTGCACAGCGCCTAGCTGCAGGCGTAGGAAGTAATCTCTCAAGCCAGTCAGCTCCAAACCCCACTCAGGAAGCCCATCTATTCCCCAAAACATCCACTGACTCTCCCCACAATGCCCCCTACCTCCTCTTTGTCGGATTCTTTGATCTGATTTCCATACGCCTCTTTTCCCCCAGCTTCTCCTTCTCTTTGGTGTGCCATTTCTTTAGACATGTTCCTGATGTACCTCGCTGCCCCTGGATCGTCCACTCGAGTCACTTGTGGCTAGAACATGAAGTGATGATCTAGTAGCTGATACCTGTAGCTTATCACATTTTCCTGGATATGGGGAATGGAGGGTCCCTGGGAGAGAAATGAAGATTAAGGTGCTAAATGCTGTGTCAGAGTAGAAGGGGCGGGGACGAGGAGACTGCCCAGCTGATGTCAGATTTTCAAATGAGCAGGGTCCCCCACAGCCAGCACAGACTCCACTGCAGGGGAGGTCACAGGTCCAGACTACCCCATCTGACGGGGGAATCGGCCTGGGCCTCAACACCTTCCAGCTCCTTTGGGGAGGTTTCTAGCCCAAACTCAAAATGCCTGCGACAGAGGAGGGGCAGGTAGTAAGACAGTAACAGTCGGGGTGTGCGCAGGGGCTGCAGGCAGCAGCCAGGCTCCCCCACTGGCCAGGCAGTTGGTATGCCCCAGGATCTGAGCAGCTCCTTCTAGCATCCTTCATCCTTCAGGTAACAGCCGTCTGGGCAGTGCTTGAGCTGCAGATACTGGGACCAGCCTTCCACGGACCTCTGACCTGACACTCCCCAGTGACCTTCCCTGTATTAGCTGCTTCTGCTGCTGCATCAGATACTTTCAGCTGCAACTCCCTGCAAGGTGGGGCACCCTCCTCAGGCAGAAGGTTTTGGTGCACCCCACTGATCCTACTTCCCCAGGGCTGCTGCTGCCTGTGGGCTCAGGTAAGTAGGGCCATCCTGCTTTTTTCTGGTTAGGGATCAAGGGGGAAGGTGGGAGTTCAATGCCCTCCTCATAAAGGCGGGGCTCTTTCTGGTTGAGGCTTTCAGAGCTGGGAACACACAGGGCTTGAACGGCTGAAGAGGCTTAAATAATTTGTATGTTTAATGATCGGTGGCCCAGGTCACATAGAGTTTGGGGAGCACTTCACCCCACTCTCCTCATTTCCTCTGCCAAGGAAAATGGATGGGAAAGGCCACTGGAAGATGTGAATAAGAAGGAAACAAAATATTGGGGCACATGATCCCAGCCTTCTAAAGGCTGGTGAGGAGTGGGCATGAGAATGTACAGGGCCCCCTATCACGCTCTGACTTGTCCCTCTCTTTTCTCCAGGATGAAAGGGGAGACTCCTGTGAACAGCACAATGAGTATTGGGCAAGCCCGCAAGATGGTGGAACAGCTTAAGATTGAAGCCAGCTTGTGCCGGATAAAGGTGGGTGGGACCCTGAATCCATTTAGATGGCCCGAACTGTGCTTGTAGGTTCCCAAACCTCAGGATAAGAGGTGCTTTCTTTCCTTGACTACCTGAGATCAGGGGAGGAGTCTATGGCTTTGTAAGGAGAGCAGTCCTGAGGCTTCTGCGGAGGATGAGGAAAGACTGTCTTAAGGGGCCTTAGAGATGGCAAAAGATACCTCATTTGGGGAGGGAGACTGCAGCCCCTTTCAGGGGTTCTGGCTAACAGGTCCCTCCTGGCTGTGCCCCAGGTGTCCAAGGCAGCAGCAGACCTGATGACTTACTGTGATGCCCACGCCTGTGAGGATCCCCTCATCACCCCTGTGCCCACTTCGGAGAACCCTTTCCGGGAGAAGAAGTTCTTCTGCGCCCTCCTCTGAGCTGCCCTGTCCCTCCTCACAGCTCTTCACCTTTCCCTCTCCTGGAACCTCCCTTAGGTCAGTACTGTCCTGAGGGTCCTGCATCCCTTCCCTAGCCCTTGCTCAACCCTGTGAGGTTATCTGAAGCACAAAGCCCTCCCTCAACTATCTGTCGACCCCATTTCCTAGCCCACTGGGTCCCACCCCAAGTACCTGTGACTAAGAGCAGGCACCCTTAGCTCCACCCACAGAAGGGCCGTCAGACTCTGCCAGTATCCAGCCCACTCCCTTTGTGACCCGTTCCTACAATGGAGAGAGGGGTGGACCGGGTGCTTGCTTTCAGTCTCACCTGGAGCTACTCGAAGGGTTAAGCCATTTGAAGAATAAAGTCATCCAGTCTCAGAAGACAGCTCCTGTGTTAGCGTTCTTGGGGAGGAGGATCACCAGTCAATAGATTTGAGGATGGGTGCGGCAGGTGAAAGGTTTGCCAATACCCAAGGTACAGTCAGTCAAAGCAGGTTAGACATCGTCTAGGATCGCAGATGCGCAGGGTTGGAGGATGGCGGGCTCGAGAGAGCGACTCAAATGGAAGAATTCAGTTACAATAGACACCTAGAGAGCACACAAACACACACACGAGGGCACTGAAGACATAAAAATTCGGGTAGATAGTCGTAGACACGCGCAACTCAATAAAGGAAGGGCGGGGCTTGGCTCCAATTCCTCCAAAGGGGCCGGTTTTACTTCTAAGATGGCCGCGCCCACGGGACCCGTGCCAATATGGCGGCCCCACGTGACTGCGTTTCACCGTACAAGGGCTTCTCAGGCGGCCCCATGCTTAAGATGGCGGCTCCAGGTATCCAGTTTTTTTAGTATGGGCCCTTCCGTGCTCGTCTCTTAAAATGGCTACCCCAGCCCTCGCCAACCTGGTACCTACCCCTACACACCTCGGAGTCTGTAAATCGATGTCCCCCCACAACCTTGTGAAGGCACATGGATGGCTATAATCAAGGCTCATGGGATAAGGGGCCCCTGTCAGCACAGCACAGCAGGAGCTGATCGCGTGATCTTGAGAGGGAATATAGGTCTCTACGGTTTACCAAGTCGAGGCTCTCTTGGGAGCGGAAGCAGAGGTGTGCGGTCAGTACCCGGCGCCACTGTCGGGGCATCGTTCCTTGGTTGCCTCCTGATCTCCCTAGGAGCCAGATAAGCCTGAAATGGTTCACTTTGGGTTTTCTGGCAGAACAGGGGCTTGCTATGCTCCCATTACTCCTTCAGGCCCATCCTGTCACATCTGCCAGACATAATGCCCCTGCCGCTAGTGTACTTACCATCCCTCCTCATGGTCCGGCATACTGCCTGGCCAGAAGCCAAACGAAGGCTCAATGTCTCATGACCATCACCCAGACCCAAACGTGGTGGTTTGAGTGCCTTTCTATAAGTATTTTCCTTCCTTCTAAGGGTGAACATACAGAGGTAGGACCAGAGCCAAGGCAGAGAAGGTAATAGTCCCAGGATGTCTGCTCCTCATGCATTGAAATTCAGGGATACTTCCTTCCCAGAGGAAGTCTAGGCCAGCTCCTGTTTGTGCCCGAATACACTTTGGGGAGGAGGGCTGCCCTGCAGTCGTAAGAGGATGACCTGTATTAGGGATAGCCATCACCCCCAGCTTCTCCACACCTTCACACAGGAAGATGGCAAGGGAAGACACATAGAGAGGAAACCGAAGGAAAAGGGTATTGTACTGGTATTGGAACTTAGTTTTCCTATGGATGTCTCCACGCGCTCCAAGGGTGCCCAATGAACTTGTGTCACTTTCTGGAATAGCTCCCCAGCTGTTTATGGACTTCTGAGCCCTAACAGGTCCTGGAAATCACCTAATTAATTCTCTTATCCTAGATATGAAGAAACAGGTAACGTGGTTGCCTTCCTAAAGTGGAGCCCTACCCTCACTCTCCTCTGGAGACCGCTTTAATTTCTTCTCGGTGGCTCCTGAAAACTCCTGGAAGGATCAGGTGTGTTTCAGTCCCTGCGTCCTGAGTGTCTGGCAAATAGTCAGCACTCAAATACTTAATGAATGATGGTACTATACATGCTTAAATGGCAAGAGGTGAATAGCAGATATTAAGAACCTTTCTCTTCTATTGAGTCAATGTTGGGCAAATCCCAGGGTTAAGTGAAAATTTCCAGATCAGCTCAGACTTGGCAAAAAGCCAGAAGTACTCAATAAATATAATCTTGATTAGGTTAAAAAACAAAAAGCCTCTGTTCAATTTTTCTGCATAATTATCATACTCATCAGATTAGGGTGAATGGATACAGCCTTGGGGAAAAAAATAGCATTCAAGAAATTATTAGACAAGGCTTGAGCTATAAAAATATAAAAAATGGTTAGTTCTAACACTGAGTACTTTAAATATCCTAGAGAATGGGCAAGCACTGAAATCAAGGATAGCCCTTAAGGAACAAAGCTGTAAGGCTCTGCGTCATGTACTTGAGGATTTAGAGCAGTCTCTATACAATCATTACTCCTTCCAAACACTGCATGTCCTGAGCCTATGGCATCCCCAGCCTTAATAAGTCCCTGACCATTTATTAGAAATTAAAATTAGCATCAGTTCAGTGCTGGTAATGCAATAATGCTTTTGTTAATTACGGTTACCTTCTCATTCTCTAAACTCACTAGGAAATAACTGCCATCAAACATCTTCTGTTGAATGAGTTGGCTTTTCCTCCTAAATGGTAATTACTCGTGAATAATCTTATTTGGCTCCTGAATGGAACCTTACACTTAACTTCAAGCATCCAAATGGTTTTAGTATAGGCCAAATACTGAGAGGTCATGGCATTATTTTGTTCTACTCCAGTGACTTAGGCTCTTAGCATAAGCAACCACTATGTGGGCCAACAACCCCAGAGTGAAAATGTGGCTGGCTCCCATTTAGGCATGGTAGAATGGCCATGCAAAGGGAAAGCATCCTTGGTTGGACCCAGTGCAACTGATGAAGCAGCATCAAAAATAAATAATCTCCCCCCCACCATGACACACTCCACCCCAGTCAGTGCAGCCACAGGAGATAGGGTGAATTCAATCCAAATGGTTATTTATTCTAAAATTGGAAGCTACTGTTGCCTACATTTTTGCCAGAATGTTGTAATGAGAACAGGGGAAGAAAAGTTACAGATGTAAACAATGACACAGTTACATTTTTTTTTAAATGGTAAAACCCTTTTTTACTGGCCACTTCCAAGAATGCTTTACAAGTTGTGCAAAAACATTTACAGGCTCCATGTGGTGTTTGTTTTTCTCACAAGCTTTTCCGTCTACAACTACAACAGACGTCTGATAGAACACTAAACAAGTCTTCTAAGGAAAACAAGGCTAGGGATACCTCCTGTTGATCCACATTTTCCCCCTTAACATTGTTTTTTCATAAAAGACAGACAGAAACAAAACCCAGACATCTACTGTTGCAAGTGATCTCTTGGACTAAACCAACAAGGACGTGGCAGCTTCACTCTCCACCCACCTAGAAAAAGAGCTTTTTAAAAAAAGATGACTTTCTAGTGTCAAAAATTAACAGCAAGTACCTCCTAACCCCCAAAATGGCTTTGGCCCTGAGGGCCTAGCATCTCCAAACCATCAGACTATAAAAAGATGCTATTTGCTGGAGAACTAAGTGTTTGCAAAGGGTGGCAGCTTCTGCTGCAAATTCAATTTTCTATTATAATCTTGCCCTAGGGGAATTTCTTTGGGCTTGTTTTTACCTCCTTACCTTGACACTATGAGCAAAGCTTTCTCAAAATCCCTTAATGATAAAAAGTTAGTGGGTTACAGAAAAGTTCATGCAATCACTTCACCCACTGCCACACACAAATCCATTTGACGGCACCACAAGAAAGCAGGCGCCAAGAAAGGACATCCTTATGAGCAAGCAAACTTACTTCCTACCAGCCCCCTATTCCAGCCTCTGGGTCAGAGGTAATTGTGGGGGGCAGAAGGTTGTATCACAGACAGGGGTGATTAGAGGGCCAGAATAAGGGCCTGAACACCAAGAGAAGGGCTGCATGGCAGTTAACAGTGGGACAGGGTGAGAAAGATTAAATTTCAGCACAAAATTTTAAATAGAGAACTCCTCAGGTGCAAAAATGGAAGTGCAGTGTTTCCAGGTAACAGGACCCAAGGTTTTCTCACTGGGAAGTGCCACAATACGTGGCATTTGCTAAGTAAGCTCTTGGCTGACACCAAGCTGAGCAGGAAGATGAATTAAAATGGAAGCTAAATATTAAAAGGGAATACCCATATCCCACATACATTCTTGAACTCAGCAACCTGAAGCTGTTTGTCAAGAACTGGGAGAGTGTTGGTAAAGTTACAAACAAACACTATTCCAACTGAAATCTCTTGGCTAGAGGCCTCTCTAGGGACACGCAGGGCAAGCACCCCAGGAGGAATCCCGCTGCATGAAGTCTGGAAGGGGTGCTCCCTTTCATGCACTCGTTACACACGCTCACATTCACACTTCCCAAGTTTCAGCAGCCCCACTGAGCTGCCTCCCACACCCCCCACCCTCCCCTTCTATTCACTCTCTACCTGTGTATCAAAAAACCCAGCAGGGCTCATGCCCTCCACACTGTATAAAATAGTTGCTATTCTCAGCACCTGGGCCTGGTAGCCCACACCACAGGATTCACCTATATACATATCCTGCTACAGAGAAAAGAATCCCACTTCGTTTCTGTGTGACCTGAAACCCTGAGAAACGTTCCTTCTCTTGCACTGTAAGAGGACACATACTCTTAACAGATGATTTCAGAGACTTTCCCACCTGTCTCAACCTTGGCAGACAGATGGCAGAGACTGGCAGATCACAATCTTCAGGCTGAGGGCTGCAATCCCATTCTCCCCTAACATTTTATGGAAATACACTAATGGGTACACAGAGGTTATGAGCTATTCTGCCCTGCAGTCAAGAACTCTCCATGCCTCCTTGGCCTGAGAATCATATATAATAGAACCACCCAATGGTAGTCTCCATGCCTCAGCCAACTAGCACAAAGGCACAGAAAAGTGGAGATAGGGACACTGTGGCTCCCCAGCCCACCAGACCAGATATCCCAAGAGGGAAGGTCGGTAAAGAAAATACAAACGGTTAGTTGGTGCAAGTGATTGATAAGAGCCAATCGTTTATTTTCACTGCCTAGTCACAAGCTCTCCCTCTGTCCCCACTCCTGCCTGCTCTGGAGAGTAAGTGCCCTCACAGGCGTCCCACCCTGTCCGCACCACCTCCTCACTCTCCCTTACTTGGCTGCCAGTCCAGCTGCCTTAGCATGTCAAAAGGGTGATATTTTCAGTTCTTTTCCTGTCAACTGCAGGGTACAGGACAGGCAGCCCTAAGTGCTGCTTTCTGCGCAAATGTTTTTTGATTACAAATATCTAACTAGGTTTGAAATGTTTTATAGAATAAGACAATATTCTTTTCAACAAACTTTAAAAAAAATGTACAGTTTTCTTGTTTGTTTCCACCTCCCCCCTCCCCACCCCTGCTCGCGCACCCTCCCCCCCACCACCCCTCCCCGGCAGCTCAGCCCCACCCCAACAGCCCCTGTTTTCCTTGGTTGTGTTTTGGGGGAGGGGTGCCTTGCACCCCCAGAGATTCAGCTTCATGGCTGGCAGGCAGCAATGGCCGGGGGCTTCACCGATACCCTTGGTAACCGTAGTAGTTCCTGTAGTATCGGTCTCTGTCCTGGGGGTGGTGGTAGTAGTAATTCTGCCACTAGAAGAAAGGGGAAACCCCATCACTTGGAGCCATAGCTGGATGCAGACAGAGGCATGACACTCATTCCTCTGGTCCTTCCTCCCTTCCCCCTCTTTCTACCCCCAGAAGATACTCACATCCCGATTGTACTGTCTGTAATAGTCTCTGTATCTGTTGTACTCATAATCTCGCCCGTAGAATCGATCATAATCTCCTCTGTATCGATCATAGAAATTACGGTAACCCTGAGAAAGGAGAAAGATGAAGAGTGAAGATTTATGGTTTTCAGTGTCACGATCCACTGCTATCCCCCATCTTAGTGAGACATGAACCTTAGCTTGATATTGTAAACACGCTTCATCTTCCCAGGAGAAATCCTTCCAGAGGAAGACATTAAATGGACAAACCCTAAGCCCTGAGAAAACAGCCCAAACCACTCTGCTCCCCCGAGCCAATAGGAATGGCTATCACGACCCAGAGGGAGGAGCAGAAGGAGGGCTGCACTCACCCCTCTGTTTCCAGACTGCCCCCAGTACTGCTGCCCGTAGGCCCGGTTGTCGTAGCCTCGGCGCTGCCCGCCCACTGGAAGAGAAATGGAGAGCGCGCTCAGACAGCTGGCATGGGGTCCTGGCTCCACATCTGAGTGGAAATCAAAAAGTTGGAGCCAAAGGCAATTGTGGGGGAATAGGAGACCTGCTCTGTCAGGCTCACACAATGTTAATTAAAGCACCAGCCAGGATCTTTTTAAAGAGTCTGAGGGGGGAGGGCAGAGGATTAGAGACATAAGAAAACCAAGCCACCTTGCTTTGGTAGCCCCTTAATTCCTGAAAAACATTTAAGATGGCAAAAGGATACATGGCAGTTAGAAACAGAAGTTAAAAACTGCCATTCATAGAATCAGTCTTTCAGTCTTGGAAGGGATCTCAGACCTCATATAACCCAGATCTACCACTTTATACAAACGAGAAACAGTCTGAACACTATGCTCCTCCAGGGCAGGAACTGTTGGTATTCCCAGTGCCTTGTACTTCAGGCATTTGTTGACTTGCACTTACACACGCACACACACATTTTAAAAGGACAGTGAATGCACACTGGAGGGTTACCTGAAACTGGACATTCAGGAGAGACATTAATTCCTCTACTAGCGTAACTTACTCTGTAACCCAAAAAAATAACTGAAAAATGCATTCACTTTCTGGTCCACAGTTGTGTTGATCCAACAAACAAAACAGCACGAAAACTTAAGATGAGAATTCAATTTCACTGCACAAATCCTTCTGATATATTGCAACAGTGAAATGGGGAACCCGTATAAAAATGAAAATAAGATGAATGAGAAGCCTCACACATTGCTTTTCAGGGAGACATATTTTTGTTGAAAAATAACTACCTTTTATTGGACTATGGACAAAGCACAAGCTGGGGGGGAAAGGACACAGGAAGAATAACTTCCATAAAGAAGGTACTTCCTTTCTGTTAGTGACTTGCTTTGACCTTTCCATGTGGATCCTGCTATAGTCAGCACAAAGAAGGGACTGAGGCTGGGGGCCAGTAGGTCCCCAGGACTCACCATAGCCTTGGCCTCGGCTTCGGTTCTGCCGGTTGCGCTTGTTCCGGTTGTTTCGGCGGTTTGTCCGCTTCTCAGAGGGGGGCAGCAGCTTCCTTGCCTCCTCCTTGTACTTTGTGACAAGGGGCTGAGCTTCCTCCTTCTCCAGCTCCCCGTATGTCACCTCATCCATATAGTCGCATTTTTCAGGTAGAGAGAAGTTGGCTATAAGAGTAAGAGAGAAGCTTGTAGGCCTGAAAAGTGCATAGATGGGTAAGATCTCATTATGAAAATCCTATTACAGGAAGAACAAGATTTTCTAAGCCTTGTTTACTATGTATAAAAAAGTACTGGATCCATACCAGCACGTTTAAGTAAGTAATTCACTTTCTCTACTACAAATCTTCCCTAAATTCTAACAGCCCCAGTCAAAAGGCTACTTGCAACTATAGATTTCCAAGTTCTCAAGTGATCCATAATAAATTAAGAGTGAATTGGGTTGTTTCTTATCAGGACAGAAGCAGGTAGCCAGAAGCTAAAAGTAACTGAGAAAGTTTTGGTGCTGGTTAGATAAGATGGTAAGAAATAAATTTTAAAAGAGAAACTGAACTGAGCCTAATAACATTTTCTCATTTATACAGACAGAACAGGAGTACAAGAGGTCTCATTTACCACCTGTGCATGATGGGCTGGCACATTAGCCAATCTACAGACATCAAGTTCAGAGGCTGAGTCCCAGTTCAAAAGGACTCTCTTGATTCTTAGACAATTCCAGTTAGCCATCGGTTTAATAAAACTGAGCTAAATCCCTCCAAGTGCCTGAATATCAGTTATGGCTGGCAGAGTTCATGCTGAGTAAACTTGGTGAATCTGGCTCTTAGATGTGTAACCAGCAACCATGCCTAGGCATTATTAAAACTTGAAGAGGCAGTGGTTGATAGGACAGATGGGATGCCAGGAGCTGAAGGCAACAAGGAACACTCTTAAGTGAACAGCAAGAAGCAGGATCAATCAAGATAGTTAATTCTGCCTTATGGGGGCCTTGCTATAAGGCTTTGTATCACATTAAAGATTTCAGGCCCATAGCAAAACAAAAACAAAAAACAAGCCTAATGTTATACTGGAAATTAAGATTTATGATAATATTGTTCACTCCATCATACTTTAATTTGAAACCTCCCCACTATAGTATATAAGTTCAATGAAGGCAGAGCTTTGTTTCATTCAGTTTCTCTATGTCTAGAATAGTACTAGACAAATAATAGACAGTCTTTTAAGTATTTACTAAATGAGTAGTGGCTCAATGAAGCCTGTGCCTTGAGTTTAAATTACCCTGTGGTCCTACCACTATTTCCTTCTTTATATCTTATCCAAAATGAGTCAAGGGTTACTGCTTCTCCATTCACTCTACTCATTCATCATCTACTGGGGACCACACCCATTAATTTACTCTTTAGATTTACACTTTAGATGTGGAAAGTCACTCCAGGTGCCAAGAAACCCTAATAAGGTGCATTCTGACAAGGACAGGCTCCCTCACTAGTAGAACTTCAGCTCACCTTTCATCTCCAGCATTATAGACTCAGGCACATCATCTCCCTCCACTTCCTTCCTCAACTCCAGCCTCTTCTTCCAATCTTCCTCATTAGGGACAACCACCACTACTTTCCGAGAGAAAGTCTTGAACAGCAGTAGCTTCCGCCGTTGGCCAGAGCTGTACACGTTACACTAGGGACAGGATAAGTGACATGTTTGAGGAATCAAAATTACCCCTCTTATTCAATCAAAACACTTATTAGGCAACTTTTACAAGTTTCTGTTGAATGTCTGAACAATACCTGATCAAGAATGAAGTTCCTCTTTGTCCGGGAAGCAATCTGGACCAGCTTACTAAGGCACTGGGAGGCTTGCTGAACTAAAAGGTCTCGGCTTTTGGGGTCTATCTCTGGCTCCTCGAGCCCCTTCATCTGATGAATTTGAGAGGAAGTCAAGAGAAACACAAGAAGTTATGCAACAAGTTAAAGCCCAAGAGTCACCGGTATACATTACTTCTTTAAATGCCATCAAAGCTACCGCATCAGTTTATTCCTGTCTCTCAGTACAAGGAATATTGTCCATTTCCTGCAGGAGTCATTTCCAGTCCTGATTTGGATGTATTTCAGATTTTATCTACTTTCAGAAATTTGACAACATAGCAAAGGGGAAAAAAAACTACTTTGAACATACATTGAGAAGAACTCATTTCTGTATTTATAGCCCTTGTTCTCAGACATTTGAAACATTAACTCCACTGGGAAAAGGTTACGGGGGCTTCCTGGTACCTCCAGAGCAAATCCCACAGCCAATGAACCTACCCCAGCAACTCACCCTCATTTGATTGAGCACGGTCTCAGCTCCCAGGACATTGTATCTTTTTTCAGGGTTTTCTTTTGCGTATTTCAGTGCCCACTGCGTCTTTCCAGACCCAGGCAGTCCCACCATCAGAATCACCTGTAAGTAAACAGAACAAGGAATGCTATGAAAAAATAAGTGAGGATCACATTTATAAAGCCCTATTTAATAACGAACATCTTCCCCTTACCCAGTATGGTAAGGCTTTGAGAAGAACAGCTACCTGCCCACCACTCCAAAGCCTAAGCACTAAGTGTTTCAACACCGTTTGGCATACCTCACACTCTTCTATAGTCTTGGGAGGAACTGCAGTGCGCACACGCTCCTCAATAGGCACAGCATGGATGAACACAAACTCTTCTGGTGGTGGGAAGAAGGGTTCCTCCTTCTGACCGAAGTTTAATTCTACAACACAATTTTTGCAGAGGACATGGGGTAGGAGAGCCCGGTCTGCCAGGGATTCCTTGTTGATCCAGAATGCCACACCTAGGTCTTCTCCATTCTTGGAAAAGGAAAGTTCTACTTGTTCAGTCCCAAAATTCTACAATGACAACAGATAAGAGCATTTATGGGCTTAGAGGGTTTGAGGTTGATTAACTCTTACAATTTAATCTTTTTAAAAACTGCAGTTGTGTGCTGTAGAACACAACTAAGGTAAGAATGCATCAAATGCACAGACAGCAGACAAAGGGAAGCAAACTGAATTCCCAGGGCCCTTTAGCCACTCCTTGCCAAGAGGCCACAACTTTCAGGAGCACTTACAGCAAAGCAGCCAATGACATCATTCTCCCCAAAAGCGTGGCCAAATTCCTCAAACTGCCCGTTCTCAGCCTTGAGTCCTCGTCCATCGAAACCATAGGAGAATTCATCCTCACCTAGAAGAGTCAACCAATTAAATCACCCAACTTCCCATAGAATAAGCAACAATGGCAGCAAACACTAGTGATTAAGTTAAAAGTAACTACCAAGCTGTGGTTGGGAAAAATCAACAGACCATCCAACTCGAAGGAGGGAAACCTCTGTGCAGCCTTCTTTCATTGGGAGGTTCTGGGTTACCTGGTCAAATGAGAAAATGAACTCTCAGATACTCTGACCAACAAAGGAGAAGAGTCTGAGAAAGATTTTTATACAAATTGAAAATGATAACTATCACAATTCAAGACTGGAGTAATAACTGCCAACGACCTTAAACCAAAGTCACGGGGGTCAATTTCTTGGTTAGTGGAGCTAGGTTATCATTAAAGCATGGTGCCCTTTTCTGCACTAGTACTATACTGAGGAACAGGAATCCAGTACATAGTAGTTTAATAAATAATTCAGTAAATGAATGATCTTAATGAGTTGCACATACTACCTTGGCCTCAAAACAGACTTTCCCCTTTGTCACTCCATAAGTACTCCGTGCCCCAGACCAAAGTGTGGGGAACTTCTCTGAGAAAAGAGGCTGCCCGCCACAGCGGTCTTTGCTCACTTGAAAATGAAGATCCGAGGTATCTGTTAAGAAAGAAGCATTCTGTTCACTCCAATGCCCAACATTTGAAAGCCACCAACAGTACACAAACATACCCAATTGTCAAGAATGGATACAAAGTTGTCCATGGTTAAATCTCTTGTAAGTGGCAGGCCATATGAGTTAGAATCTCCAAAGTCACTTTTGATCAGTAAGAAACCCCAACCTATTTGCTTTATACGTACACGTGTCCAGGTTTACAAGAGTTTGATCCTCCTCCTCCTCTTTTGTCTCCTCTTCGGGGGGTGGTGGAGACTTTGAGCTATACATGTGAGAGAAAAGTAAATGCAATGTAACCAAAGCCCTCTTCTTGGAGGGGTGTCTGCATGACACCATGTCCATTTTAAACTATCAGTGAATATAAAATTCCAGGAGACAGCTTCTTCCAACAAATGATAAAAGGGCAACAGGAGCTTTCAGATTAGAGTCAATCTAAAATTTATGCCTATAAAATCCTAGTCCATTTTAATCCAACCCTCTTTCCAGACTCTCCAATTAACACCAGGTATACCAAAATCAGAGCAGACACTCCCTTCAATGAAAGGGACTGTTCCCCTCACCGGCTGTGGTAAGCCTCCTCTCGGAATTCATAGTAAGCTCGGCCATGTTCGTCCTTCTCATCCCGCTGTCTCTTGACCCCCCGCCGCTCACCATCTGAGCCTGCTGGTTTTGATTTTTCACTATCTTCGTCATCTCCTACAAAAAGGAGGGAAAGAAAATCAGCAGTTTTCATAAGGGAGTGTAGAATAAGCTCAGAACCGACAGAGGCTAAAGGGGGATCTGAGTATCTGTCTAATCAGAACAGCTAGGTTATTCCCACTGCATCCACAGAATGTTTTATTTCCAAAGATCACCTCCCAGTCATTCACTGGGATTTAAAAAAAAAAGGGGGGGGCATTATGGGCTAATTACAGTCAAGCAGTAGATAACAGACTGGACAATTTCTGCATTCTAAATTTATCTACTTAAATCAGGTCAAACTTGCAGATTTTCCCAATATATGACATAAAAAAAAAATAAGCCAAGTCTTCAAAAAAACTCCTTCAGTTCAATTTTGACTCTTGATTGTCAGATTTGGATTTAAGCCAGACACTTAATATATATTTTCCAATGCTCTCCCACAGCTTCATGATACAGAAGCCTTCTTTTTTTCTTAAAAAAGAGTTTGCCTATCCAGCTTTAAAATGCACACCTATTCATGTCTTTACTTACATAGAAGATGGACAGAACTGTATTTTTAATGAAAGTTGCAAGAACAAACCATTAAGTCACAGTAGACCCATAAATAATACCGTATCTTTACAGCACACAATTTGGGGCAGAAAGATGCTGTCACAAATTTAGCAAAATTCTTTACAAGAGGAAAAAAATCGGAATTTTTCTTTAGGCTTTTGTAATTTGCAACACTAAAAAGGTTTTTAATAACTTCCTTAAAGCAGTGCTTTATCCCTCACCTTTTCTATCTTCTGCTTGGAATACACATTAAGTCAAAGGTTATGTAATGGGATTTTTGTTCCAGGACATAGAACAAAACAAACTGCAAGTTGCACGTGACTGTAGTAGAATGGGTTCCAATTATACCACGATCCTAAATAGCAGCCTAAAAAACATTATAAAAAGTAAGGAACCCACTTCATAGTAGGACTTGGAAGCAGCTCTAATTTTCCTCCCTACTGACTGACTGTCAAGGATCAGCTCTAACCATCCAAT
Source organism: Phataginus tricuspis (assembly GCA_029783875.1). Taxonomy (NCBI): domain Eukaryota; kingdom Metazoa; phylum Chordata; class Mammalia; order Pholidota; family Manidae; genus Phataginus; species Phataginus tricuspis. The sequence continues at coordinate 11,957,267 of JAQQAC010006904.1, read as the reverse complement.
CACTTCAAAGGAAAAGCGAAAGGGCACTAACTCCCTGTGGCGACTCTACGCAGTCTCTTCCACAAGGTTATTCAATGGACCCACCAACACCTCCATCATTTCAGTTCTGGAAGTCAGACACCTGAACTGTAACAGGCTAGCTAAGTGTACAGCAAATCTATAAATTTGCCCAGGCACAGATTCAGTGGGAAGATTAAAATTTAATCGTAAGAATTCCAGCAAAATAAAACCCTTAAGAGAAGTTATGTTAGCTAACTTATTCTATATGCACTAGATTAAGACTTCCTCTTTGCTGGTTAACTGTTAAAACCAACACTCTCACACCACAAGCTGCTACAGCAGGAGCAAGGTTAGATTTCCATATTCTGTGTGTGGCTCAAGCTCTAGCAATGCGCTTTGGATGGAGCGAACTTCGACGAACTCAGATTATTGCTTAATATTTTTATGGCGGAAAAGTCAAAGGTAGCCCAAAGGTGAAACCTCCAACCGTCGGTCTGGCTGTCCGTGTAATCGGCAATTCCTCAGCGCATTCTCGGTTTAGGTAAAGATAACCAACACCGCGGGAGACTGCTCCACAGGTCGCTCACAAGCAGTTCGCATGCAAAACCGCTCACTTCCATCCACTACCACCAAGGAACCAAGTAGGCAGGAACCTCCCTCCTGCAGAGCGTGGAGCCACCAGAGGCAGCCAAAACCCCCCAAGACAGACGGATAGTGAATGAAAGCCACCTCCCCTGAGGAGTCCCATCAAATGGCGACGGGAATCTTGCACTTTTCAAGCAAATGAGAATAAGGAATCTGACCCCGCGGTGCAGGGCTGGGTGCTGGGTCAGGGGCGCACCCGGCAGGTTGGGGTCGGGCTCCGCTGCCAGCTCCTCACCCTGTTCCTCCGCGGCCTTGTCACCCGGCGCCTCGGATTCCGGCGTCTCATCCCCGCTCCGCTCCTCCGGCTCCTCTTCCTCTCCCTTGCCGGTGCCCTGCTCTTCACCACCATTTACTCCACCTGACTCAGCCGTGGCCTCCTCCGCCGGCTTCTCGGAAGGATCAGGCTCGGCCGCGGCCTCCACGGCTGCAGCCTCCGGGGGCTCCGGCGGCGGCTGCGCGGCCTGGCCCGGGGCCTGGGCAGGGGGTGGCTCTTCGTCCTCGTCCTCAAGCAGAGCCTCCTCGTCCTCTTCTTCCTCCTCTTCGTCCTCCTCCTCGTCCCCGCCTGGGCCGCCGCCCGACGCGGCCACAGGCCGAGGCTCCGCCTTGCAGGCCCCACCGGGCCCGGACCCGCCACCGCCGGCCTCGTCCTCGAGCATCTCGGCGTCCAGCGCCTCCTGCAGCCGCTGCGCCAGATCCACCTTGAGGCCGCGTGAGTCCAGGCCCCGCCGCTGCAGCTCCGACCGCAGCTCGGTCACTTTCAGCCGCTTCACCTCCATCGCCGCCGCCGCCTCCTCCGCCTCCCGCCGCCTCCTCCCCTGCGAACCGTCGTCCGAGCCCGACCGCGCAGGCGCCGCCGCCGCCCGCCTCCGCCTCACGCGCCAGCACTGAGCCCGCGCGAGCGACTTGCACGCACGTACGCACGCAGGCAGCAAGGGCCGTGCGCAGTCTCCGCTCTGTAGTGTGTGTTTTTCTCTCCCCCTTCCCTCTCTTTTGGCCCACAGAACCCAAAACAACCCAGCGAGGAGCTGCTTCCTTTCCAGCCCCCTCGGTTCCCCCGCCGCGGGCAGGCGGGCGAGGACGACGAACTTCCCTCCCTTTTCCTCCCGCCCCCCTCTCACCCCCTGGGCCAATCGCCACCGGTGATTTCACCGCGCAGTCGCGCGGGAGTCGGAATCGGAGCCGGGTAAGGCTGGCTTGGGTCCAAGTGCCTCGTAGCACGGAGATGTGTGCGCGCTTGTCTCCGTACTTCCAGCCGGGGTTCTGCGCAGCCGCCTGAAACTCCCTTCAACTCCGTCACACCCTTACTCCTGCCTGGCTTCCGTTCGCGCTGGCATTTTAGGGCTTGCTCGCTCGTCTGTTTTGCCTACGGCCTATACATGCAGCAGCTTCTTGTGGATTAAAAAAAAAAAAAGCTGTTAACAACATGAAAACCCAGTAGCCATTGTCTTTCCAGTTGGTAATCAAAAGGGCTCTTTAAAAGCAAGTCATACAGTAACTCCGGGCCCTTTTTAATCCTCAATCTCTCAACTTCTACCCAGAAACAGCCACCGAGACTTCGCCTTTTCGCTCTCGTATTGGCCAACTTGAATCGCATCTGGAATTCTGATTGGCCATTCGAGATCGTCCGAATTTTTCCAATAGGCGAAATTGACGGGATTTTTTTTTTCCGGGTTGGTCCGCAGGGGAGGCTTGGCAGGCGGGGTCGTTTCTGCGGGATTACTTTTCCAGGGCCGGTTCTGATTGGGCGGCGTGTCGCAATGTGCGCGACCCTTTAGACACCAAACTGTCTAGAGAGTCGGCTGTATCCTCGTCGTGCTCCCGTTGGTAAACCGAAGCACCGAGAAGACTTTCGGACTTGGGCGTTTGCAGAGGTTGAGGGACTGGCCTCGTGGTTGTGGACTTGCGAGTGAGCTGCTGTGCGGCCGTGTCAGTCTCGGCCTGTGGGGTGGGGTGCACGGGTCGCATTCATCTCGGCTCCCCACCTTCTGACACAGACGCCAACAACTGCTTGTTGAATACGTGCAAAAAATAAATAGCTGGAATAGAGGCAAGCCCCCTAAATTTAGCAGTTGTCCCCGCCTACTCCCTTCCACTTCCAGGTCAGGGGGTGTGTCCAAAAGAAAGGAGGAAGCAAATTCCGCCGGTTTTCGCACGCCAGACACGCTAGTATGGCCCTCTCTCTTTCGGGGAGTCTCCTCAGCCCGGAACCTCCTCTTTAGGAAATTACTTCATCTCTGGCTTTACTATTCCTATATCTTCTCCTTGATTAGTTTCCCGCAATTCCACAGATTGAAGAATATTGCAGAGAGAAGGGGCTATAGTAAGAAACAAGCAAAGCTCATTCCCTGGGTGGGGCCTCCTAGATAAGGGTAATTTCCTGCCTTTTTAGGTTGGCAACCAATATCAGTTATTTTGCTCCCATCCCAGAGCTTCAGTTGCTCTTTCATCTTCCAATTCCTCAAAAGCACTTGGCTACAGAGTTATGGAGAAGCGCCTGCAAGAGGCTCAACTGTACAAGGAGAAAGGGAACCAGCGTTACCGGGAAGGGAAGTACCGAGATGCTGTGAGTAGGTACCATCGAGCTCTGCTTCAGCTGCGGGGTCTGGATCCAAGTCTGCCCTCCCCGATACCTAATCTAGGACCTCAGGGTCCAACCCTCACACCTGAACAAGAAAACATACTGCACACGACCCAGACAGACTGCTACAACAATCTGGCTGGTAAGAACAGGGCTGAAGGGTGGGTAGAGCATCAAGGCAGGCACATGAAAATCTGGAAAAAACACTGACTTGTGTTTCTGCTGTCATCTAGTTATTCTGCCATGAATCGAAATATATTTCCAGTCTGTAGGGCTCTAATTGAGTTTCTATAGAGTAGTGCTTCTCAAACTTCGTATGGAGAGTGTTAAAAACAAATTCCTGAGCCCCATCCCCAGAGATTCCTATTCGTTTCAGGTGTGTGTGGGGCTACGAATTTGCATTTCCAACAAACTCACAAATGATGCTTATACATTTAGGGAATTTTACATGCTAGAGAGAAAATACTGAACTGAAGTTTACGGCATTCTTTTTTTGTTGAAGTATCATTGATGTACAGTCTTATATTGGTTTCAGATATACAGCACAGTGGTTCAACAGTTACCCATATTATTAAATCCTCACCTCCACTAGTGCAGTTACTATCTGTCAGCACAGGAAGATGTTACAGAATCACTGGCTATAGTCTTCGTGCTATATTATTATCCCCGTGACCAACTTACATTAAATTGAGAATTTTTGTGTAGGGCATTGTTTCTTTAATATTTTTTTAATTGAAGTATGGTTGATATACAATCTTGGTTTCAAGTATACATACAACACCGTGGTTCAACAGTTTCCCATATTATTAAATTCTTACCCCAACTCATGTGATTACTATCCACCAACACAGGAAGATGTTGCAGAATCATTGGCTATATTCTCCATGATGTACTCCCATCCCTATGACCAACTTATCTTACAATTGAGAATTTTTTGTGTTTAATATTTAAAATATAGGAAAGAAGGCACCCCCTTTAGGTGGTGGTGTAAGCCATCCATATTAGATGTTTTGGACAGCTACTCCAAATTTTCCTCCTTATTGTAAGCCAGCTAGATGGTGTCTTAGATAGCTACTATCTTCCATGTTCAGGTGGTCCTAGATGAAAGATGGATGCCAGAGTTTGTATCACTAGGATTTCTGATCAAAGAGACAAGACTTCTTAAGTCTGTTCTGTGCCAGGCAAAATAACCATAGAGCTAATTATATCAAACATTTTAATGGGCCCAGTTGAGGCAACAGAAATTATTAGGGTTCGTTTTTAAACTTATTTATTTATTTTGTTTTTTAAAGCATTCTGTGTAGTGGGTGATTTGGTAATTTTTTTCAATCAGGCCGATGGCTTAACAAGAATAAGCATTGATAAAAATATTACACTGTTTCTGCATTACATAGAATATTCTTTGGGCGTTTAAAAAATTTCAAGTCAGAATTTGTACTTTATAATGGATGTTTAAAATTTTCTTTCTTTTTACTACAATACTCATCAGCTATGATTTGGTGAAAATCTAGCTTTTTTACAGTGTCCAGTGCGACTCTTAAATGCAAGTAATAATACTAATTAAGTAGCTAATGTTTCAATTCGTTCAATTTGAAATTATTTGAGGTCTGAGGATACAGCATATAATAAAACATAAAGATCTTGACTTTCATGGGCCATATATTCATGTAAGGGAGATGGACAATTAATAAAAGAAGTAACATATATAATATATTAGGTGATGAGTACTGTGGAAGAGAATAAAGCCAAAAATGTGAGTACCACAGGCATGGCAGTGTAAACGTTTAGAGAGTGGTCAGGGAGGGTTAATTGAGGTGATGTTTATGAAATACCATGGACAGTCACTGTTTAAGCCCTTTACACAGAGGATCTAATTTAAGTGTCACAATAATCCTTTGAGGTAGATACAAGGAAACATTCAAACAACCAGTAAGTGGTGGAGCTAAAATTAAACTTGCGCGATGTTAACTCCAGAGCTTAAGTTCTTATTGCAGAATACTGCCCAGTATTAGAGAATAGAATATGTTTTAGGGAATTGACCAGAAATCAAGGAAGTGAGATGTTTTAGAGCTGGATACTTATAAATATCTTGACTCTACAGATGGACTTCAAGGCAGAGACTATGGCTTAGCCATCTGTAGAGCCTCTGCTTGGGGGTGCTTAATGGATGCTCGCTAAAGATTCACTGAATTAACAATTTTCACTTATTGAGTGCCTATATATGTTGGGCAGTTTATTTAAAATATTATCACAAAAAGTCTGCGAGGTAATTAGGATCGTCTCTGTTTTACAAATAAAGGAAATCAGATCTTGTCGCTCCCTAAAATCCTCCAATGGCATCTCATTACACTTGGGGAAAAAAATCCAAACTGTGACCCTTACCTGCAGGACCTGATGTGATCTGTCACTTCCACACACTGAATTGGCAAAGTGTATTTCCACCTTCCAGCTTGTAGGGTCTCTGCTCTCAGGCTACAATACCCCGTCCCTTGAATGACTCTTGTCATGCATATCTTGGCTCAAAAATCACTTTCTAAAGAGGCCTTCTGTATTTTTTTTTTAATTGAATACCTATTGTGTGCCCTGCTCCTGGACATGCTTTCTTTCAACATCTTTATTTTGGGGTTACTTTCTACTGTGGAAAATTTCGGACATATACAAAAGGAGAGAAAATAGTGTAAAGAACACTTAGATACCATGTTCATCTTCTACAATTATAATTTGATACAGAATTTTTTTCCAAAAGCAAATCCCAGACTCATATTACTTCAGACATAAATATTTTGTTATGCACATCTAATTGACTGTTATATGCCCACAATCATTTCCAACAAAATCAATGATAATTACTTAGTTTCAAAAGATACCCAGTCTAGATTCAAATCCCCCACTGAATCTAAATTGTCTTTTTTACAGGTGTTTCTTCAGAATCCAAAGATCCATTCAAAACATTTTGGTTGTTCATTTCTTAGGTCAATGACAGTTCCCCTTTGCCTTTTATATGATGCCATTAAGGAAAAGATAGGTCATTTGTCCTGAGGAGTGTTTCACATTCTTTGTTTAGCTGTTTGCTTTCTCGTGGTGACATGTAGCATGTTACTTTATCTCCCATATTTACTGTTAAGATGTAAAGGTTTGATTAGATTTATTTTTATTTTTATTATTTTTTTAGTTTATTTTGGTATCATTAATCTACAATTACAGGTGCAATATTATGGTTATTAAACTACCCACTTAATCAGGTCCCCCCACCAACCCCATTACAGTCACTGTCCATCAGTGTAGTGAGATGCTATAGAATCACTACTTGTCTTCTCTGAGTTGTACAGCACTCCCCATGAACCCCCAACATTATGTCTGCTAATTGTAATCATAATGACCCTTTTTTCCCCTTATCCCTCCCTTCCCGCCCATCCTCCCCAGTCCTTTTCCCTTTGGTAACTGTTAGTCCACTCTTGGGTTCTGTGAGTCTGCTGCTGTTTTTTTCTTTCAGTCTTTTTCTTTGCTCTTATGCTCCACATATGAGTGAAATCATTTGATACTTGTCTTTTTCCGTTTGGCTTATTTCACTGAGCATAATACCCTCAAGCTACATTCACATTGTTCCAAGTGGTAGGATTTGTTTTCTTATGGCTGAATAATATTCCATTGTGTATATGTACCACCTCTTCTTTATCCATTCATCTACTGATGGACACTTAGGTTGCTTCTATTTCTTGACTATTGTAAATAGTGCTGCAATAAATATAGGGGTGCATCTCTCTTTTTGAAACTGGGCTGCTGCATTCTTAGGGTAAATTCCTAGGAGTGGGATTCCTGGGTCAAATGGTTTTTCCTTTTTTTTTTTTAATTTATAATTTATTTTGGTATCATTAATCTACAATTACATGTGCAATATTATGGTGATTAAACTACCCCTTTCATCAGGTCCCCCCCACCAACCCCATTACAGTCACTGTCCATCAGCATAGTGAGATGCTATAGAATCACTACTTGTCTTCTCTGAGTTGTATAGCCCTCCCCATGCCCCCCCAAACATTACTTCTGCTAATCATAATGCCCCTTTTACCCTCTTATCCCTCCCTTCCCACCCATCTTCCCCAGTCCCATTCCCTTTGGTAACTATTAGTCCGTTCTTGGGTTCTGTGAGTCTGCTGCTGTTTTGTTCCTTCAGTTTTTTTTTTCTTTGTTCTTATATTCCACATATGAGTGAAATCATTTCATACTTGTCTTTTTCAGCTTGGCTTATTTCACTGAGCATAATACCCTCTAGCTCCATCCATGTTATTGCAAATGGTAGGATTTGTTTTCTTCTTATGGCTGAATAATATTCCATTGTGTATATGTACCACATCTTCTTTATCCATTCATCTACTGATGGACACTTAGGTTGCTTCCATTTCTTGGCTATTGTAAATAGTGCTGCGATAAACATAGGGGTGCATCTGTCTTTTTCAAACTGGGCTGCTGCAGTCTTAGGGTAAATTCCTAAGAGTGGAATTCCTGGGTCAAATGGTATTTCTATTTTGAGGTTTTTGATGAACCTCCATACTGCTTTCCACAATGGTTGAACTAATTTGCATTCCTACCAGCAGTGTAGGAGGGTTCCCTTTTCTCCACATCCTCTCCCTTTTCTCCACATCCTCGCCAACATTTGTTGTTGTTTGTTTTGGATGTTGGCCATCCTCACTGGTGTGAGCTGATAGCTCATTGTGGTTTTAATCTGCATTTCTCTGATGATTAGTGATGTGGAACATCTTTTCATGTGCCTGTTGGCCATCTGAATTTCTTCTTTGGAGAAGTGTCTATTCATGTCCTCTGCCCATTTCTTAATTGGATTATTTGATTTTGTTTGTTGAGGTGTGTGAGTTCTTTATATATTTTAGATGTCAACCCCTTATTGGATATGTCATTTATGAATATATTCTCCCATACTGTAGGATGTCTTTTTGTTCTACTGATGGTGTCCTTTGCTATACAGAAGATTTTCCGCTTGATATAGTCCCATTTGTTCATTTTTGCTTTTGTTTCCCTTGCCCGGGGAGATATGTTCATGAAGAAGTCGCTCATGTTTATGTTCAAGAGATTTTTGCCTATGTTTTTTTCTAAGTGTTTTATGGTTTCATGACTTACATTCAGGTCTTTGATCTACCTTGTGTTTACCTTTGTGTATGGGGTTAAACAGTAGTCCAGTTTCATTGTCTTACATGTAGCTGTCCAGTTTTTCCAACACCAGCTGCTGAAGAGGCCATCATCTCCCCATTGTATATCCAAGGCTCCTTTATCAAATATTAATTGACTGTATATGTTTGGGTTAATGTTTGGATTTTCTATTCTGTTCCACTGGTCTGTGGGTCTGTTTTTGTGCCAGTACCAAATTGTCTTGATTACTGTGGCTTTGTAGTAGAGCTTGAAGTCAGGGAGTGTAATTCCCCCTGTTTGATTCCTCCTTCTCAGGATTGCTTTGCCTATTCGGGGTCTTTTGTGGTTCCGTATGAATTTAAGAATTATTTGTTCGAGTTCATTGAAAAAAGCTGTTGGTATTTTGATAGGGATTGCATTGAATCTGTAGATTGCTTTAGGTAGTATAGCCATTTTGACAATATTCATTCTTCCTAGCCAAGAGCATGGGATGCATTTCCATTTGTTAGTGTCCTCTTTAATTTCTCTTAGGAGTGTCTTGTAGTTTTCAGGGTATAGGTCTTTCACTTCCTTCGTTAGGTTTATTCCTAGGTATTTGATTCTTTTAGATGCAATTGTGAATGGAATTGTTTTCCTGATTTCTCTTTCTGTTAGCTCATCATTAGTGTATAGGAAAGCAACAGATTTCTGTGTGTTAATTTTGTATCCTGCCACTTTGCTGAATTCAGATATTAGCTCTAATAGTTTTGGAGTCGAGTCTTTAGGGTTTTTTATGTACAATATCATGTCATCTGCAGATAGTGACAATTTGACTTCTTCTTTACCAGTCTGGATGCCTGGTATTTCTTTCTTTTGTCTGATTGCCGTGGCTAGGACATCCAGTACTATGTTGAATAACAGTGGGGAGAGTGGGCATCCCTGTCTTGCTCCCGATCTTAGATGAAAAGTTTTCAGCTTCTCGCTGTTAAGTATGATGTTAGCTGTGGGTTTGTCATATATGGCCTTTTTGATGTTGAGGTACTTGCCCTCTATACCCATTTTGTTGAGAGTTTTTATCATGAATGGATGTTGAATTTTGTCAAATGTTTTTTCAGCATCTATGGAGATGATCATGTGGTTTTTATTCTTCTTTTTGTTGATGTGGTGAATGATGTTGATGGATTTTTGAATGTTGTACCATCCTTGCATCCCTGGGATGAATTCCACTTGATCATGGTGTATGATCCTCTTGATGTATTTTTGAATTTGGTTTGCTAATATTTTGTTGAGTATTTTTGCATCTATGTTCACCAGGGATATTGGTCTGTCATTTTCTTTTTTACTGAGGTCTTTGCCGAGTTTTGGTATTAGAGTGATGCTGGCTTCATAGAATCAGTTTGGAAGTATTCCCTCCTCTTCTATTTTTTGGAAAACTTTAAGGAGAATGGGTATTATGTCTTCTCTATATGTCTGGTAGAATTTAGAGGTGACTCCATCAGGTCCGGGGGTTTTGTTCTTGGGTAGTTTTTTTATTACCGATTCAATTTTGTTGCTCGTGATTGGTCTGTTTAGTTTTCCTGTTTCTTGCTTGGTCAGTCTTGGAAGGTTGTATTTTTCTAAGAAGTTGTCCATTTCTTCTAGGTTTCCAGCTTGTTAGTATATAGATTCTCATAGTATTCTCTTATAATTCTTTGTATTTCTGTGGGGTCCTTCGTGATTTTTCCTTTCTCATTTCTGATTCTGTTTATGTGTGTAGATTCTCTTTTTCTCTTAATAAGTCTGGCTAGGGGGGTATCTATTTTGTTTATTTTTTCAAAGAACCAGCTCTTGGTTTCATTGATTTTTTTTCTATTGTTCTATTCTTCTCAATTTTATTTATTTCTTCTCTGATCTTTATTATGTCCCTCCTTCTGGTGACTTTGGGCCTCATTTGTTCTTCTTTTTCCAATTTCAGTAATTGTGTCTTTAGACTATTCATTTGGGATTGTTCTTCTTTCTTTAAGTAGGCCTGGATTGCAATATACTTTCCTCTTAGAACTGCCTTTGCTGCGTCCCCCACAAGTTGTGGCTTTGTGTTGTTGTTGTCATTAGTTTCCATATATTTTTTGATCTCTCTTTTAATTTTATCGTTAACCCATTGATTATTTAGGAGAATGTTGTTAAGTCTCCATGTATTTGTGGGCCTTTTTGTTTTCTTTCTAAAATTTATTTCTAGTTTTATACCTTTGTGATCTGAGAAGTTGGTTGGTAGAATTTCAATATTTTTGAATTTACTGAGGTTTTTTTTTCTGGCCTAGTATGTGGTCTATTCTGGAAAATAGTGCACTTGAGAAGAATGTGTATCCTGTTGCTTTTGGGTGTAGAGTTCTGTAGATGTCTGTTCGTTCCATCTGTTCTAGTGTGTTGTTCAGTGCCTCTGTGTCTACGTATTTTCTGTCTGGTTGTTCTGTCCTTTGGAGTGAGTGGTGTGTTGAAGTCTCCTAAAATGAATGCATTGCTTTCTATTTCCTCCTTTAATTCTGTTAGTATTTGTTTCACATATGTCGGCGCTCCTGTGTTGGGTGCATATATATTTAAAATGGTTATATTCTCTTGTTGGACTGACCCCTTTATCATTATGTAATGTCCTTCTTTATCTCTTGCTACTTTCTTCGTTTTGAAGTCTATTTTGTATGATACAAGTACTGCAACACCGGCTTTTTTCTCCTTATTTGCATGAAATATCTTTTTCTATCCCTTCACCTTTAGTCTGTGTATATCTTTGGGTTTGAGGTGAGTCTCCTGTAAGCAGCATATAGATGGGTCTTGCTTTTTATCCATTCAGTAACTCTGTGTCTTTTGATTGGTGCATTCAGTCCATTTACATTTAGGGTGATTGTCGATAGATATGTACTTATTGCCATTGCTGGCTTTAGATTCATGGATACCAAAGGTACAAGGGTAGCTTCTCTACTATCTAACAGTCGAACTTAACTTTCTTGTTAAGTTATTGTAAACACAGTCTGATGATTCTTTATTTCTTTCCCTTCTTATTCTTCTTCCTACATTCTTTATATACTAGGTGTTTTATTCTTTGCCTTTAGTTAGTATTTAGATAGTCTGCTTTCTTTGCTATGATTTAATTTTGTCTGGTGACTTCTTTTTACCTTAGGAGTGCTTCCATCTAGAGCAGTCCGTTTAAGATATCCTGTAGAGGTGGTTTATGGGAGGCAAACTCCCTCAGCTTTCATTTGTCTGGGAATTGTTTAATCCACCCCTCAAATTTAAATGATAATTGTGCTGGATACAATATTCTTGGTTCGAGGCCCTTCTGTTTCATTACGTTAAATATATCATGCCATTCTCTTCTGGTCTGTAAGGTTTCTGTTGAGAAGGAGGAAATAGACAACAATGCATTCATTTTAGGAGACTTCCACGCACCACTCACTCCGAAGGATAGATAAACCAGACAGAGAATAAGTAAATTCAAAAATATTGAAATCCTACCAACCAACTTCTCAGATCACAAAGGTATAAAACTAGAAATAAATTTCAGAAAGAAATCAAAAAGGCTCACAAATACATGGAGACTTAACAACATTCTCCTAATGAATCAATGGGTTAACGACCAAATCAAAACAGAAATCAAAGAATATATGGAGACTAATGACAACAACAACAGAAAGCTACAAGTTCTGTGGGATGCAGCGAAGGCAGTTCTAAGAGGAAAGTATATTGCAATCGAGGCCTATTTAAAGAAGGAAGAACATTCCCAAATGAACAGTCTAAAGACACAATTATTGAAATTGGAAAAAGAAGAACAAATGAGGCCGAAAGTCATCAGAAGGAGAGACATACTAAAGATCAGAGAAGAAATAAATAAAATTGAGAAGAATAAAACAATAGAAAAAATCAGTGAAACCAAAAGCTGGTTCTTTGAAAAAATAAACAAAATAGATAAACCCCTAGCCAGACTCATTAAGAGAAAAAGAGAATCTACACACATAAACAGAATCACAAATGAGAAAGGAAAAATAACGACGGACCCCACAGAAATACAAAGAATTATAAGAGAATATTACGAGCATCTATATGCTAACAAGCTCCAAAACCTAGAAGAAATGGACAACTTCTTAGAAAAATACAGCCTTCCAAGACTCACCAAGCAGGAAACAGAAAAACTAAACAGACCAATCACCAGCAACGAAATTGAATTGGCAATCAAAAAACTACCCAAGAACAAAAGCCCTGGACCTGATGGATTCACCTCTGAATTCTACCAGACATATAGAGAAGAAATAACACCCATTCTCCTTAAAGTTTTCCAAAAAATAGAAGAGGCGGGAATACTTCCAAACTCTTTCTATGAAGCCAGCATCACTCTAATACCAAAACTTGGCAAAGACCTCACTAAAAAAGAAAATTACAGACCAATATCCCTGATGAACGTAGATGCAAAAATACTCAACAAAATATTAGCAAACCGAATTCAAAAATACATCAAGAGGATCATAAACCATGATCAAGTGGGATTCATCCCAGGGATGCAAGGATGGTACAACATTCGAAAACCCATTAACATCATCCACCACATCAATAAAAAGAAGAACAAAAACCACATGATCATCTCCATAGATGCTGAAAAAGCATTTGACAAAATTCAGCATCCGTTCATGATTAAAACTCTTAACAGAATGGGTATAGACAGCAAGTACCTCAACATCATAAAGGCTATATATGACAAACCCACAGCTAACATCATACTTAATAGCGAGAAGCTGAAAGCTTTTCATCTAGGATTGGGAACAAGACAGGGGTGCCCACTCTCTCCACTGTTATTCAACATAGTACTGGAGGTCCTAGCCACGGCAATCAGACAAAGCAGAGACATACAAGGTATCCAGATTGGTAAAGAAGAAGTCAAATTGTCACTATTTGCAGATGACATGATACTGTACATAAAAAACCCTAAAGACTCCACTCCAAAACTACTAGAACTAATATCTGAATTCAGCAAAGTTGCAGGATATAAAATTAACACACAGAAATCTGTTGCTTTCCTATACACTAATGATGAACTAACAGAAAGAGAAATCAGAAAAACAATTCCATTCACAATTGCATCTAAAAGAATCAAATACCTAGGAATAAACCTAATGAAGGAAGTGAAAGACCTGTACTCTGAAAACTACAAGACACTCCTAGGAGAAATTAAGGAAGACACTAACAAATGGAAATGCATCCCATGCTCTTGGCTAGGACGAATAAATATTGTCAAAATGGCTATACTACCTAAAGCAATCTACAGATTCAATGCAATCCCTATCAAACTACCAACAGCTTTCTTCAATGAACTGGAACAAATAATTCTTAAATTCATATGGAACCAGAAAAGACCCCGAATAGCCAAAGCAATTCTGAGAAGGAGGAATCAAACAGGGGGAATTACAGTCCCTGACATCAATCTCTACCAGAAAGCCACAGTAATCAAGACAATTTGGTACTGGCACAAAAACAGACCCACAGACCAGTGGAACAGAATAGAAAATCCAAACATTAACCCAAACACCTACAGTCAATTAATATTTGATAAAGGAGCCTTGGATATACAATGGGGAGAGGACAGCCTCTTCAGCAGCTGGTGTTGGAAAAACTGGACAGCTACATGTAAGAGAATGAAACTGGACTACTGTCTAACCCCATACACAAAGGTAAACTCAAGGTGCATCAAAGACCTGAATGTAAGTCATGAAACCATAAAACTCTTAGAAAAAAAACATAGGCAAAAATCTCTTGGACATAAACATGAGCG
>JAQQAC010006904.1:11923644-11943032 GCA_029783875.1 Phataginus tricuspis | reverse complement strand
ACTGGACAGCTACATGTAAGAGAATGAAACTGGACTACTGTCTAACCCCATACACAAAGGTAAACTCAAGGTGCATCAAAGACCTGAATGTAAGTCATGAAACCATAAAACTCTTAGAAAAAAACATAGGCAAAAATCTCTTGGACATAAACATGAACGACTTCTTCATGAACATATCCCCCCGGGCAAGGGAAACAAAAGCCAAAATGAACAAGTGGGACTATATCAAGGTGAAAAGCTTCTGTACAGCAAAGGTCACCATCAGTAGAACAAAAAGACATCCTACAATATGGGAAAATATATTCATAAATGGTGTATCTGATAAGGGGTTGACATCCAAAATATACAAAGAACTCACGCATCTTAACAAACAAAAAGCAAATAATCCAATTAAGAAATGGGCAGAGGACATGAATAGACACTTCTCTAAAGAAGAAATTCAGATGGCCAACAGGCACATGAAAAGATGTTCCACATTGCTGGTCATCAGAGAAATGCAGATTAAAACCACAATGAGCTATCACCTCGCACCAGTGAGGATGGCCAACATCCAAAACACAAAGAACAACAAATGTTGGCGAGGATGTGGAGAAAAGGGAACCCTCCTACACTGCTGGTGGGAATGCAAATTAGTTCGACCATTGTGGAAAGCAGTATGGAGGTTTCTCAGAAAACTCAAAATAGAAATACTATTTGACCCAGGAATTCCACTCCTAGGAATTTACCCTAAGAACGCAGCAGCCCAGTTTCAAAAAGACAGATGCACCCCTATGTTTATTGCAGCACTATTTACAATAGCCAAGAAATGGAAGCAACCTAAGTGTCCATCAGTAAATGAATGGATAAAGAAAAAGTGGTACATAAAGACAATGGAATATTATTGAGCCATAAGAAGAAAACAAATCCTACCATTTGCAACAACATGGATGGAATAAGAAGGTATTATGCTCAGTGAAATAAGCCAAGCCAAAAAAGACAAGTATCAAATGATTTCACTCATATGTGGAGTATAAGAACAAAGAAAAAAAGTGAAGAGACAAAACAGCAGCAGACTCACAGAACCCAAGAACGGACTAATAGTTACCAAAGGGAAAGGGACTGGGGAAGAAGGGCAGGAAGGGAGGGATAAGAGGATAAAAGGGGCATTACGATTAGCAGACATAAGGTGGGGGGGCACAGAGAGTACTGTACAGCTCAGAGAAGACAAGTAGTGATTCTCTTCTCGCTACGCTGATGGACAGTGACTGTAATAGGGTTGGTGGGGGGACCTGAGGAAGGGATTAGTTTAATCACCATAATATTGCTCATGTAATTGTAGGTTAATGATACCAAAATAGTTAAAAATTCATATATATCATGCCATAATCTTCTGGCCTGTAAGGTTTCTGTTCAGAAGTCTGATGATAGTCTGATGGGTTTTCCTTTGTTAGGTGATCTTTTTTCTCTCTCTAGCTGCCTTTAATACTCTGTCTTTATCTTTGATCTTTGCCATCTTAATTATTATGTGTCTTGGTGTTGTCTTCCTTGGGTCCCTTGTGTTGGGAGATCTGTGGGCTTCCATGGTCTGAGAGACTATTTCCTTCCCCAGCTTGGGGAACTTTTCAGCAATTATTTCTTCAAAGACACTTCCTATCCCTTCTTCTCTCTCTTCTTCTTCTGGTACTCCTATAATGCGAATATTGTTCCGTTTGTATTGGTCACACAGTTCTCTTAATATTATTTCATTCCTAGAGATCCTTTTATCTCTCTCTGCCTCAGCTTCTCTGTATTCCTGTTCTCTGATTTCTATTCCTTTAATAGTCTCTTGCATCTCGTCCAGTCTGCTGCTAAGCCCGTTGATCGCATGTCTCATTTCTGCATTGTCTTTCCTCACTTTCTCCCTTAGCTCTTGCATATTTCTCTATAGATCCATCAGTATGGTTATGACTTTTATTCTAAATTCTTTTTCAGGAAGATTGTGCATGTCCATCCCATCAGGCTCCCTCTCTGGGGTTGTCTGGCTAAGCTTTGTTTGTACCATATTCCTGTGTCTTTTCATGGCGATAGAAGTGGTCGCTGGTAGGTGCCACATGTGTCAGCTGGGCTCTTTAAGATGTTCAAAAAGAAAAAAAGAAAGAAAACGCCTGCCGGGAGTAGTTTCTGTGAGGATGCTTTAGGTGGCACTGGTGCTCCATTGTTCCATTCTGCCAGACCCTTTGTGTGGCCGCCGGGGAGGGGTGGGAACGAATGGGAGGCTGCTGATCTCTGTGGGAAGCCTTGGTGCGGCTCCTTTGCCCAACCGCTGGCTAAGGGGTCCGAAATTCACCAGGACTCCCGGCCTGCTTGGCTGAGTGTGCTGGGACGATTTTGTTCTCCTATTGGGCCCTTGTCTCCTTAAGACTTTTAGAAAAGCGTGCGTTTTTCTTTTGTCCCGGGGAGCCCGCTGAGAGGACCCGGCTGCACCGTCCCTCTCAGATCCTGCCCCTCTGTCTCTCCAATCTCCGATACACCGCACGATGTTTGTCAGCGCTCCCAGCGCAGATCACCAGGGCTGGTTATTTGGCGGGCCCCTGCCTCCACTCCCTCCCCACTCCAAATCCTTTCCTCCCACCAGTGCACTGGGGTGGGGGAGCGCTTGGGTCCCGCCAGGTCGTCGCCAGTATCCTACCCACTTTGTGAGGTGCTGAGTCCCCGCAGGTGCAGCTCTATCCTGGCTGTTGTACTGTATCTTCTGGTCTCTCTTTTAGGAATAGTTGTATTTGTTGTATTTTCATAAATATATATGGTTTGGGGAGGAGATTTCCACCACCCTGCTCACGCTGCCATCTTCCCAGAAGTCCTATTTTTATTTTTTATTAAAGTGTCATTAATATACAATCTTGTGTTAGTTTCAAGTGTACATCACAGTGGTTCAACAATCCCCGTGATCAACTTATATTGTGATTGTGAGTTACTGTGAGGCCTTCTGTATTCACGTGTCACTCTGACATCATTCATTCTCTGTCCCGGCACCGTTCTGCTTGCCTCAGAGCACTTTAAAAATTCATCTGTTTGCTGTGTATTCCTCCTGCTTGGGAACTAGGATGCAAACTATTTACTCATCAAGATGTCTGTCGTGTTCCTCTTATCCCCTGCTCTTAATTCTGCCCAGTACATGGTTAGTGCTCCATAACTAGTTGTCAGCTGATGGAATGAAGGTACAATGATGGATTAGTTGAACACTGGGGAAATATCAAAGTAGAAACCCTATGACCAATTGGGGGGAATGTTGTAGAAGGAATACAGTTGGACACCCAGTATCTTTAAAGTCTTCCTCAGCTCTGATTGTCACTTCTTCTTAGCACCATGATTCAATCATACTGTGTTTAATTCCCACAGTTCCCTTCTTAATTATAGAAAGGTAAACATTGCCTCCTAAACAGATTTGTACTTTGAAGTCCCATTAAGTAATCCAAGGGAATAGTGAAGTAAATATCATCATTGAGAACAATGGTGATTTTGGAATTAGAGAGTCCTTGGTTCAGATTTCTTTTTTTTTATTATTAAGGTATTATTGATATACAAACTTTTGAAGGTTTCACATGAGCAACATTGTGGTTACTACATTCACCCCTATTGTCAAGTCCCCCTTCACACCCCATTACAGTTATAGTCCATCAGCATGGTAAGATGCTATAGAGTCATTACTCTTGGTTCAGATTTGTTACTTATTCTACCTAGATGCTGTGGGATCTTGGACAAGTTTACTTTGAGTAAACAAGTTTACCTCTCTGAGCCTTGATTTCTTCATCTGTTAAATGGAGTAGGAACACTGATTTCAGAGGGTGGGTAAGAAGATGGAATGAGATGTTTATCAAGCACATGGCACAACTGTTTCCTCACACAATGTCAACCGTTGTTTACAAAGCTGCAGTACAAGAATGTAAAAATGGCATATTCAAGATAGAGAGCCTTGGGTAGAAAAGACACAATAATGAAGAATTTTAAACAAATGTAAGTATTTTTTACTTGTATTCTATCTGGACCTAACCCAACACTAAGTGCGTAGTAAGAATACAGTAGATAGGAAATAGGTTGTAAGGTCTGTAAAGCTTTTATTCACTGCAGATCCCCACTGCCTAGAAGAATGTCTGGTACCGGTAGATGCCGAAGTGTGTTTGTTGGGTGAGTGACTGTTGTTGATAACCATGTTGTCTGGTACTGCCTTGAATCGGCTAGTGAGGCTTAGTGTAATAAGACCCTCCCCTTCCTCTCTTCTTTTCATTTGGCCCCATTAGCCTGTCTCCTTCAGATGGAGCCAGTCAACTACGAACGAGTGAAAGAGTACAGTCAGAAAGTCCTGGAACGACAGCCTGATAATGCCAAGGCCTTGTATAGGGCCGGAGTGGCCTTTTTCCATCTGCAGGACTATGACCAGGCCCGGCACTACCTCCTGGCTGCTGTCCATAGGCAGCCAAAAGGTAAGAGAGAAGGGTATTGAAATGGAAAGGACAAATAAAATTGTCCTGCTGAGATGGTATCTGTGGAAGCAGGTTTTATTTTATTTTACTTTTTCACTTTATTGAATTTTTTAGTTGAAATACATTCATATGGTTCAAAATTCAAAAAGTATAAGAACATGTGATGAATAGACCTTCTTCTACTCTTGCATTCTTGCCCCCACAGGAAAGCAATATTGTATATTCTCCAAAAATATTTGTGCTTAAACGGGCATATATATATATAAAAACCCCCCTCTTCTCCCCAGTAAAAGATTTTTAAAGCATTGTTTTTTCCAGTTTCACTTCCTAGACTGTGACTGAATTAGAATCTGGATTCCAATGGATAACGTTTAGAATCCTCATTTCTGCCAGCTCTCCAGCTGGGGTCTGGCCTTTACTTTATCATTCTATCCTTTAGCTCAGCTAACCCCAGGTATGACCTAGAAAAAGGGCAGGCCTACTGAGAGAGAATTTGAGACTTGGTACTCTGTTTCTAAGGTAAAAAGGATATTGCGAAGCAGATGATAGACTCATTCCTTTGTTGGTGGTTCAGTACTTAAAATTGTCTCATTTTGCATCCTGGCTTAGAGCAGATACTAGATGCTAAAAGTAGAGGTTCCCCAAATGTATAACAATGCAGCAGAATCTCTTCAAATGAAGGGGAAAGCCACTCTGAATTAATAAAGACAAAACATGAGCCATTCATTCACATTTCCTACCTTCAAGTACATGGATTAACTGCCACCCACATGTAGTATCTTTAGAGGCTCTGCTGTGACAATATCTTCTTCAAATTCCTTTTCATTATTAAATTAGCAGTCAGCCCAGGGCTGTACAGAGATTTTTTTTTTAATTCAAAGTGGTATTGATAAATGGCATTTCCTATTGCCTAGAATAGTTGTAATACATTCAGATCTTAGAAAGATTTAAAGGACTGGAAGAATATTAACAATCCTCTCCTGCCCCAAGGTGCGATTATGATCCGTCTCTAACTGCCTTCTTTGCCCTATTCTAAGACGCCAGTGTCCGGCGGTACCTCCAGCTAACACAGGAGGAACTCAGTAGCTACCATCGGAGAGAGCAGCAGCTGTACCTGGGCATGTTTGGTTAACAAGAAGAATGATGCTCCTCCACCTGAACTTAGATGAACCATTAAAGACCCATTGAGGGGAAACCTGAGACTCAGCAAGAGAAACTAACCCCATACCTCTGACCCAGGTGGATTTCTGTTTCTAGTTCTGCACAGACTTTACCACTCACACACTCGGTGTCTCGTTTTGTCTATCCATCTGTATTTGTATAGCCTTTAATACATGGTGTCTTGGGGGACATTTGCCTTGAGAAATAAAACCAGAAAACATTCATCAGCTATTGGTGGAACCAGTCATATTTGCGGCATAGATTTCACTGGTAGATATTGTTAGATATATTCATATACAGCAAAGGCTAGCAGAGAATGAAATAATACTGGTAGACAGAAAGGAGTCTCTTCCTTTGTTACCTCGGATGCCCAAAGCCAAAGTTATACAGGCCCCAAACAGAGAAATACATATTTTTTTGCAAAACTAGACAATTATAAATTGGCCTACATGGATTCAATGAAAGATTTGAAATTAACTGTTGTTGATGGATTCCATATTTTTTTTAATATTCCATGTACAGTCAGATTCTTTTTCCCCTACAGAACTATCTGGTTCCTATTACTTCTTTTGGTAATTTCTGTTACTCAGATCATTAATGTAATATACTTCTTTATTTTTCGTTAAACTCTTCGGTCTTAAAATGTCTAGAGTCAAGCATTTAAGTATTATAGTTTTTCAGCCATCATGCCCAAAAAAACACCCAAGGGAACATTTAAATTTTTGGTAGGTGCATATCTATAGTATGCTCATTTCTCTAAAAAACATAGGAAAAACAGATTACCAAGTCTTATAGAAATATTACTGTAAGAGCAGGATAAAAACAAATCTATTCTTTACCGTCACCTTGTATTTTGCAAGAGCTCAGTTCTTTACAAAGGATGGAAATAATGAGGAAGGGTTCTCCTTCCTTAGCGCCTTTTAAACACCTGATGTAACTTTCTGGAAGGTTGTTGGGCACAGGTGCAGGCTGCAGATCTGGTGTGGTCATGGCTCAGTAGGTCAACCAGATCCTTTGTCTTTCTGCACGCTCACTGTGAACAGTGTCCACAATGTATCAATTCTACAGAGTAGATGAGACCATCTGGCACTGCCTCTGCCTTTGTGAGTGGGAGTGAGGAGCCTGTGTCATTAGCCATCATATAACCACAGACAAATTTTAGGAGAAAAACCTCAGTCCTGCCAAATGTTAATGAATTATTCTCCCTTTATGTAACATCCCCCTCTCCCAGTGAGCTAGGCTCCTCTTTGTATCTCCCTGTACCCTTAAATAGCAAAACCATCAGCTTACAACAAAAAGATTCTCTACCAAATAATCTAGGTCCAAGGACAGAACTAACAAAAGTGGAATATTCTTCTTCCAACTTCTTAAATTTCTAAGCCTAGATTGTTGACAAATTATGTCATGGTTGCATGTTTTGTTTGGGGTTGGCTTTGCTTTCTTTCTTTCTTTTTTTTTTTAATGACTTGATGTTACAGTAAGCTATCTTCTGCATCAATAAGAAAAAAATAAAATATTTAAAAACATATTTGAGAAATGTATTACACTAATCCTTTTATTATGCTGCTGAAAGACAAAGTGGTCAGACTTACATTTCAGTCTATTTTGAAGGCCACTGGACAAAGTCAATAAGGTGTGGGGTCTGGAGCAGGTCTGGTAAGCCCACGTCCTGCAGGAATCAGCCACAGGGTACTTAAATCTCTGCTCAGAAGTTTGTGGAGACAGGGGACTGCTCACCTTAACAATTCTAGTGGATTTGAGAGTTTGATTGAGGAGAAGGCATTCAGGATGGACCTGACGGTTAATACTTTGGTGGCACCCAAGGGACAGTTCAGAACCGAACTCATATCCACCACCGTTACAATTTTGCCAAAACTACATACTACCCATACTTCTAGTTTGTCAATATTTTATTTAAATATATGTTTTCAAAGGAACTTTGGACAGAGGAACATGTTAAATGATACCGTGTGGATGTAATCACCAAACTCCAGACGTGAAACCCTAAGATGAACAACCCAGTTTCTTCTTTCTATAAATAAACTGCAAGGAAAAAAGAAAGGGAGCCTGTAGATTAAAAGACGCTTAAGAGACATCAACCAAATAAATGTGACCACTTTGGATTCTGATTTGAAGAAAAAAAAACAGTTTATGAGACAATCAGGGAAATTTGAACAAGCATTATTGTCAATTTTTTTGAGTGTGATAATGGTATTTGGTCTTTTTTCTTTCTAGAGTTTTTTAGGGGTGCATACTGAAATTGTTTACTGATAAAATTGCAGAGGGGATTTTAGAACACTTCATACATCATTTGCCCCCCCCCAAAAAAAACCCATAAAATAAACACATTTTAACAATAAAAACACATTACAAAAAAATAGGTCCAAGTAAAGCATCTTTGGAAGCACTGGCTTTGGAGAAATTAAAATCAAAATCCAATGGGAAGGGCTGATATGGTGAGTTTCGTGAAGCTAAGCTTGGCCAAATGTCTGGCGGTTGAAGAGACATTAGACACCACATGAAGGCATACACTTACAAAATAGCCAATTAAGAAATGAAGCCGTAGGAATACATCTCTAAAGCTGAAGAGCGAAGGGTGGTCATTTGAAAACAGCTTGTAACTCAAGAGCAAATAACTTCTCAGGGTGAAACTCCTTAATAGGCTGGAGCCTGGACCATCTTCCCAGAAATGGAGGCCAGTTTTGGCTCGGTATAAGGACACATTGTCCAACAATAGAACAGGTTGCCTTTGGGGGTAGTTTTCTTTCAAGCAGAGGCTTGACAACTGGCAAACAGAGGATCCAGCAATGGACTAGAGGTTGGATGTGCTAACCTGTGGTTCCTTGAATCCACGGATGGGCCATCAAGCATGGTGCAAACTAGAGAAAATTCTCTATTGATCACACCTCTTCCTAGCATCTAGCAAATACATAAAGTGAGGCAACTGCGGCCTTAATTGTGTTTACATGTAAGACCTAATTAAAGAGGATCTATTACTTGGTGAGAGTCTCCTGAAGAGCAAGCACTTACTTTCAGTTCCCAACATGAGCTGCATTCTTCATAGGTGGAAGTAAGGCATTTGCAAGACATTTAAACACAATTAACAATGGTTACTGGTTTCTTCAGACTGTCCAGAGAAATTACATACATTATATATACATGTGGACATAGATACTCTTAAGCCTTTTAGGAACTGATGTTTTGAGGCAACTTTTTTTCTCTTTCTTAATATATATATAACTTGTGTACCATAAAATTCACCCTTTAAAGGCAACTCATTCTTTTTAGGCATTGAGATATAGGATTTGATATTTAGGAGAAACTTGGGAAATGGTGCTCCACTCAGCAGAATAGCTCTTACTGTGTGTGGGGGTATCTTGCCTTGTTTCACCAAGGAGTTAAGGCAGTAATTTATTTGCATAAACTATCAGCCACTTGAAATATAAACTAAAAGGTTATTCCAGCATAAGGAAAATAATTCTTTCATCCATGAAAATGTTAAGCTCACTTTTTGCTTGCCCTGGTGTCCCAGATAAGGAGCCAGATTGATGCTCAGCTCTCTCCTATAACTCAAAAACAGTTGCTTGCTAGTAAGAGGTCAGAGTGCTGAATATGACAGAAAAATCCAAAAAGAAAAGCAATTCAGAACATTTATTCTTACTTTCCCCTTTTTCTAAATGATCTGTCCTGCTCTTTTCGCACTGGGCTCCTGATGTGCTAGAGAAGGGTTTGTAAGGAGCCCTCTGGTCTGCCCTACAGCATCACTCTTCACAGACGGAGGCAGATCTTCTTTTACTTTCCTAGAACTTTTTTTCCCCACCTCTCATTTCTCTAGCTCTGCTGCCAGGAACCACCTCTGTGACTGTAGATGAGTAATCTGATCTCTCTGGATTGTCATCACACTTTTTAAGTGAGGGAGTTGGATGAGATGACCTGTAAGATTCTCTCACCTGGTGTTTCTTGCTTTAGTTTTCCCAAGCACCCATCATTTCCATACCACAGACCCTCAGCCCCACTGAGTTAAGGACTCTGCCTTTCGATTTCTCATCTTCATACAATGTAGGCAAAACTTACAAGTCATCAATACAGCATCTGTTGTTGAGACAGTCAAAGATCTTTCTACATGGAAAGTAGAGGTAAAGGGGCAAGGGAGCAAAGCCAAACACTCAAAAGGACAAAGAAGAAACTATTTGTTCTCAGTTAATTAGCATCAACAATATTTTAAACCAGCAGTAGCATGCATGGTGTCTCAAGCCACAGCCATGGTTCAAATTCTGGCCTGCCCCTTAACTAGTACTGTGACATAGAAAAAGTTAATTTTGATTTCTGAGTTTCAAGTTTCTTTGTTTGTGGGAAGAAAAGGGGGAGAGGGCCAATACCTCATAAAGTTGTTGAGGATTAAATAAGTATTTGTATGAAGTCTCCAGGACAGCCCAGTACACAAGAGTTCAAACTACCAAAATACACCATAATTGCAGTAGATCCCCTAATTTGTACACTTTTCCTAAGCAAAGTCTACATTGCTCTCTGCCTGTCTCACTTTTTTCATATAAACAACATGATCCCCATCTCTCTCCCAAGTACAGATGTTAGATTACTGTAAGATCTGAAGGAGCTGTATGGACGAATCAGGAAGCATGCAGTTTATGAAAGAAACCAGCCAATACCCGTTCAAAGAGAAACTTTCACGGCTAGCTTTATAGTCCAGAATGTGGAGCAAGAAGAGGTTACACCTCAGGAAAATTCCTAGTGTCCTTGGAGAAGAGCTGGCTTAGGTGGTTTGCCCCAGAAAGTCTTGCTATCTGGCTGTGTAAAGAAAAGGTAGGAATCTTCAGTCTGGGCAGAATCTTTGTTCTGTCACCCAGCAGGGAAAATGAGATGCTTCCAACCTCTGTGCTGCGCCCTAAAATGGCAAGAGCAGGCCCAGCATCAGCTCATGCTCCCCCAGATGTTAGTTTTTGGAGCCAAGTACAGAATCTTTAGGTGGCCCTCCACCACTATTCTGTTTGTCTGCCGTTGGGGAACCAGGGAGGGGCTGTGCTCCTAGGAGGGGGCTAGCCTCTGGATCCGGTTTGCTGCGTTTGGCCAGGTCCTCATTGTGAGCCTTGCGGATGTGTCGATACAGGTCCCCTGACTGGGTGTAGCTGCGCAGGCAGTAGCGGCACTCGTAGGGTCTCTCACGCGTGTGCACTGTGGCATGTCGCCGTAGTGTGTAAGAGCATGAGAAGGTCTTCCCACATGTCTTGCAAGTGGGAACATCCTCAGTAAAAACCCCAAAGCTTCCTGGAGCTGCTTCATACTCAGAAGGCAGGTAAAGTGGCTCATGCAGGGCCGGGGGAGCAGGCAGGGGTGAGGTCACCAGTCCTCGATGATACTGCCCTGAACCTGGCAGCAAATGGTAGGGTAGGTGAGGATCTGGGGGCAGGAAGTGGTCACTTGGTCCCACCTCCTCCAGTCCTGCTGCCCGTGGTTCCTCAAAAGCCTCTGGCTGGTGGGGCTGGCCACCATACATTGCTCCTCCAGGTGGGAACAATCCCTCAGGACCCTGAGGCTGGTCCTCTGGCATGTCGGGCTCCTCGTCAGAAATCACAATGGCTTCTACTTTCACCTGAACCAGCTCAGCTTCCACTGGGGCTGGAGCCTGGGGTGGAAGGGGGACTGGGACTGGGGCTGGAGCTGAAGCTGGGGGATAGGAGCTTTGCAATGTACCTCTAGTACCCCGCGGTTCCACCACCCTCAGGCTCTCAGAACCCACATCAAGGGGAGCCAGTGGATCCACTGAAACTGCTGGAAGGCCAGAAGAGAAGTAGTTTGCAGGAATGGTCTCTGTGGAGCTACTGGGGCTGGCAAGAGAGACATCAGCCACCGATGGAGGAAGTGCCTGTAGATGCGGTGAGTCAACCTCCACGCCAGGCTGGGTAGTGTCAGCCCCACCAGGCACTTGTGGCTCATCTGGAGGACAGACAGCAGGTGAGGGAGCAGCAGGTCCTTTCCACTCCCCTTTACCCCAGTGGCCTGATGTCTCTGTTCTCAGTGAAGGCTGGGGGGGACGGGAAGTGGTGGACAAAAATTCCAAGGTGGGCTGTGAGTTGGTGTCCTCCTCTTTCTTGGTACTGTCCGCCTCTGCCAGAGCCCGGGCTTGCAGCCGCCGCTTGCACACCTTGACAATATCATTCATGTGCAAGTAGCTGGCAGCTGCCAGCACATCCTCCACAGGGGTATCCCCTCTCAAGACCAGCTGGCCAGCATACATAAAGTCCAGAAGCAGCCCAAAGGCTGGGGCCGTGACAATCTCATTGTGGATACACACCAGATCCCTCTTATCCAGTTCCCGCTCTTTGTAGAAAAGCTGGAAGAATGGGCTGCAGGAGGCCAGCACAGCTCGATGGGCCAAGAACTGGGCGCTACCCACCATCACAGTGCAGTCACAAAGAAAACCCTGGGCCCGCTGCTCTCGGAGGCTCTGCAGCAGCTGCTGGCTGTGCTCTGGGAACTCCATAGCACCCCACGAAGGGAAAAGGACCCTAGAGAGGTCCCCACCAGTGGCACCCTGGGAAGAGAGGACAGTGGGTTAGGGCAGGTAACCTCCCCAGCAACCTTAAAGTCAGCCCTGACCTATTACGTGCCACCCCAAAGCCTCTGGCAATACCGTCCTTATCCCAAAACACTCGCTTAAATTACGACCCTTCGTTTTCCGAGGTCACAGCCAGAGTCTTTTTCTGGCTCCACCCCCTGAGCCAAACCGTAGCCGAGGGCCCCGCCCCCTGTCGCATAAGCACCGCCCCCGGAAGTCCCGCCCCGCCCCCTCGGCTTCCGGGATGCCCACCCGGTAGGTTCCAACAGCTCCTCCAACTGGGAGTCTCTTTCTCTTCCAGGACTTCCCGGGCGATACCTCTATTCCCCACTCCTGGAATTCCCTGAGCCTCTCTGTCTCGCATTCCAAGGATTTAGAAGTCCTAGGGTGGGAACTAGCAGAGAAAGCTGATCCTCACCCACCACCGAGCAGCCAGCGGGAGGACTCCGCCCTTTCCCACCTTCTCAGTGTTAATTGGTTCAAGTTTGCTTCTCTCGTCACGGGTTGGTTCGCCGGCCCGCTCTGAGCGGTGTTTCCCAGTGGATGCTGTTGGCCGTCGCTCAGGCACTTAGGCGTGGATTGGTTAG
Organism: Phataginus tricuspis; assembly: GCA_029783875.1. Lineage (NCBI taxonomy): Eukaryota > Metazoa > Chordata > Mammalia > Pholidota > Manidae > Phataginus > Phataginus tricuspis. The sequence goes on along the minus strand of JAQQAC010006904.1, from coordinate 11,930,271 downwards.
CTCTCCTGTCCTAAACTTTTCCTCGTCCCACCTTCTTTGCCTCCGAGCCCTTTTGATTGGCTGAGTTTCTTCCTCTACCGGTGGTAGGAGGGCGGGGACCAGCTCTAGGTAGCCCAGGGCGCTCGCCCAGTGGGCGGAGTGTTGTTGCTTAGCCGCCAGGACGTCCCCTCCGCTGCAGCGTGATTGAGAAAAGGACAACCAACAAACCGTGTGGTGTCCCGGAGGCCTGGGTCCTAGACTTGGCTCTGGCATAACTGTGGGCAGTGGCACCACCTCGGTAAACTGTAGTTGTCTCTTGAAAGCCCCTTTCTCACAAAGTCCAAGATGCCCCACTGCTTCATTCCCCCTAATCTGATGGTTCCCGGCTCCTGTCTCAGGAACGGTGGTCTCATAGAACTAGCAGCTGCATCAATGCTATCCTTGTGTTCCTAGCCTGAACTCTATTGCCCATTTACAATGACGATATTGGAGTGTCCGTCTCTGCGGAGTGTACTTGGCAGGTGCTGATGGGAAGGGAGTGGGCTCGAGGCCCTGAAATGTCCTAGGACAGGAGAATAAAGAGCATAGCTACTTCTGAAAGTCTTTGAGAGTCCCTAGGCAGCCAGAGGAAAGGGCTTAAGTTGGGAGTCAGTGATAACCTGCCTCTTCTCTGACCAGGGCACTGTGTGGACAGGGTTATCACCGGAGTAACTCAGTGCCCTCCACCACAGTTCACCCCTTCACCCACTGCACTAAGCATCTCAACTTTATCTGCAGCCAAGCCCGCCAACTGAGACATAATCAGAATTAGGGACAGTTCATCTACCTTCCATCCTTGTACTAGAAATGTGCTGGCTACACTGGCCTCAGCTTGAGACCCTGCCTCTTCAAGATAGTCTTTCAAGCCATACAGTATTTATTGTATAGGAACTAAAACTAACATATTTTCACTTTTTAATGAAAAATATATTTTCTAAAACCAAAAAATATGCAGTGAAAGTAGTGGTATTTATTTTTCCAAATTCATTTAATGTCTGGCTTAATAGAAGACAGAAGTTGGTGTGAGAATCCCGCTATTTTCAAGATTATTTGATTATATGAAAAAAATTTGGCCACACAAGTAAGTAGGCATGGGATTTCATTGGCCATAGTAGGGAATTTGTATTTTATTCTGAGTGTAATGGGAAGCCATTGGTGGATTTTAAGCAGGGGAGTGTTTTGGTAGGATTCTTGTTTTTAAAGGCTTATCCTGGCTGCTCTCTGGAGAAGGTACCATGTGGGATCCAAGTGGGAGCACAGAGGAAACTATGGAAATGGTCCTATAAGAGATGATGATGGCCAGCCAAGAGTAGTCGTGGTGGAGCTACAGAGAAAGTGCTGGGCCAACTGTCTTGCCAATGGGTTTCAGCCCTGGGCAAGTTCGCTGTGGATTCAATGTGACCAAAGAAATTGACAGCAAAACTGTTCTTGGGGTGAAAAGGGTTATACCCAACTTTATTTCCAGGTGGCAGGCCAGTCACTAAAATCCCATTCACTCAGAGTGAGTCTGTATGCAGCAAGCTGGTCTCTGCCTCTGGGCTCCTCTGTCTGCACAGTTGTCCCGCACAGCCGTCCTCTGGGCCTCTCTGCACAGTCATTCCGCACAGCTGTCCTCTGGGCCTCTGTCCTCGGCGCTGCCACCACTCCAGCCTCTGCTCTGCTCTCCTGCAGCCTTGCAGCCATACCACCGTGTCACGCCCAGAGCACTGGGCGGAGCTCTTTATATAGAGTCAACAGCCATGTATTGCCCACAGGTGTGCAGTGAACTAATCAGCCAGGGCCAGGTGAGAATCCTGGCCCAGGAACTCTCATTTTATCCACACTCCACCCCTCCAGGATTCTCTCCTCTCACTCTGTGTGCCTTAGCCCTCTGCAATGGCCCCTGTGCAAGGAAGCTCAAACATTGTGCTCCAGCCTCTCCAGCAAAAAGTCTTGCAGACACACAGGCCAGACTCGTGGCTCTGTCTCTGACCTCTGCCTCTTTGGTCTTAATGGCTGGAACTGCTGCACTGGTTACAGTTGTTGCCATAGCTCCAGTAAGATCCTATTTGGCTTCCTGTCTAATTTCCTTCCATCTACTCCTGCCCATATCAAGTCAACCCACATCTGGGTCCTTGTAACCCTTCCGGGGCCCCTCAAATTCCTCCTGTAACAGGTCTTATTTCTTTCCAGGTTCTCATTGCTTCAGCTACTGTACGTGTCACCTCGCATTTTGTAATCGCTGCCTCAAGGTGGGCTGCACTGTCAGGGAAGACAGCTTTCCCATCTCTGATCCGGAAAGAATGATCCCATCCACCCCTAAGTCCCACAGCCACGGGCTCTGGCTGAGTATAGGGTGGACCATAGAGTGCTCCACGACCTGGGGAGGGCGCTGCTCCTCTCCTTGGGGAACTTTCAGCTGCTGGGTCTTTATTTTCTTTACAACCACTGGGCGGGCTTTCAATACAGGAGGGGCCAGTGTGTCCAGCACCACCCCTTCATCCTTCCCCAGCTCCAGCATTTCTGGGGCTGATGGCACCTTTCTCTCCACTGCCCCAAGTGCCTCCTCTGTTAACAGTGCCTCGCAACAATGCTAGCTCAGTCTTCAGAATCTCTCTTACCTTCACCTCAATGCTTCGCAGCTGACGTTCTCATGCCATCTCCGCCTGTGCTTCCCTCAGGAGTTCGTCTTTTTCCTTGATGGCCTCTTCCTCCTTCACAACACCTGGCAGCGCTGCTGTCTCGTCTCCAATGGCACCTTGCTGCTGGCACTCTCGTGCTGCCTCCTCTCGCATCAATGCCATCTCATTCCTCAGGGAATCCACAGACGTTTGCAGCTCGCGTTCTCGTGCCGCCATTTCTTGGGTCTCCTCTGTAGAATTTTTTAATACTGTGAGAAGCAGCCAACCCACAGTCCCTGCTGCCTCATGGGCACTGTTTCTCAAAGGATCTGCTTACTATACCAAGGGCCACCCCTACTGCCTCAGGTGTCACCTTCACTTGCCTCCAGTCCTAGGGTGGGGCCCAGTCTTCTAGGAGGCAAGCCACCTCAGACCACATACCCATTGGGGGAACAAACCACTGTCTCCCCATTCACAGGGGCAGCCCGCTGAAGCATCCCTCCCATAAGGGCAGCTTGTCTTTTTCCTTGGTCAACAATGAACCCTGCCGACTTTTGCCAATGGTCTTGCCAATGGGTTTCAGCCCTGGGAAAGTTCGCTGTGGATTCAATGTGACCAAAGAAATTGACAGCAAAACTGTTCTTGGGGTGAAAAGGGTTATACCCAACTTTATTTCCAGGTGGCAGGTCAGTCACTAAATTCCTGTTCACTCAGAGCAAGTCTGTATGCAGCAAGTCGGTCTCTGCCTCTGGGCTCCTCTGTCTGCACAGTTGTCCCGCACAGCCGTCCTCTGGGCCTCTACTCTGCTCTCCTGCAGCCTTGCAGCCATACCACTGCATCACACCCAGAGCACTAGGCGGAGCTCTTCATATAGAGTCAACAGCCATGTATTGCTCACAGGTGTGCAGTGAGCTAATCAACCAGGGCCAGGTGAGAACCCTGGCCACAGGAACTCTCATTTTATCCACACCAACTATTTGCTAAAATTAGGATAGGAGATGAGGAACAAGAGAAAAGAGAAATCAAGAATTTTAGCATGAGCAGTGATGGATGACAGAGTCATTTTCTGAGATGGGGACAATAGAGGAGGAAAATTGAGTTCTTTTTCTGACTTTTTAAGTAGAACTTTCCTTTAGCCCGTTAGACTTGTGAGCCTGAAGATCGGGAAACAATGGCCTGGAGATGTACGTTGGACATGTCATCAGGGTATAGATGGTATCTAAGCCAGGGGACTGGAGGGAAAATCTTTAGTAAGGTAGAGGGCTGCTGGAGTTGCTGAGCAGTAAGGAGCACAGGCTGTTTGGGAAGCTTAAGCAATCACTTCTACAGGTTCAGAAGTCATCAGAATGAAGATGAGTGTAAGTTTGGGTACAGAGACTGTACTTGACACACTCTGGGATTGCCATGCATATTGGACCTAGATTTTTTTAAATTAAAGCTCTTAACCTCTATGGAAATCTGAAAAAGGTGTCTTTCTGGTCAATGCAGATTAGTGGCTATCAAAGCTTAATGAGCCAAGTGTACACTAGATTTCAGCCACTCTCCCCCAGGAGCACCATTAAGCAGGCACAACTTTGCTTCTCAAAACTGGGGTACATACACCCTCACCCTGGGGTACACAGAGCTATGGGATACCAGGACATATCTTTCTAGAGGATCAGTTGGAATTTTTTTTTTTGGATAAAGACTTTTACTTCTTTGGATAAAAGTATAGATAGATTATGGTACATGAAAAAATATGTGAAATTTTAAATGGTTTTAAAATGGAGCTGGGCAGACAATCTATATGCATGTCGTTACTGGGTAGAATCACGAACTTATGAACTGTATCAAATCGCAAAAATTCCAAGGAGTCTGCAAGAACACCTGAAACTTGTTACAGTAACAGACTTTTGCTTAGTAATAGCCTTAGCAACAAATTATGTTTAGCTAAGATTAGCTTTCTGCTGCCAACACAAATCAAAATTCTTTGTAAACAATATATACAAGCATTCCGTTTTTGCTTTAACAACTCCTGATTTTTGCACCATAGTGGGACACTGTCTTGCCAGTGGGTTTCAGCCCGGGACAAGTTCACTGTGGATTCAATGTGACAAGAAATTGACAGCAAAACGTTCTTGGGGTGAAAGGGCTATACCCAACTTTATTTTTAGGTGGCAGGTCAGTCACTAAATTCCTGATCACTCAGAGCAAGTCTGTATGCAGCAAGCCTGTCTCTGCCTCTGGGCTCCTCTGTCTGCGCAGTTGTCCCACACAGCCATCCTTTGGGCCTCTGTCCTCGGCGCTGCCACCATTCCAGCCTCTGCTCTGCTCTCCTGCAGCCTTGCAGCCGTGTCACTGTGTCGCACACAGAGCACTGGGCGGAGCTCTTTATATAGAGTCAACAGCCATGTATTGCCTGCAAATGTGCAGTGAGCTAATCAACCAGGGCCAGGTGAGGATCCTGGCCACAGGAACTCTTCATTTTATCCACAGACACTATTTGGGTTTCTGCCCAGATCTGTGCACCCCAAATTGCAATTCTTTGATCCAAATAAACGCTTTTGCTTAATTATTGCCCCCACGACAATTTTGGGTTGACAGGATTAAGAACAGTTACTATGCTTACTAGTGAAAGAAATCTTCACGTTTGCTGAGTGAATGCACTCTGCTAAAACGCTTTATTTATGCTATCTTTCATTAATTAATTAATTCCTTTTAAAAGTACTTAGTTAACACTTAACTTAGGCCAGGCACTGTTACTTTATGGGAGAGTGGCGGTTTGACAGCTGGTGGGCTGGGAGGGGGCCGAGCTTCCTGGATTCCGCGCGCACCACTGCGCAGCCCAATTGGGTCTGCGGAAGGGGCGGAGTCCTCCCACTCGGGCAGGCCCGGAAGTCGGCTTGGCGGGCCTCACTGTGTTTCCGGCGGAGCTGGTAGCTACCCAGCCACGCACCCGTGTTGTTTGGACCGCTGTCCTGCCTCCTCTCCTGCCTCTTCCGGGAAGATGTTCTACCACGTGAGCCAGGCAGGGGATAGTGGCAAGGGCAGGGTCGCGGGGAGGAACGAAGTGGGGCGCCGGGAGAAAGGGCTGGCCGCTTCTTGCCCCGTGACCCTGCCGTGCCTTGCCTGGTCTCCATCAAACTTACCCCGCAGATCTCCCTGGAGCACGAGATCCTGCTGCACCCGCGCTATTTCGGCCCCAACCTGCTCAACACAGTGAAGCAGAAGCTCTTCACCGAGGTCGAGGGGACCTGCACCGGCAAGTGAGTGCCGCCTGGTAGATGCGCACACGGCACTGCGGGCTTGCAGTCCCTCCCTAGCTTCTACTCATCTTGTAAGGTCCTGCCGCCTACTCCGGGTAACCCTCTCACCCTCCCAGGCTCCCCAGGAGTCCGTTGCTTTTTGCTTTCGGTTCCCACGGCGCCCTCTGCAAAGCCGGGGCTCAAGCCTTCTCTCAGCTGAGACTGGTCATTCATTTACTCCGCAAACATTCGGAAAGCGCCTACTGTGTTGGCCCCTGGAACAGTGCAGTGAACGAGATAGAGTGAAGGCAGCGCTTATGGAGCACCCAGGCTAATATCATCGTGCCTCTTCTCCCTCTGTGAACCTTCTGTTTTTCTCTATTCTCTCTCCCCATGGACCTGGCCTGGCACATCTCTGGGCTCAACACAGAGGGGCATTTCACATAGTGCTATTAATGAGCTGGGTTGAGCCCAGGGCTATAGCATATTTCTCCATCATCAGAAAACTTAGGGTTTCTTGAACATAAAAGTTTCTGAGCCTCATCTCATTCCTACAGAATCAAGACTCTGGGTCCTGGCTGGGAATCTACATTTCAATAAGTTCCTCTCAGGGGATTCTGAGGCATCCCAAAGAGTGAGGTCTCTTGGCTGAAAGACTGCAGCCTTTTTGGACATTTATCATGAAATTATGAGAGTAGTGTTTGACGATACTGTATCCTGTCTTCCCTCTTGGTCATTAAGCTTTGGGGTCAGGGATGCATCTACCTCCCTTTTTTCTGTCCCCC
>JAQQAC010006904.1:11911065-11923634 GCA_029783875.1 Phataginus tricuspis | reverse complement strand
AAGCTTTGGGGTCAGGGATGCATCTACCTCCCTTTTTTCTGTCCCCCAACCCCCAGGCTCACTGGCTCTTGTTGCAGATGCTTTTAGAGGCCTTTCCACACACAGTATACTTTTCTTGTTCTTGTCCTCCTTGCAGGTATGGGTTTGTAATTGCTGTTACCACCATTGACAATATTGGTGCTGGTGTGATCCAGCCCGGGCGAGGCTTTGTCCTTTATCCTGTTAAGTACAAGGCCATTGTTTTCCGGCCCTTTAAAGGAGAGGTCGTGGATGCAGTTGTCACTCAGGTCAACAAGGTGAGACCCTGCATACGGCTGGTGCTTTCTCAGTGGGGTGGTCCCTCAGAAGATGTGGGATGGGTCCCAACTCTACTTGCTAACTCTGTGTCCTTGACCCAGTCATTTCTTTGTGCTTCGGTTTTGCCATCTTCTAAGGGTATGGTAGTGAGGCAGGTAAGTCAATATTAACAGTCATAATGACAGTAGCCTTTGTTGTTGCATAGTTACTGTGGGCCAGATAATGTGCAAAGCCTCACAGTGACTCTGTGAGGTGGGTGCTTTTATCCTTTTTTATAGAAACTTAAGTTTGAAGAAGCTAAGTCACATGACCAACAAGTGTTCAAATCCTGGACTGACAAGGCCTCATGCTGTACCACCACACTGTACAGTTGTAATAACACTGGTTTGAACTGCACAGATCCACTTATACGCAGGTTTTTTTCCAATAAATATATTGGAAAAAATTTTTGGACACTTGTGACAATTCAGAAAAATAATTTTCTTTGCCCTAGCTTACTTTATGGTATGACTACAGTATATAACACATAGTAACATACAAGGTATATGCTATTATTATATGTAAGGCTTCTGATCAACAGTAGGCTATTAGTTAAGTTTTAGGGGAGCCAAAAGTTATATGTGGCTATTTGATGGCATGGGGGGGTCAGTTTCCCTAACCCTTTTGTTGTTCAAGGCTGAACAGTATTTGCTTGACTTAGAATGAAAGCTTGAAAAAAGGGACATGAAAGGAAGCAGATGCTACAATCCAGAGTGGCTTCCAAACTGAAGAATATTATTAGGAATCAGATAAAGATGGGAAGGCTTAGAAGACTTTGGGGGACAGAAGAAGGCTGTGAAGTCATTAGTTTTCCTTATAGGTTGGACTCTTCACAGAAATTGGACCTATGTCCTGCTTCATCTCTCGACATGTAAGTCTGCATGTGCCGAGCTACGGGGCAGAGACACCCTTTCACGGCCATCTGCTGAAGTGTCCATTTAAAGTGCTGACCCAGCCTCACTTTCCTTTCAGTCCATCCCATCAGAGATGGAGTTTGATCCTAACTCCAACCCACCGTGTTACAAGACAATGGATGAGGTGAGCGGGTAGGAAGAAGTCAGTGAGAGGGAGGAGGGAATGAGCCACTCTGAAGAGGAGTATTGGCCTGGGGGTTTCTGAGTGTGTTGTTCCCTCCTCCCCAGGACATTGTGATTCAGCAGGATGACGAGATCCGACTGAAGATTGTGGGGACACGTGTGGACAAGAATGACATTGTGAGTCTTGCCTGCTTCCCTGCCTATATGAGGCAGAGCTGGGAACTGTTGATTTCTTACCACCCAGAGTTCCTGGGGGTTTTGTGCTTTTCTGCCAGGAAGGGGGGTTGGATGCTTGCTTGGGCTTCATTTCCTTTTCATTTCCTCCCTTCTGCAGTTTGCTATTGGCTCCTTGATGGACGATTACTTGGGTAAGTGCCTGATCATGCCTGCCAGGGGTGTTGCCTAGAGAAGGCATTGGGATGGATGTGGGGTTTAGTGCCCGAGTCATACATGGTAAAAGCTCTCATGCTATCTACTTGGAAGATCCAGTATATGCGCCCCTTGGATGGGAAGTACATGGTCACAGCTGTCCCGAGCTCTGGGTCTAACCGATGTGCTTGTCCTGTTCTTGCAGGGCTTGTGAGCTGAGTACTGGGGCCTCCTACCTTGTTTGGTCCTTCTAGGAGATGTGACCGTCATGCTTCCCATGTTATCCAGAGGCACAGTCTGGCTGCTGTGGTGGAGGCAGGGAAGTTTCCTGTACCCAGAAGACATCTGGCTCTTCTTGTGGCTTAGGAGCGACTCCCAAATTTTTACTGTGTGTCCTAACTATAAAACATCCTTGGTTCTCATGGAAGTGTTATCCCCTTCTTTATTTGCTAAGATTAACTCTTTCAAAAAGGCTGCAGGGCCCTTGCTTGCTAGCTTTTCTTTTCTTGGCCTGACGCCTCAACTAGTCTCAGCCCCCAGGGGATGTGACTAACCCTTTTGCCAAGGCCTGAAGCTGACCTTGTTGAAGGGAAGGCACTGATGGTGGGGCTTGGCTTCCTGCAAGTGATACCTTCATTAGAGCCACTCTGAGTCCTAATCTAATTCCGGAATATCTGCCCTCCCCCCACCCTTAAAAATAACTGGGATATATCTGGGAAAGAGGGTACAGGAGATAGCAGGTAGGAAGAGGTAAATAAGACAGTAGTAATGACCCAGATCGCGGGGTCCCAGGCTTCCTACAGTGGGTTCATAGATAACAGCGGTCTTCATTTGCCAATCAGTCACATACTTAGCTGAACTGAAGATGTGAAAATGTTTATAATCTCATTAAGGTAAAAAAAATACATGAAATGACTAAGATTAAACAAACCTGCTGCCCTCCCTTCATGCTGTGCTATTGCAATACTATTTGTCTACCTTCAAATGCCCTTTTCCAGATTGTCTGTTTGCTGCTTACTAATCTACCAAGTCTCAATTAATTATTTTTTTTTTCAGCTTTTCTTGACTTCTTGGAAAGCAGTTGTGTATTGGAAAGTGTGGTATTTGGATTGATACAGAACTGGGTTTCAGCCTGGTGACTGTATTGGGCTTCCTCATTGTAACATGGTCATACAGTCCTCTTCAGATGATTGCTGCTAGTTTCAGAGATCATACATGTGAGTGGCTGGCATAGAGCCTGACCTGTGATGGGCACTTGTCTTGCCAATGGGTTTCAGCCCCAGGCAAGTTCACTATGGAGTCAGTGTGACCAAAGAAATGATAGTTGAACATTCTTGGGGTGAAAGGGTTTATACCCAACTTTATTTTTACAGTGGCGGGTCAATCACTAAAATCCAATCTACTCAGAACGAGTCTGCATGCAGCCAGCTGGTCTCTGCCTCTGGGCCTCTCTGCCTGCACAGCCATCCTCTCGCCCTCTGTCCTCGGCTCTGCCACCACTCCAGCCTCTGCTCTCCTGCAGCTTTGTAGCCGTGCCACCATGTCACCCAGAGCACTGGGCAGAGGTCTTTATAGAGAGTCAATAACAACGTATTGCTCACACCTGTGTAGTGAGCCAGCCAACAAGGGCCAGGTGAGAATCCTGGCCACAGGAACTTTCATTTCATCCACACCACTCCACTGTTAATATTATATATGCATATACAGCAATGGTTGTTAGCTGGGGTGACTTTGGCCCCCAGGGCACATTTGGCAATGACATTTTTGATGATCACAACTGGGTGGGGAATGCCTTTTAGTAGGTAGAGGCCAGTGCAGTGATTCTGCTAAACATCCTATGAAGTGTAGGACAGCCCCTCTCCCCCCCCACACACATAAAGATTATCCGGCCCCCAGATGTCAAATCGTGCCAAGATCCAGAAATCCTGATATGAAGTATCCAGAATAGTTCCTGGAACATGGTAAGAAAAAGGCACTTGAATGTGCTTTCCTGCCCCTCGCATTCACCACTCCTGGATAGACATAGGCTCTTCCGTTCATACCTTTGTAGTTTGTCATAAAATGTTATTGTTATTGTTTCCCTTTGAATTTTTCATTACATTAAGTTTCATTATGTTACTAAGATAATTGTAGATTCCCACGCACCCATTTATTTGTATCTTCAGCTCAGCACTGTGCGAGGTTTTCCAAGTTTCCAAATCCAGAAAGGTTTCTGTGCTGGATTTGCAATGAATTTTCCAAAGGCGAAAAGTTTGTGATAACATTTTACCACACTAGGCGTTGATTACACAGGTGGTGGGGATTTCCCCTAGATCCCAAGAAGTGAAACTCTTCCCAGGTTCTCAAATGCCTATCTGTATTGTGTCAGGGATAACCGGGAAGTAACACCAGGCTTGGAAGGAAGAGACTGATAGAGAAGCAGCTCAGGGAACATAAGCATATGGGTGCAGGGGAGGATGTGGGTGGAGTGTGGCACCCACCGAGAAGGTTGGCACTGTGTGGGGAAGGGAGTTAGTGGGGATGGCCTGGGGGTGCTCTCCAGGACTCTTGATCTTTTAAGATTTGGTACTAGGAGAGTCTGAAAGTCACAGCCTCTTAAAGAGGCTCATGGTAACATGAGTACCAGCCTCATAACATTCTAAATCCTTTATACACCCTTACACACATTACTGCATTTTCACAACAGTTGCATGAAATAGGTTCTGTTATCCCATTTTACAGTCGATAAAACAGGGTAGAGAGATGAACTAACACACCTAAGGTTGCACAGCTAGTGAGTAGTGGAGCTTTGCTTTTTTTTTTTTTTTTTTACAATTTATTTTAGTATCATTAACCTACAATTACATGAGCAATATTGTGATGATTAAACTACCCCCTTCATCAGGTCGCCCCCACCAACCCTATTACAGTCACTGTCCATCAGTGTAGTGAGATGAGAATCATTACTTGTCTTCTCTGAGCTGTACAGTCCCCCCCGTGCCCCCCCCACCCTGTGCCTGCCAATCGTAATGCCCCTTTTACCCTAGCTTTGCTTTTTTTTTAAAAATCTGTCAGTCTGACTCCGAAGTCATCATAAAGCTTTTTTCTAGGCACTGGGTGGCTGGGGACTGAGTGGGAGCCACCTTTCTCCTCTCTGTGGCCCTGTGGGTCTCACTACTGCTTTCCCTGGCCCCTGCCTCCACTCATGTTGGGAGTAAATGAGCCTCAAACAGCTTATATACAGTTTCACTGCATCCCACAGGCCTCTGGGCCTCTCTTCACTGCCTTAGTGCTCCAAGGTTGCCAGTGGCTGTCTAGACCAGTAGCACGTTAGCAAGGAGGTCTGCCAGCAGTGAAGACCCTGCCAAGCTGTTTTTAGACTCAGGACCTTAGAGGAACCTCCCTTCCCCCTTCTGAAGCATGGGTGGGCAGACCTTCAGTATTCAAGCACAGTACTCCAGATGGCATTCTGAATATCACTGAAAGAGACTCAGCAGGGTCACAGCCTCCTTAGAGATGGTGTTGCCATGGCAACCTGTCACATTCCTCTGGCTTTAAATCTCAGGATCTTTTCTAGAGGCAGGAGCATCTAACGAGAGCAAGGAAGGGTGAGAATGTGTACATTAATGTTCCACCTGTAGAAAACCCCTTTCTCTAACGAATAGCCCATTGCAAACTACCACATCTTGAATGAACAAAGAATGGACAGAAATTCACTGCCTCCTGATGTGTGAGTCAAAGTTGACCCACCAGCTCTGCTAGGTGTTTTCACAGACATCTCATTTAATCTACAGTAACACTGTGGGGTGGGTATTACACCCTTTTGTAAACGGAAAATGTGGTTAGGTAATTTGAAGAGAAGTAGTGTCAGAATCTGAACCCAGGTTGGTTTGACTCCAAATACCACTTTTACTTATTAAGCCCACTTGCTTCTAAATTAAGAACTGCCCAAGCACGGGAACGTGTGTGCGTGTAAAACAGTCAAGGTCTGCCAGGCAGGTGATGAGGTAGGGTGTACGAAGGGGCACAACCCTGGAATCTGGAACTTGCACGTGGGTTTGGCCCAGTCTGAAGGCTCTTCCTGCAGAGAATACCTTCCCAGAGCTCTAAGGCATCCTTCTAGGGGAAGTGGCAGGGGATGGAGGGGTAAATTGGGCCTCACCGACCGGGCAGGAAAACTAAGCCAGTCACCGAAGTCTAACCTCGCGTAAGCGCAAGTGCTCGAAAACTCAGGAGCAGACAAGAGAATGGAATGGGATGCCTTCCTTGAGAACATGCTTATTAAAACGTACACCAAACAATGTACGTCCACTCGCTAAGCTCCCTAGAGCTGTTGCTTTAAGAAGAACGCCTTTCCAGCGTCACGTGACCTCCGGCGCTCTGGGTCACTTACTGCGTTTTTCAGTGGCCAATCGCGTGGCGGGAGTCTCCCTGCGGGGAGGGAACCTCGCAGGGCGCTCTCTGGTTGGCTGTAGTCCTGGAGTGCGGGGCCTGGGCGCCGAGAGGGAATTAAGTGTGAGCTCAGTGAGTGGGAACCGCCGCCGCAGTCTCGGTAGTTGCCTCCGCGGAGACAGGAACCCTCAGGTGAGCAAGCCCCCGCAGACCCAAGGATCCTTCCTGCTGCGGGGCCGCGCACCCATTCTGCCCCCCCTCCTCTGGTGGCCCGCCCCCTTCGCCTAGCACGTGACCTGAGTTCGGTAACCCCTGACTCCTCCACCCCACCCCAACACCTCTGGATCTGGGATGGAGTGAGGCTGGGTGGGGTGGGAGGATGCGCAGTACCGAGGTCGGTGGAAGTCAGTTCCCACGCCTCCTACCAAGTGTGCCTAGTGCCTGAGAATGTGGAGGAGAGGAGGTTGAGGAGCGGGAGATGGGTCAGAGCCGGAACTTTGTGGGTCTTAATATGGGCACATAATAGAGAAGCTCATTCCGCGCCGTCTGCGTGAGCAGTACTTAATGCTCCTATTTTACAGAAGTCTTCGGGCCGCGATCCAGGCCTTGTTTCCCACACAGTGCACTGCTGATTAGGAACAAGAGTTTGAGGCCCTGCTTCCTACTTAGTGTTCGCGGAATGATCTTGGACAAGTCATTTAACATTAACCTCTCTTATAAATACCTATCATTATTAATGAGGATGAAACGAAGTCTAAGTCACTTAGTCGAGTGTCTTAAGCATCGTATGTTGTGCCCAGAAAAATATTTTTTATTCGTTTTTTTCAGCAAGTGTTTATTGAGGTTGTACATTGTGCTGACGCTGTGCCCACCTCTGGGGATGCATAGGTAAGCAAACACTCATGATCCTTACTGGCATGATCCTTACAATCTAATGGGAGGGCGGTTGTTAATCAGAAAGTTATACAAATGTATACTTACAAACTGTGATAACTCCTTTGAAGGCAAAGTACTGGGATATTGTGGGGGTCTGAGAAGACTTCTTTGAGCAAATGACGATTGAACTAAGACCAGAAGGAGTGACCAGGAGTTCATTAGAGGAAGGTATGGGTGGGGGGGGTGTTGGTGGGGGAGCGTTTCAAGTAGAGGAAACAATGTATAAATGTCCTGAAATAAGGTGTTCTGAGGAAATGAAAAGCCACGTGTGGAATGCCGAGCACAAGAAGCATGGAAAGGGAGTGTTGCAGTAGGTGCAGGTGCAGGGCCTGGGAGCCATGGTACAGGTTTGTTCTCATTCCAAAGGCAGTGGGGCGCCATTAGGAGAAATGCTGTGGGGAGGCCATTTAGGGTGCCCTTTGGATTTAGGAACCTGGAGGTCACTGGTGACCCAGTGAACCCTGCCAGAGAAGCAGTAGTGGGACTGGGTGGGTCACCGTGGAACTGGTCCTTGCTGCTCATGGTGCTGAGGTCTCACTTAGGTCTGTGTGAGCCTACCTTCTAGTTGTGTATGTTGTTGAAATCAGTCATCAGCCGTTTTTATTCTGCCATATCCTGCGAATGGAAGAGCAAGTTGCTACCTTTAGGCCTTGAAGCCAAACTGGGGAAGACTGGACACATGGTTGGGCAAAAAAGCCCAACCACTAAAAGCCTGACAGACCCAGATGGCATGTGGGGCAGCAAGACTCAAAGGAGAGACTGGGTTTTTCTGAGCAAAGAGGAGGGGGTTGGCCTGTGGAGTGGGAGACAGTCCAGCCCAAGCACTGGTGGTGAGCATGAGGCCGGCTGGAAGGCACTGGGCTGGGCTTACTGGGAGGAGGGATCAACTGGGGCAGCGGTGGGGATTTGGGACCAATCACATAATGTCAAGCTGGGAGACTGGACTTTCCTTTTATAAGCAGCGGGGAAGTATTGCAGATGTGCGAGCAGAGAATGTCCGGATAAAAGTAGTGTTTTCATTAGAATTTAGTTGGTAGAGGTTGTAGCAAGAATCAGAAGGAAGAAGACATGAAGTTTTGCTTATAATTAACGATGGTAACATCTTCCATCTGTGCAGGATTCTAGTCCATGGCTGTCTCTTAACCTCATTTCATTTAATCCTCAGAGCAGCCTGTGCATTAAGGGGGACAGAATCCTTGCTTCTGTTTTACAATTTAGGGCACCTGGCCTCAGGCTGATGAAGGGCTCAAATACAGGTAGGAAGGAAGTGGAAGGGCAATTCTGGGGACCCCAAGGCCAGACACTTTCTCAGGCATCATTGTTAATCTGCCCTCTGGTCCAGCATAAGTCTGTTTTTTGCTCTGAGCCTCAGTTTCCCCACCTAGACACTGAGAGCCTTTGTGGCTCCTTGTTCGAGAATTCTGGAGCAAGAGTAGTGAAACTGGTTTAGGGGACTTGAGGTAGGCTCTTGGGCCTTGAGGGCAACTGGCATGGCCTTTGAGACCTTCCTCCCCACTCCCAGCTCCACTGGGGCCATGTCAGAGCGAGAAGAGCGGCGTTTCGTGGAGATCCCGCGGGAGTCAGTCCGGCTCATGGCTGAGAGCACAGGCCTGGAGCTGAGCGATGAGGTGGCAGCCCTGCTTGCAGAGGATGTGTGCTACCGCCTGAGGGAGGCCACTCAGGTGCTCTTTCCCCGACTTCAGTCCCCATGCCTGGCCCTCCCTTTGACTACCCTTCCCACAGGGATTTAGTTGGCAAGTAGATCAGGCACCTACTCTGTGCTTTGAGGGAGTAGTCCTGCCCTTTCCAGAGCTCCCCTTCTAGCCAGCTTGCTTTCCAGTACACAAAGCACTTGCTGGGAATCTTATACGCTCCTCCCCACAGTCCCACTGGGGAGGCCAAGCAGTTTCATACTCAGATTCTGCATGTGAGAAACTGAGACACAGAGAGGGAATGTGATGTTGGGACTTGTTTGCATAAGAGCAGAGCTGGAGCCCAAGTTTTCTGATTGCTGGTCTGGTGCCCTGTTTGTCTACTCCCCAGGCTGTCTCTTCACTGGAGGTCCTGTGCTGTCCCCTGACTCTGTTCCTCTCCTCCTTCCTCTCTTCCCAGAATAGCTCTCAGTTCATGAAACACACCAAACGGCGGAAGCTGACTGTTGAGGATTTCAACAGGGCCCTCAGATGGAGCAGTGTGGAGGTGAGTGGGGTGTAGGCTTCAGGGGGCTCAGCTGCCATGAGCTCACCTCCGTGCCCAGCTCAGGGCTGGCAGTGCAGCAAGACCTGAAGTCCAAGTGCACACACAAGGAAAGCTCACAGCAGCTGCAGGACAGGTGCCGGGGGTGGGGCCTAGTCCCCAACAGCTATGAGTTCAGAAAAGGCAGAGGAGGCTAGGGGGCCAGGAGGTTAGGGAAGAGAGGGGATTTAAGCTGGGGTTTAAAAGGAGGCTCTGGTCAGGCCAAGCTGAGAGGAAAAGAGAGGGTATACGGGACAGGTCTGAGCATAAATGCAGAGTTGTTGTGGGGTAGGAGTCAAGGGAAGAAGGTCATGTTTATGACTGTGCACATATCAAAATTCATCAAACTGTATACTAAGATTTGTGCACTTGATTGTATGTACCTCAATATAAAAAATTTAAAAAAGATTTTGGTATGTCATTTTAGAAGAGAGTTAGAACATTTTCAAAGTTAGGTAGTAGGAGGAGCAGCAGCAGCCTGGGGGGGGTGCCCAGAGCCCTTACGGATCTGTGACCATGTTCTGCACCTTGTCCTGATGAGCACGGGATGCTCCAGCCAAGTTCCCAGGGATGGACCTGAAGTCCCAGGGCTTCCCCCTTTCCTCAGGGCTTTTGGACTTCCTCAAGTGTAGGCGCCCTGCCCTGGCTGGTAGAGTGCCTCTTCCCTCCTGGGTTCAGCCGGCTCTTCCATCCTCCCTTGCTCAGGCTGTGTGTGGGTACGGATCCCAGGAGGTGCTGCCCCTGCGCCCCATCAGGGAGGGTGAGCTCTACTTCCCTGAGGACCGTGAGGTGAACCTGGTGGAGCTGGCCCTGGCCACCAACATCCCCAAAGGCTGTGCTGAGACGGCTGTGAGAGGTGACTGCAGCAGTCCTGCATGGGCTGGGGACAGGAGAGTGGTGACGGGCCGGCTGGTGAATGGTGCAGAACTCAGAGGGGTAGGTGTGGTACAAGGGGCAAACCCCAGGCCAACCCATTTCTCTGCCCTGGTTCTAGTTCATGTCTCCTACCTGGATGGCAAAGGGAACCTGGCTCCTCAAGGATCGGGTAAGGCATAATGTGGGTGAACTTTCCTCCCTTAGTTGCTGAGGCTGATGCTTCTACAACTCTGAGTCTTCATCTGACCGATGTTTACTGATGCCCTGCCCTATTCTGAGTGGACACTGTTCCCTTCCCAGAGGGCTCAGAGTTGGAGGTGGGAGCCCAAACCTGTGACCAGTGTTGGATGCTGGCACAGAAGACCGCACAGCATGCTGGGGTCCCTGAGGGGAGGTGTCTTGGTTCCAGGGTCTGCTGAGGCTTGTGAGCTTGGGGTTGAGGACTGAGTAGGGATATGTGGTAGAGGAGCAGTGGGAGGCAGTGTACAGAGCACAGAGGCGTGGAGAGCCTGCAAGGTCAGGGCTGTGCAGGCTGCTCCCCAGGAGCTGGTGGCTCTGCTCTGGGAGTCCGGTCTGAATGGGCTCCTGGTGCGGTGTGGGGCTGGCGGTTGTGGGGGAGCAGGAAGGGGAGGCTGGGAGAGAGCTGGGCTCTCCACCCTGACCACCTCCTACCCATCGTCACAGTGCCCAGTGCTGTGTCTTCACTGACCGATGACCTTCTCAAGTACTACCAGCAAGTGACTCGGGCTGTGCTGGGAGATGATCCGCAGCTGATGAAGGTGAGCAGGTTGGCCTGAACTGGGGCACAGAGCCCAGCTTGCAAATTCCCCTGGAATTCTTCCTGATTCCTACTTCCTGTCCTCTGCACACTGATGGACTGATGTATTCTCGGTGAAGGGGCTTCTCTGAGGCTGGCCCTCCTCCAGTACTGACTCCCCTTCCTACTCTTTAGGGGGTGGGCAGTTCAGCTGGGCCCTTTGGGAGCTCAGGTGGTCAGGCTTCCCACACCTTAATTCCAGATGCCACTCTTTGAGGTGTCCGTTGACCTGGGGCCAAGTAGCATCCACATTGCAGCTGTCATTTGCCAGGACTTGATAAGGGAGTAGGGGAAGCCAGGTCAGGGTGCACGCCTGGCCAGGCCGCTCTGAGACCTGCTCTTGGTCCTTTGTCCCCAGGCTTTCATACCAGCCTCTGCTGTTTTAACCTCTCTGGCTCCTCAGGGCCTGCTCGGCCATACCTGTAGTCAGTCCTCTTCTGTCCAGAGTCAGATGAGGACTAGTTTGGTGGTCTCAACCATGTGGCCTCTCTGTTTCAGGGGTTACATCCTCCATGTCTTCCCATGTCTGGCTGCTTGTGTTACTTCTCTTGCAAAATCAAGAATGCTGCTACCATATATTCCTTCCTTAGGAACTTGGCTTCTGTTCCCCAGGCCCAGTGCAGGTGACTGGATGGAGTTCTGGTTGCTGAGCTCCTGCCTCGCTAGCCTGTCATCTGCCTTCACAGCTGCCTAGGCTTAGGGTCTTTGTCCAGAGGAGATGAGAGGGTCCAGGTGATGGAGGTTCAGGGCTAAGATGGTTTTCCTCATTTACTTACTGCTCCCCCATCCTCACCACTTTTAGAGTAATATCAGCATGTTTATTATAGAAGTACTATAATATAAAAACATACAAAGTAGAAAGTGAAAGTCTCTTACAGAACTGCCCACTTAACCTTTTTTCTATGTATAAACTATAATTCCTCTAGTAAAACCCAAAGTGTTATTATACTAAACATCTGGCTTTAAAACAGCTGCTTTTCTCAGTTAAAAATGTGTTGGAAGAAATAACAAGTGTTGGCAAGGGTGTGGAGAAAAGGGAACCCTTCTATACTGGAAATATAAATTGGTGCAGCCACTATGGAAAGCAGTATGGAAGTTCCTCAGAAAACTAAAAACAGAAATACCATACAACTCAGTAATTCCACTTTAGGTATTTACCCAAAGAAAACAAAATCTCTGATTCAAAAAGATATATGTACCTCTGTGTTTATTGCCACATTATTTATTTTTTTTTTTAAATAATTTATTTTATTTTAGTATCATTAACCTACAATTACATGAGCAATACCGTGATGATTGAACTCCCCCCATCACCAGGTCCCCCCCACCAACCCCACCACAGTCACTGTCCATCAGCGTAGTGAGATGAGAATCGCTACTTGTCTTCTCTGAGCTGTACAGTACCCCCCGTGCCCCCCCACCCTATGTCTGCCAATCGTAATGCCCCTTTTACCCTCTTATCCCTCCCTTCCCATCCATCTCCCCAGTCCCTTTCCCTTTGGTAACTGTTAGTCCATTCGTGGGTTCTGTGAGTCTGCTGCTGTTTTGTTCCTTCATTTATTTATTTATTTATTTATTTATTTATTTATTTT
>JAQQAC010006904.1:11787788-11884518 GCA_029783875.1 Phataginus tricuspis | reverse complement strand
TTCATGCAGAACTCCTTAGGTGGGGAGTAGATAGATTAAAACTCTTAAAGACCTAATGTTTCTTAAGTAATACCTTCCTAGGCCACAATCTAGCTTTACATATACTGCCACACTAAGTTGGGCAGAGCTGGTAGCACCAAATTCTCCAGGGTTATTGCCTTCTGCCCAGCCAGACCCACTCAAACACATGACTCACAGTGAAGGGGGAAAAAAAACCAGTTTATTTATAAAGGCTGATCGTATCAATCTGAACAGCTAGGTTTCTAAGAAATGACTTAAAAATACCTTTTGATATCCATGCATAGTTGGATTCCTGTACAAAAAGAGAAGTGAGTTTTCTTAGTCGATGGACAATATATGCAGTAGATGAAGGTTTACAAAGTGCTTCCCCTTTATACCAGTAGGCCTGCCTCCACACTTAGTTCTATGTATCTACGTTAACTTATTAAATACTAGGCACAATATTGAAAGACACCTACCCGTTAGATATGCTTTGTTCTTCAGACCTGGAAAAAAAAAAAACAGCAACTGATTTCTCAGCAAGTGGTTTATTCCTCCCTTTCCTGTATTCAGCAATCCTTATGATCCCTCAGACAGTTCCTTCTGGAACAAACTTTCCTCTCCTCCCCCAGCCAGTCCCAGTGGGTTCACCTTTATAGGCTCTGGGACTAGAACAGGAGGTAAGACATGTGAATGTTTCTTCACTGGGAAGTTTTAACTTGGTCAACTTGTATCTGACTTTACTCACCTGTAACTTGAGGATGGAGCTGACCAGAAATATGACTTGGTTTCCCTACAAAGGAATAATTGGGAATTAAGTTTCTGTCACTCCCAGGAGTCACTGGTGTTTGGAGGGAGGTAAGGTGTATTTGTATAGGCTATATAGGTTTCAGCACACATAGAAACCACCAGCTGGTCCAAAAAAACCTTCCTAATATCTGATGAGTGCCTCAAAAGACTTCCTGTCATTCATTGTCACCTTCCACTTCAAGGCAAGCTCACAGCTCAGAAAATACCTTTCAGTCACAGTGATCAGACTGGGGCGGTACTGAATTCATCATTGCTAAGTGGGAACTTGTCACAGGTAGCTTAGGAATGGCCAGAGACAGATGACTCTGATCAAGCCATTATCTTTTCATAGCTATCCAGGCCAAAGTGATGGCCACAAACTAAATTTCATAGCACCCAGATGATGGTGTTGTAAAGGTTATTTACCTCAAATCATTCTTGGGTTCCAGACAAAGTGCTGGATCTGAAATAAACAAGACAGAGTCAGTAATGTTTACCACCTGCATTAAAAACTGTTCCCACCTAAGCCAACATTCTCAGGAAAATCAGATTTCTGAGTCTCAACAGCAAGTAATCAGCCGAACGAGATTCCATGTTAAGTCATCATGTACTGGCCCCAAAAGACCCAATATGCTGCATGCACCACACACAAAAGTCACTCACCATTAAGCAAACAAGCAGGTGACTGGCCATGGTACCTAGGGAAAGACAAAGTTGTGGGTGTCGAGAACTTCTTAAACATAGCAACCCACCACTCGTCTTCTCCAGTTTCTCAGGTGTTCACTTGTTTTCATTTTTAAGTCATAGTGAGCTAGTATGATTCATCACAGAAACTGCCTACTTGGTGGCATAAACCAGATACATTAATCAACTAACCTTTCAATTCCACAAGGTTGTCAGTAGTGTACAGAAACAAGCTGCTCCTGCATGAGAAGATCATATGCTCAGTTGAGTATTTAAAACAGCTGAAACTCTTCTAATGATAGTTAATGGTAAGTCAAGAAAAGCTAAGCAAATGCCTATCTAGACAGCGCTTGCTGTACCTCAGACAGTTCCTTATGGAACAAGTTCTCATCCTCTCTCCCAGTTAGCCCCAGTGGGTTCACCATTACTGGCTCTGGGGCTAGAACAGGGGTAAGACAGGATATTTGCTCTCTTCATTGGCATTGGATTCTGGGGCAAGCTATAACCAGCAAAGTTTAAGTACTCACTGTCAACTCTTTCCAGTTCAACCCTGGGCAGATCCATGGGCATCTAAGAGAAATTTGATTAAGCATAATGACAAGGAACAAGAGGGACCAGAAAGCTATATGGGTCAATCAAGTATCTTTTAACAAGGAAACCAGCCACCAAACAACGCCCCTCCAAAAACCGAGCCAAACAGAAGAAAACAAAAAACCTAACCCTAACAAAAACAAAACCATCCTTTGGACAGAGTTCACATATATGCTAATTGATCGGTATTGGGAGAAGCAACTTACTCTAAGAAAGATGTGTACACTGTCATCAGGACAACCTGCAAAAGGGGAACAAATGATTATTTAAAAATACTGGGGCAGAATAAAATTTCTTAATTAGCAGAAACTGCCATCAGAACTCTAACATGCTATTAACTGTCGTCCCTCACAGAGGATCAGCATAATCAATTCAAATCATCTGACAGTGACATATGGGTGGAGTTAGTTCTCAAAGAAACTAACTGAACTGCTGGGTTGCTCTCCCTCCCTAGGAGTACCATTCCAACAGGAACAAACTGGAAGGAGCAAAAAGACAACGCTGGAGATATGACACTGCAGTCTCCTATTTTAACAATTACCTGTATTCACCCTGGAGAACAGTTGGATTCCTCTGGACTGGTGATGAGATACTGAGACAAAAAAAGAGAGGCATTATATGTACCTAAACTAGCCATTCAAAGACCCTTGAGTACAGCCCAACCCACTTATCAGTAGTAAGATGACATCACTTTAAACTCAGTCATATGCTTGTCATTTTATATTCATCATGGAGTGAGTGGCCAGGGCAATTTACAATTTCAAAGCAACTGAGTCCCGCCTGTGACTGGGCAAAATCATCGCGTACCCACCTGCGGCACCACTCTAACGCTAGGTTTGCACAAGATGTCTTGTCCCATCCTCCAAGCTGTAAACCCATTTGACCCGAACCACATCTGGAAAAAAAAAAAACGAAGAGCACCCTCCACTTAGTTTTATACCTTGCAGTCCAACACTAGCGCCCTAACGTCTCAGAACTAAATACCAGCATTCGATGTGGGATGGTACTACTCAGAATTTTAAGTTTTCTCCACTAATCCATCAGAAAGAGAGAGTTCAATTATTTACATCATCCCCGCAGCACATCCCATAGAAGCTCCCTACGGTTAACAGGGCAACAGTGGTAATGGATGGCCTTGACGACGTACTCTAACGAGGGGGCTCCTCCCGACTCGCTGGCCTTCAGACGAGCGCCAGAACCCTGCAGACAAGACGACATACATGGGTCAGCGACGGCCATTCTGCAAACACTTTGTTTCCCGAGGGAGAGACTGCGTCGGATTTCTGCTGTGCAAGGCCCGTCTCTTCAGAGTACTTTATCCTCACGGAGTTCAGCACAGGTCTGTGAAAAGGTTCTCATCATAGAGAGGGCCGCCCGCACGGCCCGCCGCCACCATTTTGTCACTTAGACCTTCCTGCGGCTTCGAGGCCTCGAGAGCGAAATCTCTTACTTCCTCCAGTCCATACAAGTAGGTGCAACACAGAGAAAGGGTCCAGATGCACCACGCTCACACGGTCACTTAAGAAAAAAACCTATACTACACACAAGACACTCACCAAACGCAGGGTTAAGAAATGAGACCGAAGGCGTGCAGCGAGACACTTAAATACCATCTTGCAGAGGCCCACGGGATTTGGGGGCGTGACTATATCGAGCGCAGGCGCATAAGGAGAGAGCGTGCAAGCCTTGGGGGTTGTGGGTAGAGAATTCCTAGGAAGGCGGGTGAGGAGTGCGCTTCCCCAGGAGCAGAGGCGCCAAAAAGACGCGCATGCGCGTCTTTCGTGTTGCGGCGAGGGGATCTCTTCTGCGCGCTTCCTGTTTGACCAGGTAGCTGAAGCGTTTTTTCGCGGTTCTGTCCTGACGCTCCTTCTCGATCGGCCGCTGTTGACCCCACACCCTTTCCTGAGTCTCCCTTGTTCACACCACACACACCCTAAGCCCGCGTGTACGGTACGCCTCCATGGATCCCAAACTTTCTGAAGCCTCCACTGGCGTCGTGTTGGTTCCCCGCCAGCCGTCCAGCGCGCATTCCGGGCCTGGTGCTCAGGGTCCCAGCGCGGAGGGTGACTCAGGTACCGGGGCTCTGGCTGAGCTTGGGTGGAGGTCCCTTGTATGGACCTATGCCGGGAAGGTGAATCAGACCGTAGGTACCCCACTTGAGTCTTGATAGGGCTTGGTATTTGACTGGCCACCTTTGTGCTGCTTTCTGATTACATTTTGCAACAGCGTGGTTACTAGAAGGGCTTAACGCTACCTAACATTTGAAACACGGTTTTAAGTATACTAAGTGAATTGATTCCTTTAGTCCTGCAGAATCCCAAGAGGTAGGTACATGAACTGTTTGCATTATACAGATGAAGGGCCCGCCGTGTAAAGAGCTCTTGTCAGGGTGATTCCAGTCGCTTCTAGGTTGTTAGTGACCAACCATCATTATTAGTCCGTCAGTTGTCTGTGGTAAACACCTCGTGTACTTGGACGTGTTGTGAACGCTTACTAATGTCAATGAAAAGAAAATCCTAGTGTAAAACTCCAGAAAAGAGTTAGAGTTTTATTTGAGCCCAGGTTTAGGACAGCTACCCAGAAAACAGTCTTTTGGAAGAAGAAAAGTGTTCTGGAGAGGAAAGCTTTCCCAAGGTTATATATGCTTTTTAACAAACGATATGCCATGATGTCAGTAGCTACTTTCTTCAGTTAGTACATACAGAAATTGACGGGACAGGGTGTTTTCTTTTATCATTAGCTAGGCACAAGGTAATTTCATAAAACTGTCTACCCTTAAAGTAGATATACAACTTTGCTCTACAGACTATAAATCAGGTCTTTGTTTTAGATAACCCAAGTGTTAACGCCAGGTACTTCTCAGCAGTGAATATTTGTTGTACTTCTTGACACTAAGCTCATACTGTGTGCTCTTTTGTATGACCACACCTGATACTACAACCCTAGGAGGAAGGTATTAAGGTAATATTGTACATGAAGAACCTGAGGCCCAGAGACGTTAAGTAACTTGCTCGGTGTTACCCAGCTAAGAAATATAAGAGACAGTCTGATTCTAGATCCTGTACTTCTGACCACTGTACTTTACTGCTCTCATCACATGGTTCTGTTCTCAAGGTAGCTGGGGAGCAGGCACACACCAGAAACAGATGGAATGATCCCCAGGTACTGTTTCTCAGCCACTTCATTGTTGTCTCCCCCACCCCAGGAGCCTTAAAAAGACATTTTTCTCTCTTAAACTCACCGTCGCCCTGTGAAGTTTTAATACTACTGATATACTGTATATCTGCTTATGTACAGAAATCCTTAATATCTAAGATTTTTCTTTCCCCTCTCCCCACCCATAACCAATTTTCATTCCTTCAGGGATGTTGTCTCCAGGCATGTCCCATGGTAAAATAACAACACTGTATAGAAATCTGAGAGAATCCCAGTTGGAAAAAATTTATAACATGCTGGAATAAATTTATTCAGTAACTATTAATTGCTTGTTCAAGTACATGCTTGAAAAGTTGCAACAAAATGCATAGAAAATGGAACAGATAAATTACGGAAACTACAGAAGGTTCAGAGTAGGCAGATAGGGTAGGGCTATATGTGTGGGAATGGGAATTATGGGATGCCTGGGCCTTGAAGAGTAGTAAAACAGAAAAGGTCATGGGGGAGGGAATTCTAGTTAGGGAATTTGAGCAGAGGCTTGGAGCTGGAAAAGTAAGTATATGGACATAATTCATGAAAGATGTGCTAAAGGGGATTCTAGAATATAAAACTGGAAAAGATTTATGGCAAAGGCCAGATGAGGAGGGCCTGGAATGCAAAGTTAACCAACTTGAATTGTAGATGGGGAGAAAAAAACAATTTTTTGAGCAGGGAGGTGACAAGAAATTGAGGGGTAAGATGGAGACAATGACATTCATTAGATTTTCACAGTAGTTAGGCAACAGGTGACTGGATTCTGTACTAACAAGTGTAATGTCAGTGGAAAGAAAAAGGAGATTTAAGTCAGCTCTCCAACTCACAAACTTTCAGAAAGGTAAGTAATATGAACTGGATGGGGAGTGGCAAACTAGGCAGCCATTTTTTAGCTCCAGGTGATGGTTGCCTTGCTAGAATATTGTCTCTGAAAAATCTGACCAAGAGAATACAGAAATCCAGAATTGTACATTAATTTGCCCATTTTAACTGTTGGCATCTAACTTAAAAGTTTCAGGCACATTGTATAATCCAATTAAATTGACCTAGCCCATGACAGTAGCTTTGCAACCTCTGTGTAGTGACGTAGAATTCACTAGAAAGGGGGAATGTCAAAAACTGGGTGCTTTTTTTGGAAGCTACAAAGGGATTGAAGGGAATAAGCACCAAAAAAGTCAATGTTCTTGGTGGTTGAAGATCACAAGATCACCTTTCATTTAACATTCTACTAGTATTTATTTGTTGAGCACGTACTAGGCACAGGAAAAACAACAGGGAACAGATATGCCTTTGGAATTTATTTTCTGGTGGGTAGACACAGGGAAATACATAAATAGTGTGTCAAGTGGAGTTGAATGCTATGGTAAAAATTAACCAAGGAAGGAGAGAGAGGGCTAGGTCCAAGGGGAGGAATTTTCATTTCGCTCAGACTTAGAAGCCTTTCTGACAAGGCTGACATTTGTGCAGAACTCTGAAGGAAAGAGAGGAAAGAGCCACGTGGGTAGTTCCAGGCAGAAGGGCCAGAGCGCTGTACTATGGTTACTGATTTGTAGGTAAAATTACAGGTTGCAGTTAGGATTTTTAAAACAGAATTGTGGAGATTCTATTTTGAAGTTGGGTAGAAATGTTACAAGTTTCTTTATCCATGGAATGAGTCGATGTTAAACATTTTTTTCCTTTGAATAAAGTTGAAAAGGGATGTTCCACAAGTTTCATTAGTAGTCACATGAAACGTGTGTGTATGTGTGTAAAATATATTTGGTTGACTGGTACAGAAAGGCTGGGGTGTCGGTAATGAGAAGTGAAAAAAGGTGAAACGTTGGTGAACGGTGCCGAACATTACTGTGTTAACATCTATTTAGTGCTTTCTGTGGCACTTTGCAGGCACTGTACTGCTTTATATGTATCAACTCAATTCACAAATAGTCATTTTTATTGTTACCATTCCCATTGTACAGATGAGAAAACTGAGCATTAGGTTAAGGATGCATAGCTAGTGACACAGAGCTGTTATTCAAATCCAGTCTCTACTTTTGACCCTGTTAAAAATTACCCAAAACTTGGAAATGTAATTACTAGGTGTCCTTTTGACAGTATGAAGCAGGCCAGCCCAGCCTGGGGATTTTCTGATTTTCTAGGGGGTGTGTACTTTTATTTGACTTCTGTTTAAGTACAATTTGACTATTTTACAACTCTGAGATTGCCTTATGTGACATTAGCCAGTTTTATATCCGCCTATTAACAAATTCTCAGCATTCCTGACTAATGGACTCTATAATACTCCTTTTGAACCAGTAAATTAAATCTTATTTGTTTGCTCACTAATTAACAAAGAATAAGATTGTTGACATGTGTTCAGTTTTCATTTTCCTGAGTCGTTTTAATTTTTAAAAAATAACAGTTAAGTTTGGCAGTCCCTGGGGTCCACTGCCTGTCATTGGTCCATTCATTTATTCATTCCAGGAAATACTTAATGAGAGTGAGGATTTAAGCTCAGGAAGTCTGGCTCCAGAATTAGAGGTTTTAGACAGTGTGCAAACCCTATTTTAACACCATGCCCCCTGCAGCCATCACAATTTGCCCCCTTTTTCCAGAAAACGTTTTTTAGCTTTTAAAGAGCTGCCTACACCTGCATGGGCTGGGAACCTGTTAGAATTACTGAATCTCTACCAAATGAATTAGAATTTGCATTTTAACAAGATCTCCAGATGATTTGTATTCACAGTAAGGTTTAAGAAGTACTATACAACGCAATCCACTATTTTCTCAGGACATTTTCAGTCATCCTCTTTGATTCCTCAGCAGTACCTTATCCTGTTAACCCATTTCCTATTTCTTAAAAACACTCTGTTCCCAACCATAATGAGATATCACCTCACACAAGTTAGGATGGCCAATATCCAAGACAAACAACAACAAATGTTGGTGAGGATGTGGAGAAAGGGGAACCCTCCTACACTGCTGGTGGGAATGTAAATTAGTACAACCATTGTGGAAAGCAGTATGGAGGTTCCTCAAAAAACTCAAAATAGAAATACCATTTGACCCAGGAATGCCACTCCTAGGAATTTACCCTAAAAATGCAGCAGCCCAGTTTGAAAAAGACATATGCACCCCTGTGTTTATCGCAGCACTATTTGCAATAGCCAAGAAATGGAAGCAACCTAAGTGTCCATCAGTAGATGAATGGATAAAGAAGAGGTGGTACATATACACAATGGAATATTATTCAGCCATAAGAAGAAAACAAATCCTACCATTTGCAACAACATGGATGGAGCTAGAGGGTATTATGCTCAGTGAAATAAGCCAGGTGAAGAAAGACAAGTATCAAATGATTTCACTCATCTGTGGAGTATAAGAACAAAAAAAAAAAACTGAAGGAACAAAACAGCAGCAGACTCACAGAACCCAAGAATGGACTAACAGTTACCAAAGGGAAAGGGACTGGGGAGGATGGGTGGGAAGGGAGGGATAAGGGGGAAAAAGGGGCATTACGATTAGCACACATAATGTAGTGGGGCAGGACACAGGGAAGGCAGTATAGCTCAGAGAAGACAAGTAGTGACTCTATAGCACCTCACTACGCTGATGGACAGTGACTGTAATGGGGTATGTGGTGGGGACTTGATAATAGGGGGAGGGAGTCTAGTAACCTTAATGTTGCTCATGTAATTGTGCATTAATAATACCAAAATAAAAGATTTTTAAAGATGTTTAAAGAAAAAAAAACCAAGAGTCTATACTGATACAAATAAATAAAAAGGGTAAATAAATAAGAGAGAAGGGACACATCTAATTGGCAGAGCTTCATTCCAGACCTCTTGAGTGTGGCTTTCTTGGTGATTTTCTTCCGAAGAACGTGGTGTGAACAGGTCCTGAAGGGGCCATGCAATGGGGAAGTGCCTGCCCGTTTTGTGTGACCATGCAGGGATTGCTGTTGTCAGAGGACTTCGGTGACCATTTTAGGGATAATTTAATCTCTTATTACCCCTGTAGTTTGCCTTTTTTGATGCGGTCAGTATTCTGTCCAACCAGTTGAATATCTGATGTCATCTGTCCAAGGGTAATATGTTAAAACGGCTTTCCTATTTCTTCCATAAATTGTTCTGCTTGGTGTTTCCCTTTTAATACGTGGTTGCATTAGAGAGAATGGCTTGCTTCAGTGTTGTTCGTTAGCCAATTTATTTCAGTGCCAGATACTTTTCAGATGGTGTGTTTATTTCTCGTCAAATAAACAGCTTTGGTTACATTTCCTTTAGTCTTCCTGGCTCTTATCCCCTCATGTTCCTCACCCTTCATTAAGACAACCCTGCCGGTTCTCCCCATAAGCAGCCTGTGTCCATCTTGCAGGATTTGTAGTAATAACTGTTATTCTTACATCAGTTCTTCAAATAACAGCTGCCCCTTTGGTTGGGGTCAGCCTCCTCCTCTGCTTTGACTGTCACACGCTCAGTTCCTTGACTTCAGCCGTCATCCTTTTCTTTTTTTCTGGGGGAGTTTATACTCTATCTTGTTATTTACATTCAGTTTCTTGTAGATATCATACAGTTAAGTTTTGTTACCCAATTCATGAATCTCTGCTTTTTAATTGAAAATTGGACACTATTTACATTTGATGTAATCATTAGTAAACCAGAACTTAAATCTACTCTCTTACTATTTGCTTTCCATTTTTCTTCTTTTGTTTTTTTCCCCTTTTCCCTTTCCCCTGCTCTCTTTTGGATTGATCACAAGGTGAGTTAATGTGGTTTTCTTTATGTTCATTCTGCTTGGGATTTGTTGAGCTTAGGTCTGTGATTTTACAGTTGTCATTGGTCAGCCATCATCCGTTTTTCAGATGGCTAAACTCAAGGCTGATGGGTATTTTAGAGGCAGAGCCTGGATGCTTTGTTTCTGAGTCTTTGGAATAAGGCCTTGGGCTTTGGCAGAGTTGCATTCTGATGGACAGAGCCAGTCACCTAAAGAGTTTCTAACTATCCTCTCATCTTTACTCTGTCTTCGGAAATATTTTTCACACACTGGGGGAAGATAACTTCCTGATCTTTTGGGTAAGATCAAGAAATCCTCATTTGTTGGGAAACACGACATTGATTTTTGCAATGGGGGTTAGAAAGGAACTTTCTCTGTACGTCTGGCCCTCTGCTTTTTTTGAAGGCTAAATTCTTCTCGACAAATGATATACTTTGCATCCCTACAGTAAATATTAAATTTTATATTTATCAACAGACATTGAAGGATCTGAGGATCTGTAGTCACCTCTGCCCTTTCTCCACAGTGCTCCCTGCTGCTTTCTTGTCCCCTGCCTTCCCCCAGCTTTATTACTTTTATTTTGGCTGAACAGTTACAAGTCTTCGCATGTTTTCCTTTATAAACAGCTTCATCTGTATATGAGATGATACAGTGTTCTTTAAATTCCTTTTCATTTTTATCCCTTTATCTTCACGTACTACTTTTGTTGTTTCTAAGAAGGTAAACATTGATAGGTTCATCCACTCATTTTCCAAATACACATATGAAGTACCTATAATGTGCTACCTCTGAGCAGTAGGCCCATCCACAAATAGTGTAAGCCTCTGCGTTTATCTTGAAGTGCAGACACTCAGACAAATGTAATAAATGGGATATGAGTTGTAGCAGAGATAGGTACACAGTGGATGCAAAGTAATTCTTTCCTGGAAGTTGAGAAATGCTGTCCTCTGAGCTAGGTCTTGAATGAACAGGAGCTTATGAGGCACAACAGGAAGGGAGAAAGGGAATGGCATGTACCAGGATGGAGAGGCCTGACAAAGCTGGGTGTCTGGTGAGGTTGGCAGATGTCTGCAGGCTGATGTGGCTGGGGGGTAGTCCCTGTGGAAGGTGTGGAGGGTGATAAACTTGGGGATGTAAGTTGTGAGCTTCTTTACTGCCTGCAGTAGTAGTTGGCTTCATCTGTCTGGAGCCATGGGAGCCTGTAAGTGAGATACTATGTTTCTAGGGGGTGTTAATGTTGGACCATCTCAAGGAGAGCTCCTGACTCCAGTTCTCAACCTTGAGCTTTCATGCTGGAGATAAGTCTGTTCAGAGTCCTGGTTGGCACTTATTTGGCATGCCCAAGGCACCTGTGGACTTCTTATCATCTTTGAGCACTGGTCTGAACTCCAACCTCTACCCCTTTGCCTGCCTCCCTCTAGGAACTGGTTAGGGGTTTCCTAGGGTGGGGGTGGAATAGGCTCTGGGATGCAGAAGGGGAATGGCAGAGGATGAGCCTTTTCACACCCTTTGCTCTTCTTTGGCATCCCTGTCTGCTATTTCTTCAGATCTTGGCTTCTGCTTTCTTGCAAGTACACAGCCATTTTGGCTTCCAGCCCAGGTGGGAGAGGGAGAAAGAGCCTTACTTGAGCTCCTGTCTGAAAATAACCCAACTGGCACTGCTCAGGAACAAGATGTTCCCAAGAGGTCAGCACCTCAGTGTTGATGTCCAGCAGTCCCTGCTGTGAACTTTCTCTGCCCCACTTACCCTCAATCCAGGAACCTCTGTGGAGGGAGGTTGAGTGGGCTTCAGGGTCTCTGCAGCTGCCTCCGGGGCCTAGTATGGTGAGGTGATAGGGAGGTAAGGGAACCCACGCACCATGGGGAGACTGGGATGATGTGTGGGAGGCCCTGCAAAGTGCAGAAGAGCCTGGCCATGGCATCTTCTGGTCTATTGTAGGAAACCAGTGAATGCCTCTTAACAGACCCTACCTTGGAATGTTTGCCACAGTTGAGGTTGCCTATTAGTCTCTGGACGTCAGAATCCTAGCTGCCCAACATCCTGCGCCAGTAACTGGGGGTTTTGTCAGCCTTAGTTCTCTCCAAACAGATGCATTTGAAAACTTGATGGAGAAGACTAGATCAGAGTTATTCAATAAAGTTAATAAAGCCAAGTACTGTAGTGGGTGCTCAATAAATAGTTCCTGCATGATGAATTAATTGAGCTAAACTCAAGATGAGTCTTGAAGGACTAGTGGGAGTAAGCCCTGAAAGAAAGCGGAGGTCTAGCCAAGTCACAGAGGCCTGAGAAGACAAGGCCTGGTGGAGGAAAGGGCGGGTGGTGAGTTTGGCTGTCTCTGAGAGGGCAAGCGGCGGTGCGAAGTTGGGAAGCTCAGGCTGTGCCTGAGCCGTGGTGCAGAGCCAGATGGAAGATGGCGTCTGGAGCAGTCGTTCGCCTTCTGAGTGAGCGAAGAGGGTTCCGGCAGTCCATCAATGCAGGATGCCCCCTCCCCGCCTACTTCCCGGCGGCGGGAGAGACCAGCGGGAGCTGGGGTGGGACAAATCAGAGACGCTGGCCACCTAAAGGTGGCCCTGAGCTCAGCATTCGCAGTGTCCGGCTCAAAAGAACTTAAGTTTGGAAATGAGGAACTGGGTCGCGCAGGGGTGGGGGGCGTGCCCCCCGACATTGTTCCTGACCCGCAGTGCACACGAGCTATCTGTCCTGAGCCGTCCGGGAGGTTCCGCTTTAAGGGGCGGGCAGGGGCGGGGCTCCGCAGCCAATTCCCCAAGGGCGCGCTAGCTGCGCCGCAAACAGTCGTAAGCTACGCGGAGTCTCGGGACGCCGGGTGACCGTTCTGGGGCCGGGAGGTTGGAGCAGGGCGACAGCCACCATCTGACCGCTAGCTGCGTCGTGTCGCCGGTTCCGCAGGCACCATGAGCCAGGACACCGAGGTGGACATGAAGGAGGTAGAACTGAACGAGTTGGAACCCGAAAAGCAGCCGATGAACGCGGCGTCGGGGGCGGCGGTGGCTGTGGTTGTGTCGGGCGGCGCCGAGAAGAACGGTCTGGTGAAGCTCAAGGTGGCCGACGACGAGGCGGAGGCGGCGGCCGCAGCTAAGTTCACGGGCCTGTCTAAAGAGGAGCTGCTGAAAGTGGCAGGCAGCCCCGGCTGGGTGCGCACCCGCTGGGCTCTACTGCTGCTCTTCTGGCTCGGCTGGCTCGGCATGCTGGCGGGCGCCGTGGTCATCATCGTGCGGGCGCCGCGCTGCCGCGAGCTGCCGGGGCAGAGATGGTGGCACAAGGGCGCCCTCTACCGCATCGGCGACCTGCAGGCCTTCCAGGGCGACGACGCTGGCAGCCTGGCCGGTGAGAGCGGTGCACCCCCGCCCCGCGCGCCCCTGGCTGAACTGGTCTCCGGCTGCGACCCCATCCCCAGATTGACCCATTAGGTACCGGGGGCCGCACCCTGGGACGTAGTTCCTTTCTTGGAAGAAAACCGCCCCTCTCCCGCTTTCACGAGGGCAGCTGACTCAGCATCCCCCGCCCCCGCGCATCCAGGAGCCAGTCGCAGCCGGTTTCTGAAGCAATGTGCCTGGCTGCTTACGTCAGCTCTAACGAGTCCCATGATCCAGACTCACCCTTCACACTGTGTCCCGGGGAAGGGAGATTAGGGAGATGGGGGTTTCTTAGAGGGGTCTCACTTTAACTCTACTTCCTCATTTCAGGCCTGAAGAGGCATCTCGATTACCTGAGCACCCTGAAGGTGAAGGGCATTGTGCTGGGCCCAATTCACAAGAACCTGAAGGATGATGTCACTGGGACCAACTTGGAGCAGATCGACCCCGCTTTTGGCTCTAAGGAAGATTTTGACAGTCTCCTGCAATCGGCTAAGAAAAAGAGTGGGTGTCCTAGAGTTGGCAAGGGCAGCTAGGAAGGGCTTTGCCTTCTGGCCAGAGGAAGGACAGGATCTCATCTTTGGTTTACTCTTGACTGGCTGAGTTTTCCTAGGGCAGGTCCAGGGAGATTAGGCTTCATCCTAAAGTGGATTTGTCAGGCAGTTCAGAGACTTTCTATTTGGATGTACAATCATTTAACCTCTCGGCTTCAGGGCCTTTATTTGTAGATCCTAGATTTCTACTAAATACGTGGTTTTTAAACCTGTGAAAGAATGGATCCTTTTGGGAAAAAAAATCCAAACAAAATCTTGTCTTACTTTAACAGGGTTCACTTTGTGGTTGGACAGCTCAGGGGCCCATACCTCTCAACCTCTTGTACTGTACCACACGCCTTGTGCCCTGTAAGAAAGATCTTGAGCTCACCTTCCCTCACATCTGTTTCAGTGGAATGACTTTTGCCAGAGTTCAAATCTAAGATTTTGTATCATTATGTAGGAAATACTTTACAGGCTTGTGTCAGTTGATTTCCTCTTCTCCCCGTGAGATTTTCTTTCTCACTTGTGCCTGTTCCTCTGTGTTCTAGGCATCCGTGTCATTCTGGACCTCACTCCCAACTACAGGAGCCAAAACTCCTGGTTCTTCCCCACTGAGATTGGCGTTGTGGATTCCATGATGAAGGTGAGTGTGTGGGTGCCCGTGGCAGGTAGAGCTGCAGGTTGGGGCCAAGGCTGTCCTGAGTGACAAGCCCTATAAACCCAGAATGAATGGCTCCTGCTGAGGGACCCCTGGCTCCTCTTGAGCCCAGCAGGCTTGCTCTTCCCACAAGCAGGCTAGGCCAGAGTGCACCCCTGTTTTTCCTTGTTCCTTTTCTGATTCATTTTTCTTATTTCCTTGATTCTGATGGTAACAGTGCGAGGGAGGGAATTTCTCAGATGTCAATCCGAGTTTGATTTCTTGTCCTTTTGGGAGAGGAAGCCCTTTCTCTGTGGGAGTCCCATCCTGTCTGGTTCCCATTTCTTGTTTGATGTGTTTTGGAGTGGAGCCCAGTCTGAAATTGTAAGCAATGGGGTCTTATGTGTCTGGGACTATGCCAAGTATTTCATAAACATTTTCTGATCCCCTGTATAACTACACAAGGTCCCTCTCCTTGTGCCTGTCTGTAAATGGGGAAGCTAAGGTTCAGAGGGCCTTCATGGGATCTGAGGTCCTGAGTATTCTATGATCTGCCTTTCTGAGTAAAGGTATGTGCTCAAACTATACACCAAGCTGGGGGCAGGGCACTGGAGGTCACTGGGGCTCCTAGTGTGGCCTGGGCTCTAGGACACTGACCCTGCTGGCAGCCAGGATTCTGAGGTAGAATTTCCCAGCATTTCCATAGGACCCTTGGGGCCATCCAGGTCAGCCTTTGCTAATCGCTGGGAGACCATTAAAAGTTACAAATAAGGGAACGTTTTCTGATGGTATGGCACAAGGATTGGAAGCTTCAGATGAAAACAAAGATGAAATAAGAGAGCGCATGGAGTGAGAGAAAACGGAGCACAGAGGCCCTGGGAGTGGGGTTCCATGTTAGGTGCCCATGAATGTGAGGGCTTCAAGCCAGGACCTGTCTGCAGAGCTGGCTCTTCTTTTCAGGTCTTCATCTACCCTGCCCTGGGGCTGTGCTTTGAACTTCACTCTTTCATCCTTGGCCTTGTCTGCCTGGCTCTCTTACTCACACCCTCCCCAGGCCTTGGAACACTGGGACAGGAGTAGGTACACAGTCTTGGGATCTTGTCTCTCTGCTGCTCTCTGATTGTGATCTTGGGCATGCCTCCTTGCTTCTCTGAGACTGTTTTCTACATCTCTAAAATGAGTATACTAGCATTCCATACATGCTAAGGGTTAAATGAAATTCTGTTTATGAACATTCAGTGCCCTGCCCCCAGCTTGGTGTATAGTTTGAGTGCATACTTTTTTTCTCTTGGGCCTTTTCTGTAGGTGTCAAGTGAAGCTGTGTGATTTGCCATGGGCAGGAGTAGACACGTGAAATGCTGTAGCACTAAGAGAATCAATGATGTGTTAGAATGGGAGGGATCCAAAGGCTAAACCTTTTTTTTAATTTTTATTTTATTAAGGTATTATTGATACACATTCTTATGAAGGTTTCACATGAAAAAACAATGTGGTTACTGCATTTACCCAAATTATCAAGTCCCCACCTATACCCCAATGCAGTCACTGTCCTTGGGTGTAGTAAGATGCCACAGAGTCACTGTTTGCAAAGGTTAAACCTTTATGATAGAGGTGGGAAAGTGAGGTCATTCAAGACAAGTGACTCCCAACGTCATGGGGAAGCACGTGGTAGACAAGGTTTAGTGTGGTTTGGAATTTTCTGAGCCTTTGCATCAGAGTATTGATATCTTTCCTATGTTCTTTTGCCCTCTGCCCCATAGAATGCTCTGAACTTTTGGCTACAGGCTGCTATAGATGGGTTCCAGGTTCGGGACATGGAGAACCTGAAGGTGAGTTTCCTTTCCATGTGAGATGCAGAGCTTGAGTGAGAATAGAAGGACTCTCCAGGGCCTGGTAGTGTTCCCTGCTTCTTGACTCTGCTTTTTTCCTTTTAGGATGCGTCTTCACTCTTGCCTGAATGGCAGAACATCACGAAGAGCTTCAGTGAAGATAAGTGGGTACCACACCCACCCCATCCCAGCCCCATCATGGGAACCCCTCAGAGTGCTAGGCCTAAGGAAGGGGTTGGTTCCTAGTCTAAAGAACGTTCTTCACCTCCATTCTTCCTTTCTTATCCTTTACCAACGTTACCCCCTGCTCTTCTCTTTGCAGGCTCTTAATTGCAGGTACTGAGTCCTCAGACCTTCAGCAGATCCTGTACCTACTGGAATCCACCAAGGACCTGTTGTTGACTAGCTCATACCTGTCAAACTCCAGTTTTACTGGGAAGCATACAGAAGTGCTGGTCACCCAGTATTTGAACACCACTGGCAGTCACTGGTGCAGCTGGAGTGTGAGTACCACAGTGATGGGAGAGGGGGCGGGAGGCCTTTTAGAGGAAAAATTGTTGGGAGATGGAAGCAGAGGGGGACTCTGGGGCTAACTACTCCTGCCTCTACTCCTGCAGTTGTCTCAGGCAGGACTCCTGACTTCCTTTGTGCCGGCTGAGCTCCTTCGACTCTACCAGCTGCTGCTTTTCACCCTGCCAGGGACCCCGATTTTCAGCTATGGGGACGAGATTGGCCTGGAGGCAGCTACTCTGCCTGGACAGGTACCACTTGCTGCCTCCCAGCACAGTAGGGGAGGCTATAATCACCCATCACAGTGATTCTGTGGATGGCAGCAGGCAGGTGTGAGCCTTGCGGGCAGCTGCGCTTGAGCCTTAGTTAGCAAGCTAGTCGGTAGCTGTGTGGCCTTGGCAAGTTGCTTCACTTGCCTGGGTCTCGGTCATCTCTTCTGTGATACATCATTTCTTGTATGGTGGCGAGGATTAAATGAGGGCATATCGTAAACAGTGACGCCTGGTACCTGGTAGGTGTTCAATGAGGTAGCCGTCACTCCCTCCCTCACTTATGCAGGGACATTGGGCACTGTGCTAGGTTCTGCCCCCTCTGGGGACTCACAGCTTAGTGGGGGAACCAGATGAGTAGGAAGCACATGGCAGCCAGGGCTATGGTAGGGTAAGACTGTGAAGGCACTCAGCCTCAGCCAGAGGCCTGGAGGTGGGCACCTGAGCTGATATTTATAGAACTGGTCATTCCTTTTATTTCACATAGTTTTATTGAGTAATTCCTTCATGCCCCACACAAAGGATACAACCATGCAGAAAAGAGTTGGAGGTGGTGAAATTAGGTAATAAATGTAATAAAGATGCCAGGTGCTGCTTATGCAAAGGAAAACAGGATTGGACCTAAAGAATAGGAGATAGGGGGTATTTCACATTGAATGGCCACAGAGAACCTGATGAGACAACTGAGCAGAGAGTGGGAGAGGTGAGGGAGCCTCACCTGGGAGCTTGACTTCCTTGTCCAGTAGCAGGTGCAGATTTTGAGGCTCTGCATGGATGGAGCTGGGAACAGACAGAGGAGTTAGAAAGAGCGGGCCCAGGCCTTGTTTAAGTGCTATTTTCCTTCTTTGCAGCCTGCAAAGGCCCCAGCCATGCTCTGGGATGAATCCAACTTCCCTAACACCTCAGGACCTGTAAGCGCCAACATGACTGTGAAGGTGAGGGTTCCAGGTGGACTGGTGACTTGTAGGAGTTGGTACCCAGGGGCACCCTTCATTGCATCCTGCCCTGTCTTCACCATTTACAGGGCCAGAACAGAGACCCTGTCTCCATCCTCTCCTTGTTCCGGCGCCTGAGTGATCTGCGGGGTAAGGAGCGCTCCCTGCTGCACGGAGACTTCCATGCCCTCACCTCGGGGCCTGACATCTTCTCCTACATCCGCCTGTGGGACCAGAACGAACGGTTCCTGGTAGTGCTCAACTTTGGGGGTGTGAGCCGACCTGCCAGGTTGGGCGTGTCCAGCCTGCCTGCCAGTGCCAGCCTGCCGGCCAGGGTTGATGTGGTGCTCAGCACCTGGCCAGGCCCAGGCCGTGAGGAGGGCACGTCTCTTGAGCTGGAGCACCTGAACCTGGAGCCCCACGAGGGGCTGCTGCTCCGCTTCCCCTATGTGGCCTGACCAGGACCCGCTATCCTTCCCCTTTCTTCTCCAGCCTCTTTGAAGTTGTGGTTTCTCTCTTTCTCTTTTTTTTTAATGTCATGGATTACAAGTGAACCCCCAAATAAGGTGTTTATTGGCTTCAAATAAAAGTCACCCCTGCCTAGCAAGGTCTTGTCTTCCCTCCACCCCTCTGTATCAGCAGGAATTTCTCTCCCTGGCTTTCCCTCTCACCCCTGGACATGCCCCCTTGTGATCAGGGCAAGAGAGTTCCGTGCATCTGCTCTAGCCCCGCGAGGAAGGGGCCTGCCAAGCTCAAAAGAGCAAAGAGGCGTCAGGCCTGGGACTGGCATCCGTGCCTCCTCACCCAGGCTGGGCCAGAGGGCCATGTGCTCTCTTGGGGAATCTTGGGTCTTACTGACTCCTTATTTCCCTCAGCAGTGTCTCAGCCAGGTGTGGTCAGTCTCCTGTTCGTGTAGACTTGGCCTTTTAGGGAGAAGGAGTGGGAGTGGGGTGGCCTGTTCTCTAAAGGATACTAGAGGTCATTCATTCAGTAAAAACTTACTGCACACTCAGCATGTGCCAGGAACTGTCCTGGGTTCTGGGGCTACAGGAGG
Organism: Phataginus tricuspis; assembly: GCA_029783875.1. Lineage (NCBI taxonomy): Eukaryota > Metazoa > Chordata > Mammalia > Pholidota > Manidae > Phataginus > Phataginus tricuspis. The sequence goes on along the minus strand of JAQQAC010006904.1, from coordinate 11,865,368 downwards.
GAACAAAGCACAAAAATCCCTCCCTCCTTGGGGCTTATCTTCTAGTGAAGAGGCAGAGAAGAGGATGAATAAGGTTTAGTGTGGCAGATACGGTGATAGTGTTCAAAGAGGAAAAAGTGAAGCGGGAAAAGAGGTAGGTGTTTGGGGGTGGGGGCAATTTGAGGTGGGGCCGCAGGAGGCCTCATCACGGAGATGACCTTTGAATAAAAGGCTTGAAAGAAGGGAGAGTTACCTTGCCAGGTACCTGGGGAGGGGCCCTCCATTGCCCAGGCTGGGAGCACGCTTGACACTTGAGGATGCAGTCTGCTTGATAAAGGTCAGGCAGAGAATGGAGGTGGTGGTAATGCAGTACAGAGTTTGGCAAAGTGCAGTTAGAGGGCACAGTCCCCATTCAGGCACCAGCTGTGAGTTCGGGTCCCCATGTCCCTCCTTGGTGTGTAACTCGCCAGAATGACTCACAGAAATCAGGAACAGACTAAGATTACAGTTTTATTAGAATAGGAACCAACCAAAGGAGGGACACAGCAGAATCTGGGAGGGTCCAGAAGGGGCCTCCTGTGATTGTCTTTTCAGTGGAATCCCAGACGCAAGACCTCCTGGTATGTAACTTGCCAAGCAGCTCACCTGAGCCTTTGGGGTCCAGAGTTTCTTGGGGCTTAAAATCACAACACCCACGTGGCTGACCTTTACTCTCCAATTCCCCCAGAGGGCGTGTGTCCCAAAGCCGCCATCACAAGTCACATTGTTAGACTGCTGTCTGAAATGCCCAAAGACATTCCTGTCAGGCAGGACATTCTCAGGGCCTAGAGGTCACCTCCCGGTAGCTCAGGGCAAAGACCAGGATAATTCTTCCCTACACAGGGTCTGAGTAGCCGGGGGAGTTGCTGGGTTTTGAGCAGAGTGACGGTCTGACTTTGATGTTAGGCTCACTGGCTGCTTGACTAGCAGGGAGGCTGCTTAGGAGGGTTACTGCTGCTGTGGCAGTACTAAAGGGCTCACTGGGATGGGAGCCGGGGAGGTGGTAGGAAGTGTTTGGATCCTGTGTTTATTTTGCTTAGAGCTACAGGATTTCCTGTTGGATCCTGCTGCAGTTGTCAGGATTCTTAGGTCGGCCTTGCAGCAGTGGGGTTGGGTTAAGTTTGGCCCTCCTAGCTTGCTTCTAGGAAAGGGCGCTGGTGCCTGTGGGGTGGGGCTTGGGTTGGGCCTGGCCTCTAAGGGTGTCCTGGTGTAGGGGACAGAGAGAGATTAGATGCCCCCAGAGAGGGCTCGGTTCTTGGTTCTTGTTTGCTCACTTGTGTTTGCTTTGCCTTGTACCTGCCCAAGGGCTGTGAGGGGGAAGAAGTGTACTCAGCACATCCTCTGAGGCCCTCCCAAGCACAGTTCCTGAGAAGACACACCCAGCAGCCCCCGCTGGACGTTGGCTCCCTCCTGAGAGCCCTTCCTTTTTCTGGCCCTTGTCTTACTTGGGTCTCTCTTCCTGAGGCTCCCCACAACCCCACCTTGGGCCTTTCCCCAGGTCCCAGCTCCAGCCTTCCTGTTTCCCTCTTCTCTGCCCTCTGGCCAACAGTTTGTATCGTGTTGCTACAGATGGAGCCTCCCCCTCATGATTGTGTGCTGTATAATTCACTCTGGACCTTCATTTTTTAAAAATATTATAAAATGCACATAACAGAATTGACCATATTAACCATTTCTAGGTGTACACTTGAGCAGCATTAAGTACATTCATACTGTTGTGCCACTGTCACCACTAGGAACTTTTTCATCATGCTGAGCCAAGACTACCCATATTTGTTTTTAAAATAGAAAATGATTAAACCAAAAATTAAAAGACATTCAAATTTCTAGTGGTGCTGGGTGGGCCCAGGCAGTACCCTGACCTCTGTGCTGGAGGGGACAGGTGAGAACATGAATTTGCAGGCCTCCTGGAATCTTCCAGAGCTGTATCATGGGGGCCCCCTCACTCTCACCCCAAAGAAGGAAACGGCCAGATGCAGTCACTGAAGTGTCTCAGCTCCTACCAGCCTGTGGAGGAGGAACTGTCTCTCCTATCACCACAGTTGAGCAAGGTGGCCAGACTACCTCTGAGCTGACGGCAGGAGTCACTCGAAGCAGAGGTGGGCCAAGAGCAGGCAGCTGCACAGGGAAGGCCCTCTGCTGTCCATTCACTTAAAATGTTTTGAGTGTCTGTTCCTAGTACTACCCTCAACTTCCTGGCTTCAGGGCGAACAAGACCCTCTACTCTCTCACGGTTTCCAGTCTCCAAAGGACCAAGTGCTTGGAATTCTAAGCACTGGAAGCCATCTCTCAAGGGGTCAGGGCACTTTTATGTTGCTCTAATTTATGTTAATGATGGAGAATAGGTTACATGTTCCTCATACTATGGTCTGTGTTCCTTTCTGTCATACTTTCCATGTTGTGTTATAATTATTTGTAAATCTCCAATCCCTAGTGGGTTCTTTGAGAGTAGAAACTGGCTTTTAAGAAAAAAATTTTTTAATGAAGTGTAGCTGATATACAATATTCTGTTAATTTCAGGTGTACAATACAGTTATTCACCAGTTATGCACATAGTGAAATGCTCACCATAGAAAGTGCAATTACCATTTGCCACCACACAGTTATTGCAGTATTACTGACTATATTCCTTACACTGCACTTTCATCTCCATAACTTATGTCATAATTGGAAGTTTGTGCTTCTATCCCCTTCACCTATTTGGCCTATTCCCCAACCTACCCTGTGGCAGCCACTAGTTCTCTATGTTAGGGAAGGGTCAAGGGCACTTTTAAGTGAGCTAATAGGTTCACTGAGGTTTCACCTTTTTTTAAGTCACTGTGATAACAGCTATGAGGACTCTGGAGACCTTGTTTACAGAGGAGGCTGAGGGCTCAGAAGTAAAGGGACCCTCTTGGACTCAGCACTGGAATTGTCATTTGAACCCAGGTGGTGGCACTGAATTTGGTCTTTCCACACGGTCCCTAGCCAAATACCTGCCCTGGGCTGGGGAGGGGACTGACATCTGAGTCATTTTCCCAGGACCAGACAATGTGCTAAATATGGGGGCATAAAAGGACTAAAATCCCACCCCACCGTTCTGGCTTCCCTGACTGGAAGTGGAAGCAGATATGTGAGTAATTGCTATGCTGAGTAAAGGCTGGGGGCGGTGGAGGCCTGTGGGTTACAGAGGAAGTATTTAACCCAGGAGCGGGTGGGGAAGCTTCTGGAGCCTTCGTTTGAGCTGAGGCACCAGCAGGTGTTCGTGTGACCCACAGTGCTGCCCAGTAGAGGGGTCATTATGTGTAGTCGCTCAGTTGAAACAGCATGGTGAGCGTGAGGACTGCAGGCAGCATGGTTTTGGACAGTTGGGAACAGTGGTGGGAGCCAACCAGAGGCTGGAACACAAAGGGCTTTAACAGCCATGCTCAAGTCATCTGTACTTTGTCCTGTGTGTAGATTAGTGGTTCCCACCCAGGTTATGCAGAATCCTCTGGAAGTATCTCCCCCACTAAACATCCACTTAAAAGGGAATCTCCAAGGGTGAGCCTGGGGGTCTTATTTTTCACCAGCTTTCCAAAATGGTTCTCATGGCAGTTTGGGAATGACTAGATCAACATTTCCCACATTTGCTCAGTTATGCCTGAGGTCAATAACTATAAAATTCCTGGTTTTTCTCCTGGATGTATTATTGCAGCAGGTCGGATTGGACTCCAGACTACATGTAGCAAGCTTAGATAGGAACAAGAAAGGAACTTGGCTCTCATAGGCAGGGAAACTGCTGAAACACCATTGGGGAGGAGTGGTATGGTCAGGTTTGAGCTCTGGAAAGCTTGCCCTGGCTCTGCTGTTGTGGAGAAAATGGAGGGGGGTCACGACTGGGGCAGGAAGCCATTTAGGGGGCTGTTGCCTAGGAGGGATGGACTTGATCTAAGGAGGAGAAAGGGGCTGTGTGGTGGCTTCTGAGTTCCTGGCCTAGGTGACCAGGGAGCAGGCTGGGGCCATCAAGCTGAGTAAGGGAGGCAGGAAGAGAAGCACCGTGGGCAGGAAGGCGGTTGGCTCCAGGGACGTGTGCCGGGTTCAGGTGTCCTTGGACTTGCAGGTGGAGGTTTCCAGCAGGAGAGGGTCAGAGCTCATCCGAGGAGTCGGGGGGCAGAGGGGTTCACACCCGGAGTGTGAATGATGCCCTGGTGAGTGTGTGGGGTGAGAAGGGCAGAGGGGGGAGGTTGGAGCCCTGAGGACTGGCAACGTTTACCGACAGACAGTGGAAGAGTGACCCAAAAGGAGGGAGGACGGAAGAGAAGAGGAGTCCTGGGGGTGGGGATGGGAAGGCAGGCAAGAGAGACAAGGCAGGTGTCAGAGCAAAGCTGTCCCAGGCGGCCTTCAGTTTGGCGACGCGGAGATCATGGTGGTCTGCTGGTAGTCCCCCAGAGCACTGCCAGGGCATGGTAGGGACATGGATGTCTCTAATTTTAAGGGTGGGAGGGGTTTGTACAAGTTTCTAGATAGTATCAGCTGGAGTTCCTGGTTTTCTTTGGCAGCGAAGTAATTTACTGAAAGGCCATCAGGAACTGCCCGGAGGAGGCAGGGCCACACTTAGAAAATGGGTAGGAAGCAAGTGCCAAGCAGCAGGAAGCACAGCCTTCTGTGAACTGGAACAGCCCGGGAGCCTGCCGCCGAGGCGCATGTGGTTGGGCACAACTGCGGGCAGTGAGGTGTGAGTGATGTTGAAATTCAGAATGTGCTCCACTTGCAGTGCCCTGCACGTCTTAAGTCCGGGCCGGAAGGGGAGAGGGCTCTGTTCAACTGCCAGGTCACACACCATGGTAACGTAACTGCACTGGAGGGGTGCCCATTTCTGACTCTGCAGCCTGTGGGGCATCAAAGTGGAAATGTCAGGATGGTAGCGGGACGTACTGCTCTGACCTTCATGCAAAGAGCTGGCTGGGGACGTGAATTTGGGAGTTGTGCATACAGGTGGCATTTAAAGCCACTGGATGACAGGCGGTGACCAGGAGGGTGAGTGTAAGGAGGGAAGAGAAGAGGAGCACGGGCTAAGGACCAAGCCCTTCAGAGGTGGGAGGAATGAGGAACTGGCAGGAGACTGAGAAGGGGGCAGGGAGGCAGGCAGGAGGGTGCGGCCGTGGAGGGCAAGCAAGGAGGAAATGGTCAGTCCTGCCGAATGCTGCTGGGTGGCCAAAGCAGAGGACAGAAGTTTGGTGTGGGGCCTATCAGCATGCAGATCTTTGGTGACCTTGACAAGAGTAGTTTAGATTGAAGCTGGGGCAAAAGCCAACTGGGAGGAGTTTAGGGAGAATTTGGAGGCAGTCACTATAGACAGTGGAGTTGTTTAGGAAGAGAGAAAATGAGGCAAAGGCTGGAGGATGAAGGGTGGGGCCGAAAGGCTTTCATTTCCTTAAGATGGGAAGGGATGATAGCATATTTGCTTCAGTAAAGATGGGAACATCACGGAGAGGAGTCTTGCTGGATGCATGCCTTAAGGCTGGGAAGGAGGTTGGGAATCCTGCAGGGACTGGGGAAGAGGGCTGGCTTTACAGGGAGCTGGTCAGAGAAGGCCAGGCCTATGAGTGTACAGCTGGTGGGTAGGTGAGGTGGGAGCTCATGCAATTCCACCCACGGATGGCTTTTATTTTCTCAGTGAAACAGGCAACAAGGCTATCAGTTGAGAGTGAGGATCGGGGTCTCCCAAGATTTGGAGGTTTGAGGAGAGGAGAGGGAGTATGAACAAACGCCCAGAACCTCCCTATCCAGTGTCTGGGGGCTAGGAGCAGCCACAGCACCTAATGTTAGAAAGGCAGTCTCAGGCCCACCCCAGAATCTGAATCTACTTTCTAGAACAGGTGACTCGTGCACAGTCAAGCTGGACGAGCCCTGACGTAGGAGAACGGTAGGGCCACTGTTTGAGGGAAATGTGGATGGATTGCCAGCCAGCGCGAATGACCCACGTCAGACCTGCCTTCGTTTCTCTTGGTGCTGACTAATGGAATTTCAGCAAACTTGGCCTTGAAAATTCCAGGTCCTTCTAACTGGTGGTGACCAAAAAACCCAACCCAAACGAAAAGAAAACAAAAACCCCAAACCCCAAAACCCTCACTGTCATAAAAAGAAACTGTTCTCTCCTCTTCAGAAGCCACAGAAATAAAAGCAAATTCTTTCCTGCATCATAAAACCATCCTTGCAAATGTTACTTCTTGTTAGACAATCAAATTTAAGAGGCTGTTGCTTTGTCCTGTGAAAGTAACCTTTAACTTTTAAAAAGTAGCGATTCTGATTGCTTGTCTTCCTTAATAATGCGTTGCCCTGGCAATAATATTTAAATCGACATCTCTGTTTTCTAGAAGGTATAAATACCTGCGGGTTTTTTGTTAAGCCAGAAGGGGAGCATTGACACATTCCTGTTCTCCCACGTATAAGAGCGAAAATAATCCCTGGGACTGCAAGATTTCTTAAACAAAGGGTTGGAGTCTCGTCTCATTTCAGTTTGCACCCAGGAGGCCAGGAGAGAAGTGAGAGGTGAGAACACCTCGGGGAATAAGGCCAGGGCTCTGCCCGAGGCCAAGTATAGGGACACTCAGATAGTACCAGGAGGCCCACTGGCTGAGGTCAGGAACCTTGCATTGGTTCTGGTGCCAATCTATGAAGTAGCAGGAATATTTCCCAGCAGCGCATGACAGCCCATGTGTAGGATTGGAGGAGAGGGCTGATGGGGTTGATCCAGGGTGGTCAATTGGCAGTGGAAACCAGGGCCTGGGGGTCTCTGGATACTTGTGCTATGGGTGAAGGAGTGCATAGTTCAGGTTTCTCATGGCAGGAAGAGTGATGGCAGGGGAGGAGGCTGGAAGATTGGGAGAAAGAGGACCGGAGCGGAGTGAGGCGTGAGAGTGAATGACACTCCCCTCGAGGGAGCGGGTGAGGACTTCGGATGCAGCTGATATGGGGTACAGGGCGAGGTCCCCACGGCTGAAGGGTGAGTCATGATACTGGCACTGCGAAGTTGAATGAGCCACCCAGCCTGTGTGGCAGCCAGGATTAAGAGAAGAGCATGGGCTTGGAGCTCATTTGGGATGGACTCCTTGTTCTACCCCTGTTGAAACTGATTAACCTCAGTTTCTTCATTCTGAGATGATCCGAACTGTTTTTACTACAAGACCTCTGACATCAAATGTGTGGGGTTTTTTTTCTCACACCAACCGATCCTCTGATTCTGACACTGAGTGGGGCAGTTCTGACCCTATCTACCTGGAGTCAGTATCAGATCCCACAAGTTAAGGAAGGGCTCAGTCCCATAAAAGTGCCTCCATTCGAGATGCCAGTTGGAAGTCCCAGGTTGTCACAGGTACTGTTACAGTAGGTAAGATAGCCAGACAGGAGCAGGGAGGGGGCTGGGGACTTTGGCTGTGTTTACATTTGGTTAGGTGCTTGTTTATATTCTAAACATCCTGTGTAAACTGTTCTTGCAGGATGTGGGGAGTGAGGGTATAGAAAAAAGACCTGCCAAGACCAACTGTTTCCAACATGGAGGAGAAGTTGACCCTGACTTCACCTCAAAATGCATTATGTGCTCATTAGCATATGAAATATCCCACTGCCAGGCACCATGACAGTTCTGAGGCAGACCATTTAAGGACAAAAAGAGGGAGTCTATCCTATTTCCTGGAAATCCCCCGCCTATTCCCAGAGAACACTGACAAATATTCCACCCCCTGCTCAGACTCCAGCTATAAGACCACCCAGCCCGAGCCTCTCCATGCCCCTCATCTCTGGAGCCCGCACGCACTCCCTCCTTGAGTGTGGACTCTTGCTTTATTAAACTACTCTTTGCTTGTACCTGCTTGACCTGCTTGTGAATTCTTTCTCCATCAAAGTCACGAACGCTTTTCTGGTTTAGGTCCCACCTAGTGTGCCGGGCCGACTGGCCATAAATAAATGCAGTGGGTTCCCATAATGCTCTCCTCAGGTTCGAGAGTTCTCTAGGACTATGCCCAGAACTCAGGAAAGTGCCTTACTGTTGCCAGTTTATTACAAAGGTTGAAATTCTGGAGCAGACAGATGGAAGAGATGCATGGGGCAAAGTTTGAGGGAGGGAAGGTGCATACAGGGTTTCCATGTCCTGTCGGGGCACAACACCCTCCCAGCACCCTGTTGTGTTCCCCAACCTGGAAGCTCTCTGAACCCCAAACTCCATCACTTAGGAGTTTTATGGAGTTTCCGTTATGTAGGAATGATGAATTAAATCACTGGCCATGCATGATTAACTCAACCTGCAGCTCTTCCTCCTTCCCCCAGGTCAGGGGTGGGGCTGGAAGTTCCGATCCCCGATTCACACAGTTGGTTCCTCAGGCAACCAGCCTCCATCCTGAGCTATCTAGCCCCCCCACCTCTCCTGCAAAATCTCATCTCATTACCATAAACTCAGGTGTAGTAAGGGGCCTACTGGGAATGACAGGATACTCTCTTTCTCCCTCCATTAGTCCAAGGGTCTAGAAGCTCAATGTCAGAAACTAGGGACAAAGACCAAATATCTATTTCTTATGAAGTCACAGACAGAGATAATAACATCCATCTTGAGGGATTTTCAAGAGTCACAAAGAGAGTTTGTCCTCAGTCAGAGGGGAAGAAAACAGGAGTCACAGAAGCTGATGGGCTTCCTGTCTGGTTCCCAGTTGCCCAAGACAGCAAAAATGTCATATAATAATGATCCTTTAATGTCTACTATTTCACAGACAATGTCCCGGATGCTTTACTGATCCTGAGGGGCTGTGGTCTACGTGTGCGCCCCCTGCGCTTGGCTGGGCAGAGGCACGGGAGCACGAGAAAGGGAAGGTGAAGGGCACAGGTGCTGGGGAAGGGAAGTTCAAGGTGTAACAGCCCAGCACAACTATCTTTTTTACAAATGAGGAAACTGAGGCTTGGCATAATGAAGTGATTTGTTCAAGTTCACAAACTTGGGCTCCCAAATGCTTGCTTTGTAATTTCCTGAGTGATAAGGGTGTTAGGATCCTCTTCTGTTCCAATGTTTGGTCTTTGATCCCTGATCCCAGTTCCTGACACAGAGCTCTTGAATCCCTTGGAATTTCCTGGGAGATAGATAGGAGTGTCTTTCGTTCCTGGTGGCTCCTGATAGCTTCATGGTGGGGGCGGTCATCAGAAAGACCAGGCCATCATTAGATGCTTGGACTTTTTAGCCCCATCCCTCATCCTCCAGGAAGGTGAGAGGGGCTAGCAACTGAGTTTATAATCTATCATTCCTACATGATGAAGCTGCCATAAAAATCTCTAAAGTAGGGGGTTCAGGGAGCTTCCAGTTTGGTGAACACATCCATGGGCTGGGAGGGTGATGCACACCAACTCCATGCGTACAGAAGCTCCAAGGCGTGGGACCCTCCCTGCCCCTGCCCTATGTACCTCTTCATCTGGGTCCTTTATCATATCCTTTACATAACCAGTAAATGTTTTTCCCTAAGCTCTGTGAAAAAAATCATTGAACCTGAGGAGGGGGTTGTGGGAACCCTCAAGTTGTAGCCAAATCAGACAGAAGTGTGGGTAACCTACCTCAGGACCCACTACTTACAACTGGTGTCTGAGGTGGGGACAGTCCTGTGGGACTGAGCTGTTAAACTGTGGGGTCTGACATTAACTCCATTTAGATAGTGTCAGAATTGACTTGTTGGACACCCAGCTGGTATTGGAGAATTTGTTGGTGTGGAAAAAAAATAAACCCCAAAACATTTGGAGTCAGAAATCAGTGAGTAGAGTTTTTTTCCTGTTAGTAGGACAAGAATATTCCAGGCAGAGGAACTGGAAGGATTTAAAAGCATGGAGTGGACTTGAGGCCTGTGCGAGCACCCCAAGAATTCCAGAGGGTGGGACTAGGGTCAGTGGTGTGAGGGGTCACCTACACTATTTAAGCAGGGCTGAATAGAAGGCTGCTGGAGGCTAAGGAGCTTGCATTTTTATCTCAAGCCACGGGCTAGTGGTTGGCAGGAGACTGACAGCATCAGATGTATGTTTTGGCGAAATCACTTTGGCTAAAGAATGGCGAATGGACAGGAATGGGACCAGTTAAGGTAGAGGTTAGCAAATGAGAGCTGGGGGCCCTGTTCTGGTGCTCACTGTGAGCTAAGAATGGGTTTTGCATTTTTAAACACTGAAAAACAAATCAAAAGAAGAATATTTTGTGACATGTGAAAGTCATATGACATTCAAGTCTTAGCGAAATTCAAAGTTTTATTGGACACAGCCATGTTCATTCACTTATGTATTGTTTATGGCTGCTTTGCCTACAATGACAGGGTTGAATAGTTGTGATACAAGGTAATATATGACATTAAGTACCTATGTAATATCCTTCATGTTGCCTCTTGGACCACAGAACCTAAAATATTTACTGTCTGGTCCTTTAAAGAAAATGTCTGCTAACCCCTGGATTAAGGGCTATTGTAGTATTTCAGACGAGGATAGTAACCAAGCGGATGGAGAGCACAGTGGAGCTAGGCGGGCCAGGATACCTGGAGGGAGAGTAGCTGCTGGGCAGGGGAACATAGGGCTGGACGGAAGAGCGATAGTAGTTTTCTATCCTCTTTTGTGTGATGGTTTGATGCCTGGAGTTGTGTGGTTTGTGTGTGTTACCAAAGATACTGAGAATAAAGACATCCCCTCAAACACTTTAGAGCCCAAGGCTGGTGTGGGGCACCTGGCATTCAAAAGGCTTTCATGCTGTAAAGGTGAGCCGGTACCTGTCTGAATGTCCAGCTGGATCAACATCAGTTCTGTAAAATCAGAGCCAGGCTCTAAGAAATGAAACCGAGGACTTCAAAAGCCTGGGGGAGGCACCCAGAGGTGGTGAAGGTTGTCCCTACATGCCAAGTCGGCCCTCTTCCATCTAACTGTCTGGTGAGGTTGGCATATGGAGAGAGGCAGGGCTTGCCTCTGCAGGTTTAGAGTCGCGGTAGCCAAGTGAGCGGATCCTTCCGGGGCCTTGGGTTCCTGCCGAGGTGTGGGCGCAGGAGCCATCTACTCTATCATTTGTCCTGAGGTCCTGTTCTCAAGGAGGCAGGCCAGGCAGGTTCTAAGTGCCGTTTCTTGGCAGGGCTATTCCCTCGATTGCCCGAAGACAGCGCTAAAGTGATAGGAGGGGAATAGAGGGGGCTGGGGGGCAGGCGGGAGCGGAGAGAACCCTAACTGGTGCCCCTTCTCTAGGCCTACTCCAACCTGGTAGAGAGAGGAGGAGGCACTCACAAGGCCGCCTCATTCTTTCCCTACTTCCTGTTCAGGCACTAAATGGCCCTTGTTTCTGGGGCCAAGAAGGACTCCCTCGGGGCTGGATGGTGTTTGGGGTGGACGGATGTCATGTCCCACCACCTTCTCCTGTAGGGCTCAAGCCATTTCCTCCTCCTCCTGTCAGCTGGATCTGCTGGAATCTTGTTTCAGAGGCTTGCAGGGCATAGATCCCATCTCTGAGAAGTTTCCTGGATTGCACACCCTCCCCCACCCAGACTTGCTCCCTGAACCCCCCTTCTCTATACCCTGTTTCTTTTCCCAGGGTTGGGGGGATGGAACTCTGAACTCTTTAAAGTCCAGGCTGGGGGTGTAGGGAAAGGTATGGGTCTGAAGCTAGACTTGGTTTCTGGCTTTAACCTTTGAGGAGCCTTGTCCTGTGGTAATGCTGATGAGAGAGACATTGAGGGGCTTTCCTTATGGTCTGTCTCACGCTCTCAACTCTTCCTCCAAGGGCTCATTCCCCTTTCAGAGAAGAGGACACTGAGAATAAGAGACTCGCCTAAGGCAGTGTGGTGAGGGGTCATGGCGGGTAGGACCCGTGCTTGGGACAAGGGACAAGTGTGAACTGCTCGCTCTGTTCCTGATTTGAGCTTTGAACCCCACTTGAGAGCCAGTACCCTATGCAGTGGGATTAACCTCTCTAGATTTCCTTTAATTTAGGCTTTGGGGCTCCACACCAATGATGTGCCTTATAATCTGGCCTGAGAGTTACCTTTATGGAGTGTTTTGGCCTGGGTCCATAGTCCAAGGGTCAGGAGGCTGAGAACTGCCTGGAAGGCTGGGTGTTACTTTGTGGGGTAACCTTGAACTGTCCTGAGCAATCCTCCTGGGTCCCTGGGCCTTAGTCTCCCCATCTATAAACGGGGCTTTGGAGCAGTTCTGTTCTCCATGGACATGACAAGGCCTCCTATGCCAAAGCTGATAGAGAATATGCTGGGCTATGTGCAGGGGCAGTTTACTTCTCCTAGCCCTCTACTTCCAGTAGCCGGGTCTGCCCATTACAATCCTACTCACCCGAGCCAGGGGCCCTGCGGTGCTGGGGCCCACAGGATCCAGTAGATCCAGCTACTCAGAGTTTCCCTCCTGGAAAGACCCTCAGGGCAGTGGCTCACATATCACAGTACTTGGCCCTCCCTGCCCCATCCTGCCCTGGCCTAAGACCAGGTCCTTGATCCAACATAGGGAAGAAGGCCCTGTAGCACCCATTGGTTATGTGGCTTTATTCACAGACTCAGCACTTGCTGAGGTAGGAAGGAAAGAACATGTGGGTCCAGGCTGGCCCTGGAGATGAGGGTGGCTGGGAGGCCATGCATGGGTTGGATTTAGGAGCTCACAGGAGAGAACCTGTTGGCTGGGCCAGGCCTGTGTGAGGCGGGGCCAGAGGCAGGCAGCATGCGGAGACCTGGCCAAATCTGCAGGCAGCAGATCTACCCAGGTGGAGGCTATACACCAGGGAGGGAAGGACTGAGGGTGTGACTGGGGCAGGGCTGCAGGTGTGAAGCTGGGCAGCCGGCACCCCGCCCTCACTCCCAGGGAAATGACATAGTGGGATGGTCAGGACACTTGGCGCCTAGTCCTGCTGCTGCCTTGGACTTGATGTGTGACTTGCTGGTCCATCGTGGTGTCATGGTCCTGCTGATGTTTGGACATTTGCCTTAGGGGTCGGCCACATTGGGACGCTCTTGGGGACATTTGTACGGAGGCTAGAAAACCCTGGATGGTGGGCCAAGGGCCCAGAAGAGTGGGCTAGGCCTGTGGAGGGATTGAGGCCGCGTTGCTCCCTTTGAGCCAAGCTTTTCTCTCCATGGTTAGTGTCAGTTTCCTGATGTGGCGCTAGGGGGAGCCATCTCCCACCGCAATCCAGGCCAGCCCCGGCCAAGGATGACTGAAATGTTAAAACTTTCTCCCCGCCCGCCCTGCTGGCTCCCTACAGACTTCCTGCCACAACTCAACCAAGGAATCCGAAGGCTAGACCTCCTTCCCTAGCTTTCTCCCTGGCGAAGAGCTCATTCCCACCCAGTAGGAATGGAAAAACCAGTTCCCCAGGTCCAGTCCCTGCCTGGGAATAGCAAAGTTTGGAAAGTTGGCAGGGTCTCTCTGGGCTGTCCAGGAAGGTGACCTAGAGGCCTGGGAAGCTTGGTGAGGACTCTGCAGGGCCCGGGGTCCGAGGTCACAGCCCCTGCCCATTTTCTGCCAGGCTCTCCCAGGGACTGGGGTGGAGGGATGCAGGTGAGGGGCCATCAGCATTGGCGGGAGGGGGTGCGGTGCACAGAGCCAGGGCGCTTGGGGATCTTGCGCCAGCGACGCTTGTCCCAGCGGCAGAGTAGCAGCAGGCGGAAGGTGTCCCGGAAGGCTTTGTTGCAGAGTGCGTAGCACATGGGGTTGATGGTGCTGTTGACGTAGCACAGCCAGTAGCCCAGCTCCCACAGGGTTCCGGGAACACAGTCCTTGCAGAAAGTGGACACGAGCACCATGATGTTGTACGGTGTCCAGGTGAGGATGAATGCCAGAAGGATGGCGCTCAGGGTCCGAGCCGCCTTCTTCTCCTTGACCAGTGAGAAGGTCTTCCTCTTGGCCAGCTGCTCCTTCCCACGGGGCTTCTGGCCCTTGCCCGCCCGATCACGCCCTTTCCGGGTTGGCCTTTTGACTGTATTTGGGGAGCTCCGGGGGGGCTGCTTGGCCGGGGCCTGCGCCTGCGCCTCGGGGTCCACCATAGGCATCTTGATCACCACCTCAGAACCAGGCTCCTCCCCCTCCGAGGATGTGAGGGACTCCATAGAGCCTTCCTCCTCTTCCTCATCCTCTTTCCAGCTGTAGACCTGGAGGAGTTTGGGGGCCCGGCAACAGCGACAGCAGCGTCCTGGGGGAGTCCCCGGGGAGCCCTCGGCCCCCGGCTGGGACCGCTCAGAGCTGCTACTACTGCCCCCGCCCTGACCCGGCGTCTCGCAGCCCTGCAGGGCGGCCAGCTCCCGGGCCCGGTTCTCCGTCTCCCGGTAGATGCGCCAGTACAGTGTGCACATGACCGTGACTGGGAGGTAGAAGGCCGCCATGGCTGTGCCAAAGGTGATGATGGGCTGGGAGAGGAACTGGATGTAGCACTGCCCGGCCAACACCGTCCGCTCCCCTACCAGGTACTGCCAGAAGAGGATGGCGGGCGCCCAGAGAACGAAGGAAACCAGCCAGGCCAGGCCGATCATCAGGGCTGCTCTGCGGGGCGTGCGCTTGGCACGGTAGCTCAGGGGCCGGGTCACGGAGAAGTAGCGGTCAAAGCTGATGAGCAGTAGGTTCATGACTGAGGCATTGCTGGCCACGTAGTCCAGAGCCAGCCAGAGGTCGCAGGCCAGTGTGCCTAGAGCCCAGTGGCCCATGAGCAGGTACGTAGTGTAGAGGTTCATGGAGAAGGTGCCGATGATGAGGTCGGCACAGGCCAGGCTGAGCAGGAAGTAGTTGTTGACTGTCTTGAGCTCCGTATTGACCTTGAAGGAGATGAGCACCAGCAGGTTACCCGTCACTGTGGCCAATGACAGCAGGCCCGTGGTGATCCCAATGAAGGCCACTTGCCAGGGACCCTTTCCTGGTGCCAGAACGGTGATGTTGGGGCTGACGGCAGGGGGTGCCGAGGTATTCATGGCGGCCAGGCGGGACTGGAGGGACAGGTCACACTACAGGGCTTTGTCAGGGGGAAGTCATCACCTGAAAAGAGAGGACACGGCCTTTGGTTGGGCTGCTGGTCATCTCTGATAGCCAGAGTGGAGGGTGCTGGGAACACAGCCTCTGCCCTCTCAGAGCTTCAGCAAGATAGCATCCCCCTCCCTTACCGGGGGCCACACACAGTCATTTATAATGCACTTTCCCAGCCATGACCAGATTTGCCAGCAGCATGGGTGGGGGGGGTGGTCTTTGGAATCCAGATATCTGAGTCCTCATTCCAGTTTCACCGTTCAGACTCTGAGCCTCAATTTTCTCATTGGGAAATTGCTCCTAATTCCTGTCTTGCTTAGCTCATGTGCCAGGAGTTAGGAGACTCGCTTTGTATACAATACTGCCCAAATTTCAAAGCGTTTCACTCAATTTATTAAGCTCTCATTTACTGAGTCGTTACTACCTGGAGGCACAGTGCTAAGCACTTAACTGAATTATCTAATTTGACTGTTGTATGTCTCTAGAAGGAAAGTCGCTTATGAGCTCCATTTCACTGATGCAGCTGTGGCTCTGGGCAGCAACAGGCCTGGCCACGGTGACACAGGCGGTGAGCATGAGTAGAACCCATTTCTCTCTCCTCTCTCTGGGCATGTGGAGCTCCAGGGGGATTCTTGCATCAAATTAGGAGAGATGGGAAGGTAGGGGAGACTCAAGGGAAGATAAAGGGAAAGAGATATCTGTGAGTAGTCTCTACACGTTTTTCTCTGCATGTGTTTGGGACAGAGCGAGCGAGAGAAGAGGGCAGGGTTTGGAGCTGGATCAGACCCTGTATGAGGGTAGCAGGGAAACCTGTGCTGAGCCTATTCACTTGCCTGGTGGTAGAAGGTCTGGAGTGAAAGCAGATAGTGGGGGCGAGGGCCTCAGCTCCCAGATGGGGTATGGGAGGCCCTCTCCGTCTCCCCATTCGGTTCCCAGGCCCAAGCTGAGTGGGGAGGCAGCAAGGGGAATGGGAAGATCCCCCAGGCTTTTCTCGAGCTGGCACTAAGGGTGGGTAAGGGAAGAGCCGGGACTCTTAGCAACCTACCTGGCCCCACAGCTCAGCATGGCCTCCCAGCTGTATGTTTTGGCTGGTCCCTTTCTGTTCTGGGCCTCAGGCATTTATATGTCCATTGAAGCAATTGGGGTCTCCTCCTACCTGCAGCTGGGGCTTGAGGGGCTGTAGTGTTGGATAAATTCCACAGAGAGGTGTTGGGAAGAGCCCACCATGCTCTGGTCTGGGTCCTTGGGACCTGGTCTGTGAGAAAAATACTAGGCCCTGTGCTGGTGAGGGGTCGATGTGTGACACATGGCCTCAGTGGTGTGTGGCTGTGATGGCGTGTGCCCAGAATGTGTGTGGCTGAGGGTATCTCCATTGCTTGTCTAAACTGTCGGTGTATGAGAGCAACTCTCAGGGCAGGCAGTTCACAGTGTGACAGCAGGAGCGAGAACTGTCAGGAGGTGCTTGTGTGTCTGGGATGGATTGCATGTGCGGGGGCAGGTGTCACAGGACCTGGACTCGGGCCAGACTGTATGCATTTGAATCCAGGCGACACCACTTACTGGGTGTGTGATTTCTGCTAGTGATGTCACTGCTGTGTGCCTCAGTTTCCTCACCTGAAGAAGTAGGAAAACCTAGTCCCTAGTTAATCAGTCAAGGAATTCTTGTGAGGCTTAAGTGACTCAACAGGCCTAGAGCGCATGGAACAGCCCTGGCCCCTGGTGAGCATTAGGCTCCCATTGACTCAGCATGCGTAGCAGTGAGGGCTCCCTCCTGTCTGTGAATGTCTGCTTCTTTGATGAAAACTTTTTAATATTATGACAGTAACTAATAATAATAATGATCATTGTTGTTATTTAGTGCTCCCTGAGTGCCAGCAGCTTATGTGAATTATCAGATTTAATCTTAACAGGGCACCTATGCCCTAGAGATTGTTCTCTGCATTTTACAGATGGAGAAGCTGAGGCTGAGAAAAGCATGAGAATTTGCACAAGATCACACAGATAAGGTAGGAACCAGGATTTGAGCCCAAGCAGTTTGTTCCAATGAAACTTTATTTACAAAAACTGATGGTTGGCCTGAGGCCATAGTTTGCCAATTTGAATTTTTTAAAATTACATTACAATATGTTTATCTTGATTCGTGAGGTTCTTTTTGTGTATGTATGTCCCCTTCAAATTTTACGTTGTGGACACGACAGCCCTGGGTACGAATTGCAAAGCTGTCCCTTCCTTGCTGTGTGATCATCACCAATCACCCTTCCTTCCCCAGCCACCCCGCACCCCTGGCTGCTGGGATAATAGCATCCGAAGCACCTCTCTCTTCTTGTTCCTGACCCCTTGTTCCGGTCTACAGCCCAGACACTTCTCACTGTGCCCTTCCCCTCCAGACCCCAGGCACAGCCCCTCCCGGGCCCCCGACTGGCTTCTTTGTACGGTGGAGGATTTGGACCAGCCTGGCGTCTGGGGAGATTTTACAGGGCCTGAAACCAACATCTGACTCTGAACAGAAAGGACTCAAGTCCTTGAGGCAAGGCTGCAGAGGCTGAAGGCTCACCCACATTCTCTCAGCTGGGGTTGGAATAGCATCTATGCATGGAGGGAACACGGCAACCTCTGCCTAATCACAAGCTCTGGCAGGAAGCTAGCTAGAGCTTTGATGAATTAAAGAAAGGCTTTCAGAATGGTAGACCACCTATGAGAAGTGGTCCCTGGAAGGGAAGAGGCTGGCAATCCCCCTCCTTAACGGCTGGAAGTCCCTTCAATCCTCTCATTTTAATAAACATATTGATAACCACCACAATTAGTTACCTCCTGCGTGGCATGTTATTGTGCGATATTATTTCGTTTGGTCCAGAGGACACCGCAGTGTGGGAGTCCTGATCTCTGTTTCAGAGATGAAGACACTGAGGCTCAGGGCTAAGTGACTCCCTGATGGTTTTGCAGGAAGCGGTGGGCCTGTGTGCTTTCCACTTGGCCAGCCCCTCTGTGTCTCACTCATGAGCTGTGAGTGCTAAGGCCTCCCATCTGGGATGACTGGGGGAGGAGAAGGGCAGAGGTTCTGGGGAATTTGATTCTTGGAACCCCCTGGCCCTTCGGAGCCCCGGGGATGTGGCCCATGAACAGAGCCAGCAATGACTGCCTTTCCTCCACAGTCAGAAGTGGGGGACCTCCCCCAAACCTCTCTCAAACAGCATTTTGCTCAGGAGAAGATTCCTGGAAGGCTGCTCTGGTCCCTGCTGTGTCATCTTGGACAATCCCCTTAATTCTTGATTGGGGGTAATCCTCTGCCTGTTCAAGGCTGCTGAGGGGTCAGCAAGGTGATGGTTGTGAAAGAACCTGGCTTCCTGTGATTGTGGCTGATTCCCCTGGAGTGAGTCAGGCTGCCGGGGCTTGGCAGCAGCTCCAGAATGTCTACAAAGGGAGGGCTTAGGGGCAGCCCTCGGTTGGAAAGGGGGCTTGGAGCTGTATTTGCATAGCATATTCTGAGAAAACATCCTGGAGGTGGGGCAACTGGTCGGTGAGGATTGCAGAGGAGTGGAGGACGACTCCCCAAGGAAGTCCTTGGAACTGCCTCTGCCTGGCTTCAAGCCCTGTCTCTGCTCTTGTCTCACTGTGTGGCCTTGGGCAAGCCACTCTCCCCACCTGGTAACCCTTCTGCAGGCTGTCTGTGGGTGAGGATGTGTGCACTGCTGAGTGAGGGTAAGAAAGGGTTGAGGTGAGTTCATAACTTTGTGGGACTGGGTTGGGACTCATCCTCTGAGGGGTCTGGGGAGGTGGCAAGGGAGCAGGGAGGTACTTTTCTGCCTAGGACTGTGGCTTCCTGATGAAGGTTACTGGGGGCTTTTAATAATATTATCAATATTATCATAGCAACTGATATTTACTGACTGCTTTCTATATACCAGACATGGCTCTAAGCATTATAGGCACGACTTAATGGACCTGTTACATCTCCTTGGAAATAGGTTCTATCATCCTCAGTTTGCAAAAGGGGCAATTGAGGCTTTCAGACTTTGAAGACCTTATAGCTCATCAGCTATGCAACTAGGATTTGCACCCAAGGCAGTCTTCCTTCAAGACTAAACCTCTTGGACCCCTACTCTAAACTGCTCTTGTGGGGGTGCGGGGCCCAACAGCTTCCTTGCCCACCTCAACTAGCTTGCCAAACTGTAGTATGAATAGTCAATACTGAGGAGTCAGTCCTTCCTTTAGAATCTGGCCTGTCTGTGAGAGTGTCCGTCATCTCCGTGTGTGATGTATGGTGACACTGGAGTGGGGAGGGGGAGCCCTAGCTGCAGCTCTCTGAGAGCGAGCTGCATCTGCTTCATTCACTGCTTTGTCCCAGGGCTTGGCACAGAGTAGTTGCTCTATAAACATTTGCAGAATAAACACATGAATGTGTCCATGGGGTCTTCCTGCTTGCCTTCAGGGACAGGGCCATGAGGAATCAGCCTGCGGGGGGCAGGACCAGCCCCACAGCACGTTCCCTCTGCCCTCTCCAGTTCCCACACCCCCTCATGTGCCAGGGCCCTGTCCCCTGCCTGGCTTGAGAGCACAGGAGAAAAATGGTCAAGGGCATCCTCCTCTGTAAAATGGATAAAGCAACCCTGTCTCACCTGCTGCTGAGAAGCTGAGAGAGGTAAGGGGACAGGGAGGGGCCTGGGGTGGCGCCCATCAGTGCTGGGGGAGGAAAAAGTCAGCCTGGGCTCAAAGAGTTAAGGGATGAGGTCAGAGCCTCTAGCACGCAGGCCAGACTCTTGACCGCCAGGGCCCTGAACCAATCCCCAGGGGCTGGGGATCTGGCTGGTGGGAGGAAGGGGGAGGCCAGGAGATGGCTGGGGAGAGGGATTCCGGAACACGAGGGCTTGCTGACTCTTACCACTGGCCAAGGCGTGGAGAAGCGGGGTCAGAGCATGAGGAGTGCTGGGGAAGAGATTCAGGAGGGAGGAGTGAAGCCATCCTGTGATTCTGGGCCTGGCAGAACCTGGACTGGAGAACGGGCAATACTGGGGAGAAGGAGGTACGAGGTGGGGGCAGTGGGGCTGGGCACCTGGGGCCCCACATGGGCAGTGTGCAGGGTGCTCTGCTGGTGGGTCTCCTGCCCGGACCCTTCTGCTGGGGCCTTAACCCGGAAGCCAGCCTGTCAGAGGTGGCTCTCTTCCCCCAGGGTTAACTTCTCTCTGGAGGTAGCTCTCGACCCATTCAAGGTGAACAAAACTCCACCTCTGATGCCTGGCAAGGAGGTAAACAAATGCAGCTGGTAACTTTTTCAGGCTCAACAGTTGCCACTGGGAGTGCCACCTAGTCCTGGGGAGGGCAGCAGCCATCAGCTAAATGCTCATAAATGAACTGCTGAGCCGGAAGAGGAGTGTCGGCTCTAGAACCACTGCCAAATACACTCACTGTTGATGGACTTTAACCAGTTGCCTGACTTTAGCCGGACCGCGCAGGAGCCTGGCCGTTAGCAGGCTGTGTTCTAGACCCCACTCTGCCTGGTGCCACTGGAAGTGCTTTGCACCTCATCCTTCTCTCCGCATGCCCTCTGCTCTCCACTCCTTGCTCTCCCCTCCCCATTTCCTTTCTTCTCTCTCCCTCCCTCCCCCATCCTTCTAGGCATCACCATGGCATCACAGTGGAGCAGAAACCCAGCTTGCTATTCACCCACCTCTCCCCACCCGCCCTCTGGAGCCAAGTTCCTGCCTCATAGAGCCGGCTGCTCCCCCACCCCATCAACCTGCTCAGGGGGGTGGGGGTACAGCGCTGCGCTGGGGGTGAGGAGAATGGGGTCCGAGCCCAGCTGGACCCCTAAATATCCCTTCTGTAACCATGAGCATATCCCGTTCCCTTTGTCAGCCTCAGTCTCTCAATCTGTATAAGGGGAGGTTCCTTTCTCCTTTCTAGGTCCGATGTGACCTCTGCCTAACCCCTTCTTGACACTCTGGACTCCTCTTTGTACTTTGGGATCCAGTTCTCAGACCCCCAGGCCCCACCCAAGGAGCCAAGAGTCATCTCTCCTGCAGCGGCATTTCACCAACTCCTCCCTTGCCTTCTGTATCGTGGCAGCGATCACGGCTTGCCTAGTGGTTGAGGTCAGGGAGCAAAGAACTAACTCTCATCTGACAGCTCAGTGAGCAGCTGATTACCCAGGGACAAGAGGCTGTCCAGCTGCAGGAGACAGTCTGACTCCTTCCGGCCAGTTGCGGTGGGGGTGGGGTGGGTAGTGGTGGTCCTGGGTTAGTCTGGGTGGAGCTACAGGTATTTTTTATGGGAAGAGGTGAACCCCTCTCCACAGCACTGATAACCCCACGCAGCATTTGTCTGAGTAACTCAATGAAAGCTGACCACCCCCCACCCCCAGCTGCCAGCCCAGGAGCTGGCCACTCTATAGGAATCAGAACTCCTGGCCTCCAGCCCATCCCCACACTGTGGAGTCCGGGGGTACTAGAATGGGTAACTGGCATGGGTGCTTGTTAGTATCCATGCATTACCTGGATATGGGATGGGGACCTGCCCTGCAGGAGCCCAAGATACTACAGACATAGGGAGGGGCCTCTGGGCCCCCGCACACACAGGGCCACATTCCCTGGCCACCATAGCCGCCCATGTGTCATTTATCCCTGGAGACCCCTGGGGCTCTTGGCCTGGTCCCTTGCTGGCTTCTGGTCTGACACCCACCTTGGCATCCGGCTTGTCCATCTGGCCAGCAGCCTGGTTCAGTCCATCTTCGTGGGGCTGAAGGTGGATGGGGGTGGTGGGACTCAGGGTTCCCTGAAGAAGGAGAGGAGGAGGTTCTGGGACTGGCACCCCTATTTGGGGGACTCAACCTCCCACAGGACGCTGGTGGCAAGGACTGCCCATGTCTCCCTGCCCTTGCCACTCTGTTTCTGGGGTTCTGGGGCCTCTGCCTGCTATGTGGCAACCTAATCCCTTCTGGGCTCCAGGTCCAGCTTTCTATGGCGGTCTCCATCTCCTCTGCTAGGTGGACCCCAGAAAAACAACAGGTCTATCTATTCAAAGCCGGGAGATGGAGTGTTTAGAGCAGCCAATGTCCAGTGCTACAGAGACCCCTTGGCCATTAGACTCCTCCCTGGCCCTTCCTTTCTCCGGGGTCCATCCTCATTTCCTTCTAGTCCTGGTCCCTGCCTTGCTCCCAGGACCCTGCTTCTCCTGCCCCCACTTTGGAGGAGCCCCTCCCAAACCCTCGCAAATGTACTCACCATGGGGTCGGAGAGGGGTCTGTAGGGTCCTCAGCCCCACTGCCTCCCTGGGGGGCTGGCCGTGTCTCCAGGGACCCAAACACCTGGCTCTGGGGGGGGAGCTGCGCCCTGTGCTGGCAGCCGGAGAGGCACAGTCAGTGATTGGCATGTCCCACCCCCTGGCACGCCAGCCTGGGTGGGGGGGGGGAGGGAGGAAGGGAAAGAGAGGGAGGGAGGAAAGGGAGGAAAGGAAAGGAGGGGGAGCTGGAGGGAAGCCTCAGGCAGCGTCTCAGTTTGGACTAGGTCCTGGAGCGAGGCCCCCTCCTCCAGCAGGGCACCCAGTTCCAGGCCCAAGAGGGAGGGAGTCAGAGATGAGGAAGATGAGCCTAGGAAGCTAGAAGTCCAGAATGAGAGAGAAGGCGGATACAGGGAGACAAACACCCACACCCACTGCACACAGACTCAGCGGCGCGCGCACACACACACACACACACACACACACCCTCCCAAAGGCACACTCTGTTTCCCCAATCTCCTTCCCCCACCCAACCTTAGAGCCCCCAACCCGAGTGCATCACGCCCCAACACACTCGCCCCGGTATGCACATTGCCTCTTTCCCTCACACACATGCCCTGTCCCCTGCACATGCCCACGTGCCCACCCACCCAGCCCCACTCCCTGCTCTTCCTCCCTGCTGCGATGGAGCTAGATTCCTTCTGTTTGGATATGACACATTGAGCCTCACGTGAGAGGCTCCAACTTGGAATGGACCCAGAGGGCTGGTGCACCCGCCTGGGGGCTGAGCGGATGAGCCCATGCGCTGGGCTGTGTGCTCTTGAGCCTGTCCAGGCTGAGTAGCCTGGGTGTGAGGGTATACAGGTGTCTGAGTTTTGGGGATGACTGGGGGACTGCGTGCCCAAGCTACGGGCTGCTGAGTGCTCTGCACATGTGTGTCCCTGAGTACCCATGTTCACCATGCAGGCTGTGTAAATACAGGTGTCACCCTGTTGGTCTGGAGCCAAGATGGGTGTGTACACGTGTGTCTGTATTTAGTGTGTGTCTGCGTGTTGCCCAACTGTGGGACTTGCTAATTCTGACAAGTGAGGCAGCCTCTACCTCCCTGCTTGCTCCACCCCCAGCTTCCACTTGGGAGACAGACAGACAGACAGCTCTCCTCCCAGCTTGTCAAACTGTGTCTCCCGTGACTCCCACTCAGGGCTTACAGGTGTGTACCTGGGAAGTGATGAACCTGCCCTTCCTCCCCACATCCCTTGGCTCCATTGCTGGGCTAGCACCCCCCACTCGCTGCCCCACTCCCCCTGCCCTGACTTCTCTGTTGAGTTGCCTCAGAGACAGAACCCCTGGGGGCCCTTTGCCTTAGAGATGTGGGTCCTGTACAGCCCTCAGCCGGCCTTAGACACCTCCTGGGGAGTTGACCACAGAGGAGGGATGGGTAGGCTACTGCAGGGCTGCTGTGTCCTTCTCCCCACTGGGCCATGCTGAAGCCCTGGGATGGAAGGTAGGAAGGGCTGGGGTCATCTATTGTCCCCATTAGGTAGATGAGAAAACCAAAGAGCAGAGGCGTGATTAATATGTGGTGGGCAGGTGTTTGGACTCAGATCCTTGGTGCTAAGCCCAGGGCTCTGGAGTCTGGCCAAGGGTAGGGACCTGCCCCTCACTTTCCCCCTGCCCGTTTCCCTACCAGGCACTCCCTCTCAATCCTGACGCTTGGTAGGTAACCCTGGGCTTTCTCAAGCTGGACCCCACTTCCCAATGGAGCGAGGTGGAGCAGAACCTGGAGTCCCTGAAGATTGGCCAGCAGCCATGGGATGTCAGTGGTGAGCATATGTGGCAGGTACATATGGGGGCATCTCTGCTTCCCAGAGCCAGCTGAGGCTAGAGGCTGTCCACCTCCCTTCTGAAGTAGAGGAGACACTGCAGCTTGAAGTCGAACCTGAGCAATCCCCTCCCACTTTAGGGTCAGCCAGCTGGTCAAGGGTGGGTCAGAGGTCGACCACTCCCTGTCCCTGGGTGTGGACTGGGCTGCCCCTTGCTGGGCTGTCCTTGGTTTGAGGCTAGTGAGTGCTGTGGGGCTGGCTGTGTGCGTGCTTGTGCGCGTACACGTGGCTGAATGTGGGGGTGTTAGGCCTCCACGCTCAACATCCATTTCCGAGTCTGAATCAGGCTCTCTCCTTGCCCCCTCCCCCCAATCTCCTTGGTCTCCCTTTTCTCTTCTCCCACCGCCTCTGCACACGTCCCTTTAGAATAAAAACCCTTATTTTGTGGGCGGGAGAGGAGGGTGTCCAGCTCTCCCTTGCGTCCTCTGGAGTGCCCCTTTCGGGTCCAAGCGGTTTCCTCTGTTAAGTCGGTGCGGCCGCGGAGGTAAGAGTATGACGCCCCCCGACTGTATGAGTCTTCTCCACCCAGACTTGACCAGGTCCCCTTGCCAAATGGGGAAACTGAGGAAGGAAGGGGGAAGGGAGGCAGGGCCAGGAGAAGCTCTCCCACCCGGCGCTCTCACCGCCCCCGCACCCGCGCCGGATTTAGCCGCAGGGAGGCTGGGAACATTGTCTTTATTTTAAGCAGCCGAGTGAGGCACGAACGCGGCTGCTAGCGACAAAGGGCTTGGCGAAGCAGCGGCAGGCGGCGCACGTGGGTCCGGCCCGGCCCCCGTGCGACCCCCAGCATCCCTGCCTGACCTCAGCCAGTTTTCTTCTCTGTGGCCGGTTGGCTCAGGGCTTCAGGTCTCGGCTCCTACCGGTTGCAATTTTTGGTCGTTTGACCAAGGACTCACTCCTCCAGGCCAGAATTCTAGGGAACGCGGGGTCGCCTGCGCGTGGCTGGACCCCTCTCAGCCTCCTCAAGCGGAGAAAACGCCTTGGGTGCAAACCCAGCTAGCTCTTCCCAGTTGAACCGCCCTGGGCAAGTTAGTGCCTCTCTCTAGGTCTGTTTCTTAATCAATGTCTTGGGTGTTGGAAATACCTTCCTGATCAGTGTTTGACCATTAGTTGAAGATTAAACGTGGAGTTTGCTACCAGCGAAAGCCATGATCGTTATTTATAACTTCGTCTTGAGCACTTACACTACGTGCCAGGCTGCTAGGCGCTCTACGTTCATTAACTGGTTTGTTTCTCACAATAATGCTCTGAGGGAGGTTCTATTATTATTCCCATTTTACAGATGGGTAGATTTACAGGCCGCGCGCAACCCTGGGGCTTCTTGGAGGGGGTGGTCAGTGTGCCTGGGGCCATGCAGGGGTCCAGGTGAGGGTGTGTAGGCTGCAGGTCCAGGCATGGCGGAGACCTGCAGGAGAGCATTTTTCAAAGGCCTGGGATCCTGGCTGAAGGCTGCGTGAGGCGGTGGGGGAAGGGAGAGACGGCGCCCTGGGACTGCGCTTATGCTGAACGCTCGCAGCTGCTCAGTTTAGACCCTTACCCTCCGCTTGAACCCACGTCAGAAGCGCACACCCAGAAGAGCTTGTAACGTCTCGGTGCCGCCTCGCCTGTTCTGGGAGGACGCCGGAGTGGGCGATGACTTCCATTTGGAGCCCTGGAGGGAGGCAGCTGGTCGTCCTGAGGGCATCCATCCTTGCCTCCCTCGCCACTGCTTTGGGCCCTCAGCCTCGTTACCCTCCTCCCCCCACCTTCAGGACAGCGGGGACTCGGCCAGAGACTAATTCCCAGACTTAAAAGAGGAAACTAAAATTCAGGGCCGGGCTGCGGTTGGAGCAGGCCTAGTAAGGGACCCAGAGTCCTTGCCACTGGTGGCCGGGGTGAGGGTGGCCCCAACAAAGGAATCATTTTGGGACTGGAAATTGGGGTTTTCCGAGTCTGGTTTCGAAGCTAAGGCGTCGTAGACACAAGCCCCCTCCACGTCTCGGGCGCTTTCCCTCCCGTGCCTGGCTCTGCGCTAGGAGCCTTGGGGTAGGGGTAGGACCCGAAACAGCCTACAGCCCGAAGCCTGGGGGTCAACTTCAGGAGAGGATTGGTTTGGGGTGGCCCAGAGCGTGGCGCGTCTCGCTGCCTGGACCTGGACAGAGCACTCCCTGGTCCTTATAGCCGGTGGCGCGTCGCGGCTGAGTTAGCAGGGTGCCCGGCGTCCAGCGCAGGTGGTGAAGGCTGGGAACCCAGGCAATGTATCCTGGACGAGTCTCTGAATCTCCGTTGGACCAGGCCGGGAGAAGCTGCGTTCCCATGGGGCGTCCTTAAGCGTTCTCTGTTCCGCCTCTGAGGACATGACTTTAGAGTCCGGATCATTTGCTGGCGCCAGGCAGTTGGACGCACCGTGGACATTCGGCCGGTGGGGAGGAAAGGGGAACTTTCCCCGCGCTATGGAGGCCGTGCTTCCCTCTCAAATCTCTATGGCCAAAATCAACTCGAAAAATCTGATTAATGGTGTCGACTTTGTTTCGCTTGGTCAGCGGACATCAGGCCCCCAAGTTTTCCGCCACGTGTTATATGCACCCCGGCCTATGAAGGTCGGACGTGAGACTGCTGGAGAGAAGTTGTGCGCAGCTTCAGGCAGGAACCTCGGACCTGAGCCCGGACCTGAGGTCTGAATCCTTCAGGTTTCTCCCCAGTTCTCTATAGCTGAATCTGCGCGCCCAGGGAGTCACCGCGTGAGGCACGATGGATTTCGGGTGGCCTGCCGATGGCCCGGTTAAGTTGCTTCCTTTCCTCGTAACGCCCTTCCCCCGACTTCCGTGGGCATGTACACCTTGTCCACGAGTCCCCACGGAGGCGGAGACCGAGACTCGAGGCCCGCGTTGGCGAGGGCTGGGACGGACCCGGCGAGTGGAGGCTCAGCCCGCTACCTCTCCTACCCACCTCTCCGCGGCACCCTCGTCCCCGCGCAGGGGCAGCAAGTACGTCGGTGGGCAGGGGGCTGCCCCTCACCACCTACCTCCCGGCCCGCGGCGTTCCGGACCTCCGGGCCTCGGCTGCAGCTATCCTCGGCCTCCTCGCCCCGGCCCCGGGCAGCTCCGCGGGTACCCGCCGCCCTCCGCGCCTCTCGCTGCGCCCTCTAGCGGTGGTAGCGCTGGGTGCCCCGAGGGGTGGGGCGAGGGCCGTGTGCTCGCGGCTGGGCCAGGCCTGCTGCCTGGCGTTCGTTTTCCTTCACAGGGAAAGGAACGATGGTACGCGCTCCTTCTTGCCTTACAGTGCCAGCCTTTCGTGTCAGGGTGGGCAAGGGATGGCGCAGATTCAGCAGGAAATAGGGGCTCGCTGCCTGCCCTTCATTGCGGCGCTTATTAGTAGCTACTGCATTCAAAGCGCTTCACGTGCACTTTCTCGTTTAACCCTCATAACAGCTCCATGATGTAGGCGCAGTTATGATCTTCATCCTACAAATAGAAAACCGAGGCCCATAAAGTTAGGTTAACTCAGTCTGTCCTCTTGACTCCTTTCAGTTTGTGGGTTTTGCCCCCAGCTTGGAACTAACTAGATGAGAACCCCTTGGGACATTTTTAAGACGCAGAGTTATCCTGGGAATTTGCTAAGCAAGTGTCTCCCCAGCCCTTCATTTTTCTGTCCCTTTTATTAAAGAAGCACGTAGTCCCCACTAAGTGTCGACACTATTCTCAGTGTTTTACATGTTTTAACACATTGAATTTTCATAATAACTCGACGAAGTAGGTAGAATTATTACCCCCGTTTTACAGATGTGGAAACTGAGGTACTATTCAGTAATCTGTCCTGCAGTTAGTAGGTGCCCGAGTTAGGCCAGCTGACTCCCAATCGGTGCTTTTGCCCGCATCCTAGAGGTCCCCCAAAGGTCCATATCAATGTATCCACCCCACCCGATCCCGGGACTCTGGGGCAATCACAATTTCTGCCAAGGTCTGAAGCCCCCCTTTCCCCCCTCTTGGCGCCTTCTGCCAGCCCGAGCGCTGAAGGAGGCCTGACCAGGGCGGGACTGATGAGTTCGAGCGACCTGGGGCCGGGGGAGGGGAGGGCGCCTGTTTACTCCGCCGCCGGCACCCGTTGTGATTAACGGTGCACAATCGAGTTAGGGCCCGCGCTCCGCCGCGGAGGCCGGGGAGGGGAGGGGCCTGCCGGCCGGAGCTGTCTCTCCCCGGGGCGCCCCGGGGTGCTGGTGGCGGAGGAGGAGCCGGAGAAGGGGCTGTGCCCAGCCGGCAGGGTTAGGGAGCGTGTGGCCCTCGGTGGGAGGGCGGGTGGCGAGGGACAGAGAACCAACTTTCCTGCGCTTCTTGTCCTTTGGGAGGCTCAGAAAGGGAAGGGCTGGGTGCATAGGAGAGGAAGGAAGCCCTTTCCTGAAGGGCGACCTCCCAACAGAAAATGGCGGCGATGCAGGGAGGAAGGAAGGAGGGGAGGCTGGGTCTGGGTTTGGATGGGAAACAGCGCTGCTTGGGCCTCAAGCTGCCTCGCTTCCGCGGTGAGTTTGTATCTCTGTGTTTTTCTCCCAGACTTGTGGACCTCTCTCTTGAGCACATGTCCAGCTGCTTTAGCGTCCCCACGATCAACAGCCAGGGGTTTCTCTGCAAACCACCTGGGGGAAGATAGGGATTAAACCCCAACCCCAGCTCAGCCCTCCTGACTGGGGATCCTTTGCTCCCTTGCCCTGCATTCCAGGGATAGGCCTCCAGACTTTTCAACCAGTAGCCACTGTTTAAAAACCACACAGTGCATGCAGCCTATAGAATGTTCTACTTCCTGGAAATTGATAATGCAGCCCTATCCTACGGGAAGTCTACAGTCTGTGCCCAGCAGTGTAGTGTGCTCAATACTGGGAAGGGAATAGGAGAAACCAGAGCCCAGAAGTCATGGGGTTAATGAACTACTGGAGGAGACACAATGATCTTGGGAAAGGTACTAGCGCAAATCAGAGCCCACAAACTTCCTGGGAATAGGGAAAAGGTGAAGAAGGGAAGAGGAATGGTCAGTGGGAGCTGGCCCCACTGGGCAGGGTGTAGGCCTGGCTGGGGAGGATAATCTGGTTCCAGAGATTATGTAGTATAGCAAGGTACAGACTGAGTCCGTTTGGGGACCCAGTCTAGAACCCTGTGGGAGAGAAGGAGTCATGGCCTCTCTTCCAGCCTCAGTCTACCCTACCCATCTATACATGGGGCGGGGATACAGGTGAAGAGGGACTAGATTAGGAGTCCTGGGGGTTAACAGCCCCTTCCCTCTTCCCAGCTGTATTTGCACTCCACCTGGTCTTTGAGCCTGAGCCAAGGTCAAAGGAGAGCTGGGTCAGAGGGGAGTGATTTGGTATATTGTCCGGGTGAGGAGTCTATACAGCCCCACAGGTATATACAACCCCCTTTTCCCAACAGAAACCTGGTCCAACGTGAGGGAACCCCTTGGAGGCAAAAATATAGATTGTGAACTAGAACATTCTAGTGAGGTAGGGGGTGGGGAGGTTGGGCATGAAGGTGAGCACAGATGTTAGGAGGAGAGGGGGGGGGATAGGGTGGAAGCCTGACTCAGCAGGAGGAGGCTGGGGACAAGGGTCAGTCATGGGGTGTAAGGACCCACTTTACAGATGTGGAAGCTGAGGTCCTCTGACTTGCCCAAGGCTGCATAACCAACCATTCAGTGGCTAGTGCCCAATCCCAGCTGTCTCCTTGTTTTGTGATCTCAATTTGCAGTTCCCAAAGTGCCTTATCTTCATCACTTCCTCCTTCTAGATACGCTTTCTGTACTTAGCCTCTGGGAACCCCCCTCTCCTTTCTCCTCCGACCTCCCTGGCTGCTGTTCTTCGATCTCCTTTGTTGATGTTCCTTGTCTTTCTACCCTAAACTTTGGAGTGTCTGACTCTGCAGGTGAATTTATGCCACCCATACTCTAATGACGTCCAGATTTGTGTTTCCAGCCCAGCCTATCCTCTGAACACCAGACTCATATGTCCAAAATCCTCTCATCTGTATAATGGGGATAATAGCTCTATGTCACAGGGTTGTTATGAGGATTAAATGAGTTAAGACATTTAAAGTATTGGAAGAGTGCCTGCTTGACTCAGATTGAGCATGGCAGCTGGGTCCAGAATTCTTGTTATCATTGTTGTTATTGCTGCCTGCCAGCTCCACTTGGATATCTAGAATCATCTCAGACGTGACACATCCCAAACCCCAAACCTGCTCTATCTGCTGCCTTGCCCATCTCAGTTGATGGCAACCCTGGCCTTCTGGTATGGGGCTCAGGGACAGGGCTGCTTGGTGCAAGGGGCACTCACTCACCTGGCTCACTCAGGTGAGGACATCCTGGCCCAGTCATCTGACCAGGATGTGGGGGGTGGAGCAGTGGTGAAGCAGAGGGAGAAGCCTGTGCAGGTACCCACAGTCCCATCTAAGGTGGGACTAGGTGATGGGGCCTTGGTGTCAAACCTGGGCACGGGGTCTCTGGCAGCTCCAAGGCCAAGAGGAGGGGCCAGGGTCCCAGAAGATTCTGGCTCTGAAGACTAGGCTTGTAGAATCAGAGGCAGGGCCAGAAGTGGGGGGTCAGGGCCAATGCTAAGGGGCACGTCTAGAAGTAGACACCAGGCTCAGTGGGATTCTGTAGTACCTATGAGCTAGGTCTGTGGTGGTATGTTTGCCCCTGCCGCTGCAGAGCCAGATGTGGGTCATGCCAGCCTTCTCCCTCAGGTCCTTGGGGCTGGGACAATGTGTGCCTGTCTTTGGATGTAGCAGGAGCCAGGCTTCTAGGCCAGGGTAGAGTCCCATTGGCCTAGGAACGGGCCAGGGCAGGCTTCGGGGGGCAGGAATCCTGGGATCTCTTCTGGACTGCAGGTCATGCCATCTTCCATCTCCCTTTCCCCTGGTCTCCCCAGTGCCATCAGTACTGGTTCCTGCCAGCCCAAGTGAGGTGGGCAGGGGTTGAGGAGGAGGAAGGGCTGGAGGGATGGGAGAGACAAGATCTTAGTGACTCCTCTGGCAATGTTTTGCCTTCTTGGGCCTCATCCCTACCACCCCGGGGCTCACTGAAGGCAGGTCACAGGAAAGCCCAGGAGTCCAGCAGGAAGGCACGGTTAGTCGAGAGGCCGAGCTGGACAGGAGCCCGGAGTGTGGTAGCACATGGGTCCTGCAGCCAGGGCCTGGCCCGGAGGAAGAGATACTATCTGCTGTATCAGCATTCTTCTCCCCTTCTTTTCATCTTTGTTTCCAGATGATTGTACCTGTCTCAGGAAGGGGAAAGAATTTCAAAGCCTCCTGACTGGCTGCCTTCATTTATGTCCCTTCTCCACTTCCAGGGAAGACTTAATGGGGGAATTATGTGAGCAAGATGCATAGGACTTTTCATTGTACCTCTAAGAACGCCTTGGAGGGAACAGAGAAAAATACTAGGAGGATGGGAGCACGGTGTGTGTGCATGTGTGTGTGTGAAACAGATGGTTCCTGCCCCAATTTGAACCTGCTGTGTCGCTGTGGGCAAGTCTCCAACCAACCTCTCCTCAGAACTCCAGACTATATGTCCAGCTTCCTACTTGACATCTGCATTTGAATGTCTGAAAGTCCCCTCAAAGTTTAAGGAACCCTTCATTTGTACTTCTGGGTTTGCCCCTCCCCGAGGTTTCCCCATCCCAGCACAGGGCACTTGTTAGTTCCCAGTTGCTCAAGCTCAAGTATCTAGTAATTATCCTTAATGCCTCCTGTTCCCTTATTTCTCCACATCCAATATATGAATTTGAATGGGCCAGTCCCCTGTCCATCTCCACAACCACTGCCCACCAGTTCATTCCAAGGCACTTCCATCTTTTGCTGGTACCATTGCAGTAGCCTCTTGACTGATTTTCCCACTTTTACCCTTGGCCCTTGCCCTCTATCCCCAGCCTATTCTCCATGAGGAAGTTGAAGTGATCTCTTAAAGCCCGTAACTCAGATCATTTCATGTTCTGCTTGTTTAAGATACAGTGATGTCTTACTGGGCTAGAATAAAATCTGTGCTCCTGATACATCCCTGCATAGGTGTTCCCTGCCTGCCTCAGTTCTGGTCTTGTGCCTCGTCCTTGTGTTTTTTTTAATTAAGGCCTTCAGATTTAATGTTTACGTATAATCTTTACCGAGGGCACCTACCTGATGACCCTGGTCATCTTATCTAAAGTAGCTACCCAGTCACTCTTTCTTTTATCTACATTTGTTTGGATGTCAGGTGCAGTGGGTTGAACTAATCATAATCCTCAGTCACAACCCTCTATTATCATTTGTCCTTGCAACACCCCCTGACTTCCCCCCTTAATTGTCTGTTCCTCTGTTCCCCTTCCTGCCACAGTCAATTATTCTATTGTGTTTGATGTGGGCTTTTATTTGTGTATGTTCTTGTAAAATCTTTTGTGTGCAAATATTTTAATTTACCTAAATGGCGTAGGTCATAGATCTCATTTTCTTTCTCATTTCATTCGGTACTCTGTTTTAAAGATATTTCCATGCTGATATGTGTTTGCCTGCTGCTGTGTGGCAACACACAGTGCAACTCTCCAGAGTTTACCTAAACATCTGGACTGCCACCACCACCCATGACTCAAACAACACTGCAGTGAATGTCCTTGTATGTGTCCTTAGTGGCCTTTGTGAGTTCTCTGAGATACAAGTCCAGGGAGTTTCTGGGTCACTGTGTGTGTGAGAGCATGTGCTCGTGCTGCCAGTTGCTCTCCAGAATGGTGGCACCAACTTTCAGTCCCACCAGCGGTTGTGTGGAGATATAGGGGTCCTGAATTCTCTTGTGGCCACCAATGCTTGGCGTTATCCACCTTTATAATGTTGTCAGTTTAGTGTGTACAGACTGATGATCTCATTCTTCGTGTGGTTAACGTTTTGGGTTTTATTGTCTTTAAAATGCCCATTCATTTTTTTTTTCTGCCCATGTTTTTTAAAATTATTTTGGTATCATTAATATACAATTACATGAGCAGCATTATGGTTAATAGACTCCCCCCATTATCAAGTCCCCACCACATACTTCATTACAGTCACTGTCCATCAGCGTAGAATCACTACTTGTCTTCTCTGTGCTATACTGCCTTCCCTGTCCCCCGCCCCCCACTACATTATGTGTGCTAATCGTAATGCCCCTTATTCCCCTTCTCCCTCCCTTCCCGCCCATCTCTGCCCATGTTTTTACTAGGCTTCCTTCTTTTTCTTGTTGATTATAGAAGTTTCATGTATATTCTTAATATGAACTTTGTCAGTGTTAAATATTGCAAACATCTTCTCCCAATCTGTCATCTGTCTTTAAAATTTTTCCATTGTGTCCTTCAATAAGCAGAAGTACTTTTCGATATAATCAACTTGATATAGTTGCCATATATCTTCCCTCCCCCCGCACCCTCTATCTCTATCTCTAATCTCCATTTTTATATGTGTCTCCAAGCCCTCTCTTTAATTCTATTTGTCTCTTCTTGTACCAAGAACAATGGCTTTGTTGTGTGTTTTAATAGATGGTGGAGTGAGTCTCTCTTTGGTTTTCTGTTTCAAAATTGAGGTCTTTTTTCTTCCATATAAATTTTAAAGTAAGTTTTTGGAGTTCCAAAAAAAATAATCTAACTGAAATTCTATTAGATTCCATTGCATTTCTATAAATCAACTTGGGGAGGATGGACATCTTTATAATATTATGTCATTGTAGACCAGAGTGTAGAATGTCTCTCCATTTACTAAGATAAACTTCATGATCTTAAAAGAGTTTCAAGAATTTTCTCCTTGGAAGTCTTGGGTGTTCTGTAGTAATTCCCTAATAACTGATAGCTTTTGGTGTTATTCTGAATGGCATCTTAATTTTTAAAGATTTTCTAGACTCTTTTCTAGATTATTTCTCTAGATTATTGTTTCTAGGTTATTGCCATTGATATTTTGGTAATTTGATTTTGTATCCAGCATTCTTGCTGGCCTCTTTATTATTTAAAATTACTTATTGATTTTATGGTTTATCTAGGTAGATGATCATATTCTATCTAAATAATGACACTTTAAACACTTCCCACTTAAATTTCTTATTTCCTTTCCTTTCCTAGTAGAACGAGTTGGCCAGGACTCCCCATACCATGTTAAACAGTTGATTCTGAGGTCAAAAAGGATGAACATAACTTTCCTGTCATCTACAGTGTTTCCTTTGATGCTCAGGTGCTCTGGTTACTTCCCTGGGTTCCTATTTCCCGTTGATGGTTTGCCTAGTTTCCCCTTATTCCAGCTTTTTAGTGCTTTTAAGGATATTTTTAAATACTTTACACTTTTGGGTGTTATTTTCAGCATTACTTTGCCTTAATGGAAATAGATGTCCTTTTTCTAATCAATTTCCAGAAGTTCTTTATAACTGCTGGATACAAATCCTTGCAAATACCTTCTTTTATTCTTCACCTTATTTATAGTTAAACAGATGGTCAGAAATTGAAAAAATTCAAATCAGAAAACTCTATCAGATTCCTTTCTTGGTTAGCCATTTTTATGTCTTAAATCCTACCCTTTTCAGCAGAAGTTAGTTTTTGTTTAAGGTTGAAACATGCGTTGCGTTTTATTTCTCATATGGGTGAGTAGATGTCCTGGTGCTATTTATTGAATAGTCTCTGTTTTATCCAATCATATGCAGTGCTTCTCTGCAGGTTTCTCCAATGTGTGGGTCTGTTTCTGGGCTAGCTATTCTTTTCCACTGGCTGATTTGTTTTCCCCTGCTCCATCACCCACTGTCCTAATTACCACAATTTTATAATAAAAGTTTATAATATGTCATGATTTCTGGTAGGACAAGTCCTTGTTCGTTTTAAAAAAGGTACCTAAGTTATATTTGGCCCATAGCACTTTTGTATACATTTTAAAATTTGCTTGCCAGTTTCATGAAAATATCCATTGGGATTTTGATCAGAATTGCACTGAATCTATAAATCAATATTAGAATCATTGACATTTTTATATCATCTTACATCAGTTATGACTTGACATATGAGACCTCCTATGCATGTACATAGTGCATTTAAGTTTTGTGTAATACTTTTCAATATAATTACAATTTTTTCTTGTGCTAACATTTTAGATGGGTCTCTTGTAAACTGCATGAACTAGATTCAAATAAAAATCAACTTGGAGACTGTACAGCTCAGAGAAGACAAGTAGTGATTCTCATCTCACTACGCTGATGGACAGTGACTGTAATAGGGTTGGTGGGGGGGACCTGATGAAGGGGGCAGTTTAATCATCACAATATTGCTCATGTAATTGTAGGTTAATGATACTAAAATTAAAAAAAATCAACTTGGAATATCTCTGCCTCTTAACTGGCAGGTTTAATCCATGTACATTTATTGTAGTCATTGATATATTTGGAGTTACTGATACCATCTACTTTTTTGTCTTTAATTTATCATAATATCTGTAAGTGTTTGTCCTTTTTCCTTGCCTTAAAAAATAAATGATTGATCTTTGGGCCCTTTCTGACCAGAAACCTTCTGGTTCTAGGCCCTGACTGTCCCATCCCAGGACTCCTCCCTTACACCCCACTCACCCCATTACTGTGGGAGTAGCTACCCTGTGTATAGAAACATGCAGTTCATGGAGCCAATTACATAGTCTTTGCCTAAAATGTCCATCATGATGTAGGGGAATAACTGGCCTGGAAGGAAATGAAGGTAATGATATGGTTTGGGGAAGATTTATGGCTCTTTTACCCTTCTAGGTAGCTGGCTTGGGTCAGACTGGGACCTCAGTCTGGGAAAGGACCAAGATGGGATCAGAAATGGGGCATGTGCAACAGACACATGAAAAGATGCTCCACATCACTAATCATCAGGGAAATGCAAATTGAAACCACAATGAGATATCGCCTCACACCAGTAAGGATGGTCACTATCCAAAAGACTAAGAACAACAAATGCTGGGGAGGATGCGGAGAAAGGGGAACCCTCCTACACTGCTGGTGGGAATGTAAGCTAGTTCAACCATTGTGGAAAGCAATATGGAGGTTCCTCAAAAAACTAAAAATACAAATAACATTTGACCCAGGAATCTCACTCCTTGAAATTTACCCAAAGAATACAGCTTCTCAGATTAAAAAAGACATATGCACCCCTATGTTTATTGCAGCACTTTTTACACTAGCCAAGATATGGAAGCAACCTAAGTGTCCATCAGTAGATGAATGGATAAAGAAGAGGTGGTACATATACACAATGGAATATTATTCAGCCATAAGAAGGAAACAGATCCTGCCATTTGCAAGACCATGGATGGAGCTAGAGGGTATTATGCTCAGTGAAATAAGCCAGGTGGAGAAAGACAAGTGCCAACTGATTTCCCTCATTTGTGGAGTATAACAATGAAGCAAAACTGAAGGAACAAAATAGTAGCAGACTCAGAGACTCCAAGAAGGAACTAGTGGTTACCAAAGGGGAGGGGTGTGGGAGGGTGGGTTGGGCGGGTAGGAGAAGAGGATTGTGGGGTATTTTGTTTAGTACACATGGTGTGGGGGATTACGGGGAAGGCAGTTTAGCACAGAGAAGGCAAACAGTGAATCTGTGTCATCTTGCTACACTGATGGACAGTGACTGCATTGGGGTATGAGTGGGGACTTGATAATATGGGTAAATGTAGTAAACACATTGTTTTTTTCATGTGAAACCTTCCTAAGAGTGTATATCAATAATGCCTTAAAAAAAAAAAAAAAAAAAGAAACGGGGCATGTGCTCACCCAGGGGTATCATTGCACAGGCCAGAATACAAATCCCTAACAGCAGCAAGGAGGTCATTTGGATAGGCCAGCAGCCTTAGTGATTTGGCGGCCAAAAAGCCCAGGAAGTAAAACGGTAAGTCCACACTGTGAAGAACACCTGGATCACATAGATGTGCATCTAAAAACTTTGCAGACTCAAGATCAAGCCATAGAATCTGAAGAAGAGTGTGGACCTGGGGCAGATGTGCTTTGGGTAATAGCCACGCCACATCTATAGATCAATTGCAGCTGGCAGACTGGCTCTCACATCTGTTTTTTCCTTTAGGCCTTACATCAGTCCTGTGAGTGGGGTTTTTATCTTTTGAATGCAGTAAATCTCACCTTAATTCTAAATCACAGAATATTATCTGTCATATATTAGCCTACATTTTAAAATTACCTAGCGGGAAATAATTTTTTTTTACTTTGCAGTAGATCCTATACTCCCCCGCACCCTCCCCGCTCCACCAATTGCCTGCCCTAAAAGACCTGCTTTTGATAGGTGGATGTTTTGATTAGTGGATTGCACTGGGAGACAGTTTTTTAGAGACCCTGATGAATTCTAAGAAAGAAGTGTTCATTTAATGGTAGGAATGTTGCTTTGCTGGGTGATGTGTGCCAAGTTTACAGCCAGAGATGGATTCTTAGCTGGAGATTTTAGAGGTTATGTAGAGGAAGTGTCTGGAGGGAAAGGAGAAGAATCAATGCTTGTTAGCCAAGGATGGGTTTGAGGGATAACAGAAATGCCTATTAAGTATTTTGACTGTGTGGTATGTGACATAGGCATCTCTTCCACCTCCCCGTGGAATTTTCACAAAATCAACAATGTGACAGTTTGTGGGGCAGCTTTGCTCCTTAGAGATGTGATGAAGGGCTGTGTTCTGCCTCAAGGTTGGTGAAGGACACAGTAAGAAGCTATCCACACAAGACAATCTTATATGAACCACACTGTAATTAAGAAACAGAATAGTATTGGTACCAGAATAGACAGACAAGTCAATGGGACTGAAGAGTACAGAAACAGAATGTGATAAGGGTGATGTTTCACACCAGCCAGGAAAGGTTGGACTATTCATTAAAAGGGCTTGGGACAATTAACTAATCTGGGATAAAAATAGAATCTTGCTTCCTACCTTATGTTCAATGAAATTTCAGATGGATTATGATAAAATAGAAAATCCCAGACAAATATGAACATGATTGCAGAAAATTTAGGTGACTAGAGTTACACTCAGGAGGCAAGTAACCTAAATGTAATCTGAATTACAGAGCCTGAATTAAGGAAAACAATGAATAGATGTGATTATGTAAAGCAATAAAAGGTCTCTATTTTTAAAAAGTGCTACATTTGAAGGAAAGATTTTAAAATGCAAAAAATATTGATCATATATGGTAAGAGGTTAGTATCTTTAATGCAAAAGAGTTCGTACAAGTCAGTAAAAAGGAAAGAGTGGGCAAGGGGTTATGAATAGGAATTTACAACAAAATAATATGAACGATATGTTCACTGTCCTCCAGAATGAAATGGATGTGAATTAAAATAAGAAGATACTATTTTCTGTTTTTCAGAGCAATAGTACTCAGTGTTGATGAGGGTATCTTACACACTTCCGTAATATATTACTTCACTGGAGAGTCGGTTGGCAATACCTCTTTGAAAAGCCTTACATATTTTCATACCTTTGGCCCACTAAGCACACTTTTAAGGTTACTCTTAAGGCATATCAGACAGAAGCACAGGGATGCATGCATACGGATACTTCTGACAGCCTTGTTTATAATTGGGAAGAATCTATGTGTCCATCTCTGGTACCGGTAAGGTAAACTGCAAAAATATGGAATACTATGTGATCTTTAAAAATGCAACTCTGATCAGGGTAGGGGAAAATTTATTGTAATAAGAGGGAGAAACTGCAAGGAAAGGTAATAGGTATAGTAAATGTTCGTAAGAGATTCTGTATGTGGTTTTGCATGATTGGCAATATTTTGTGTGTGAGTGTTTTGCTGTTAGAAAGGGAAGACATTCAGTCAGTACAACTGGATAAACATATTCATCTCTGCCAACAACAGTCAGAAAAATCTGGGAGCAAGGTGCTTGAAGATATAAGTGCTAAAAAGGAAGAGACAATGCTTTTTAACATGTGTGTGTGTGTGGTGGGTCTAGAAGAGAAGAGGGAGGAGATGAGAAAGAGACTTTGGGAGGTGTTTGTGTGGAGGATGGGAATGAAATAATACGGTGGAGGACTTAGGTGGTGGATAAAAGAAATATACTTCACCTGTGTGCCCCAGAACTTCTTGAAGCTGCCTGGTATTTCTGCTGCTGGCATAGAAACAACCAGCACAAATGAACCACATGCTGTGAACTGCACACCTCTCCTGTCGTTCAGTACCACTGCATGGAGACAACCTGGACTGGAAACATGTGGAGCCTCATTTTCCGGATGCCTTTCATGAGTTGGCTTAGGGTGCTGGTCACTCTGGCGAACTGCTGCCTTCATTGCTTTCCCAGCCCCTTGCCACAGCCACAGAGAATGGAACCTACCTGGAGGGGGTGAGTCAGTGAGAATTCAAGGTCAGCTGTGTAGGTCTACATTTACTGATATGGAAAGACATTCATGAAGTATATGGACAAAAAGATACTAGAACTGCAGGAACCATGTGACTGCATTTTTGTAGCTACATGTAATATAAATTATGCATTTGTAGGTCCCTTGTATGTGAAAGCAGTAAAAGTCTGGACTGAACTATACTAGCATTTAATGATGGTTATTTCTGAAATAAAGGATTAGGAAATCACTAGAAATTTTTTTGTTTGCCTATCCTTACTGCCTAATATTACATTATAGACATGGATTACCTGTAGGTTTTCTTTCAGAGCTATTCTGGAAATATGCAAATCAAGTGAGGCCATGGTTGTATCTTTGTCAGCTGCAAACGACCCCATTTCCAGGGACATGTTGCACAGTACTTAGGAGGACATTATGGCAGACAGATTCTAGGTGGCCCTCTGATAGCAGACCCACTCTGAGACTCCTTGCTGGCATGATGAAGTAAGCAGGCATGCTGGGAAAGCCCATGTGGCAGGGAGCTTATGAGAACAACTCCAGCTGACAATCAGTAAGAAGCCAGGCCCTTGGTCCTCCATCTGTGAGGAAATGATTTCAGGCAGTATCCTGAGCGAGCTTAGTTAGAAATGGATTCTTTCCCAGTTGAGCCTCCAGATGAGAACACAACTGGTTTGACATCTGGTTTCAGCCTTGTGAGACCCTAAGCTAAACTGTGCCCTGACTCCTGACCCACAGAAACTGTGAGATAATAAATGTGTGCTATTTTAAGCAGCACTAGAAGAAGAATACAGACATCTTCAGGGGAATGTGAGGGCCTAGGACACAGCTCTTAGGGCCAGGGGCTCAGGACTTCTGGGGGTGGCTGCTTTTTTTCACCAAGGCAAGTGGGGCCATTGGCTGAGCTCAGAGCTCTTGGAAGGGAGGGAGGAACTATGCAGTCTGAGGACGGCTGGGCTTTCCCTAGAGAGGTGGGGACCCTCTGAGCCTCCTGAGCACCTGTGTCCGTTCCCACTTGCTGGCCTTTCACCTTCCCTCATCTTCCCAGCCTATCCATCCTGTTTTCTCAGTTTGCTGCTCTGTCTGTCAATTTGTCTGTCTCCTGCCTGAGTGGGGATGGACCTGCCACAGTGGTGTGAGGCAGAGGAACAGGTGGCGAATGGCAGGTGAGTGCAGCAACTGCAACCCTGAGGGCTGGACTAGGCCCATGGTCAGGTCCTTCTACAGACACATCTGGAGCAGCTGCTCAGATAAATGGGGCCTGGGTTGATAGAGTTGTGGCTGCCTGAGAAGGGCACAGACCAGAGTAGAAGGGGTGGGAAGATTTCTGAGCTGGGAGTTAGAAGCCCTGGACTGTACCTCAAGGACTGTCACAGTCTTCTTGGGAGACCTGGGACAAGTCCTGCCTCTCCTGGGCCGTGGTCTTCCTCACCTATCAAACAGGGCATTGGTTCTTTTTGCTTTGCCCAGCTTTCATATCGGGGGCAAGATATGGAGTGTTGTAGGAGATCTGCCCACCTGTAACTTATTGTGAACCCTGTATCCTGCCCACAGACCCCATTTGTCTGGAGTAGTTAAGGAAGATGAGGAAGGGCAGAGAGACTAACAGCTGCAGTGGTGCCTGTGGGGCATGGCATCAGGCGTGCCAGACAGGAAGAACTGGCCTAGGCTGAGGACATGGATGGGCAGCTACTCCAGGCCTGGGGAGAAGAGCAGAGCTCAGGTAAGTCAGGGCTTGTGTGTATGTGGGGAGTGGTCATTACTTCCAGATGGATAAGGTAAGGATCCTCAGATTGGATCAGAAGGGCTCCTTTCTTGAGCTCTGCACCTCCAGGTACCTCAGAGGGTAAGGCAAGGGTGGTTTGATCACAGGCTAGGTTCAGTGTGTGTGTGTGTGTGTAGTAGTTGGATGGGCTGGAGGACTCTGAATTCCCAGGCATGCTCTTATAGTGTCCCAAACCCCAGCAGTCATATTTACTCACTTCCCCCAAACCTGTTTTGCCTATAGCCACTCCCTCTACACTTCCTTCAACTCATTTTAATTCAACAAACTTTTAGGGTGGGCAACTCTGTGCCATGCCTTTGGCTTGGCCTGGGAAATTGAGAAGAATGAGGCCTGCCCATAGGCTATCTGGTGCCACTTTCATTTCCTCCAATGGGTCATACTTTCTGACCTCTGGACCTTGGCTAGTCTACTCTTTTTGTCTAGAACTACACCCCAGAGCCTTACCCCCTCTCTCTTCCTCACTTTTCATTCAGTTCCGAGCTTAGATGTCACTCCTGGGGAGATTTGCTGGCTCCCCAAGTCCTGTATGAGGACTCCACTTCTGAGCCACCACATCACCCAGGATGGCCTTTTGTCCCAGTTTGGAACTGCTTGGCAGTCTCCTCCAGTACAGGGTTAACTCTTTGAGGTTGTGGTTAGTGTCCTCCTGCTCACTTCTATATCTCCAGCACAGAGTCTGACACAAATGAAGAGCCTTTTGAAATTATGTTGAATAAATGACTGTTGAATTAAAGACTAATAGTTTCATTGGCCTAAGGAACCCCAGCAATTGCTACCAAGTCTTTACTCAGTCTATCCATTCAGGGGTCCCTAAACATCTGAGGTGAATTCAACCCCAAACAGTCAGAGCCACCAAAGAGGCCATGATCTGAATTTCTGTCTGCTCCAGGCACTGCTTACTCCAAGAGAGGCCTAATAGATGGATGCTGGGGCAGGTGGACTCAGCTTTGTACTCAGGGAAGGAGCTCACTGAACCCTTGTGATTCGGGAGTCCCCAGGATCCTGGCCCTCTCAGGACCTGTTTCACTCAGTGTCGGGGACTTGCTGTTGATTCCAGTCAAAGCTATGCTTGACAGCAAGTAGCAAGGACAGTGGGCAGTGAAGGTCTCTGGCACCGCGAACCGCAGGTAGGTCCAGATCAGCACCTTTCGGGCCCAGCCTGTGGGAAACCATAATGGGAAACCTGGCCTGGAGAGCACATTGCTTCCTCCCTTATCCCGTATCTCTGGCTGTCTTGACATTGGTGCCGTGGACAATCTAACATACACTTGTG
This sequence comes from Phataginus tricuspis, assembly GCA_029783875.1. Classification (NCBI taxonomy): domain Eukaryota; kingdom Metazoa; phylum Chordata; class Mammalia; order Pholidota; family Manidae; genus Phataginus; species Phataginus tricuspis. The sequence continues at coordinate 11,822,921 of JAQQAC010006904.1, read as the reverse complement.
AGGCTGCCTATATGTGACCATGAAATAGGTGCTGAGATGGGAGGTGGGGAATAACAAGGTGAGGGCTGGCATCTTGGGTCCCTGAGCACCGAGAGGCTCCTTGGATTGCCGCTGTCCAGGGTCCTGACACATTCCAGCACAGCTCGGGGAAGGGGCCCAAACCCTCTTGTCAGAATCACAGGGTTGTGTGTAAAATAACTCAGACAACTGAGTCCCAACCAATGTATGTTGACTATCTGTAAAGTAAGTCAGGAAGTTGATTTTTAACAAGCTCCCAAGGTTTGGAAACTGCAGCTCTGGGGTGTGGTTGGTTCCTCAGCTGTTGGTCTATGGTGATGCTGTCAGACCTCTCCCAGGAAACAGTCTTTTGTGATTTTTGGATTTTTTTGAGTAACCATTGCAAAGTGTATGCTTTTGCAAAATGGATATGACTGTGGCTAATATTTTATGAAGGATAAATCAGATTTTGAGTACCTTTGGTCTGCTATGACATTTCTAATATTTGCAAATCTTGCTCCCTATTATTCACTTCATTAACTTTTAATGGTCTCTAGGTATAGTAAAACAGCTCTATAGCCTGAAGAAAAATCATACTACTGATGGGTGTGCCATTAAAATTAAACTGAAGTGATAAATAGCCATGGTATTTCTTTTACAATTAAGAGCTAATTTTTGTATACTTTTGAATGGATTTAAAACTGTAATGTCTTCTGTTGACAGAAAAAAGGGGAAGGGGCTGGAATGACCAGAACAATTAGGGAATGCCCCCTAGGGTGTACAACATATGCCCAAATGAATTCATCCTTCATGGGTAGTTACTTGATAATCTTGATATGATTGGAGAGAAATCCTTATTTGTGAATATAATTATTACTGTAGGACTTTTATTCCCCATGGATGCACACACCATATGACATAAAATCTGGGATGTCAACATTTAAACAGTCCAAAGAACAATGGAATTTTTGTTGTCTTATTCAAATAACTGCTATTCCATAATTCTGTGTGTTGTCTGATACAGCTTTAATTGGAAGAAGATCACGCACCTATGTCAGATTGGGAATTAGTTTTAGTAACACTTTAATGGAAACATGTGAATGGAGTGTGACTGTGGAGGTGCACATGAGACGCTAGGATGAGTGTGTTAAGGATATTACAGGTAAGTACTGAGGAATGGAAGGATAAGAAGCACGAGGCTATAGGAAGAAGGTAAGGAGTCAGAGGAGTGCAAAGAGAACAAAATCTGTACTCAGTCTAGAGGTAAAGTCTATATGTCGTCCATATGAGAAACTGATCAACGAGTATAGAATACTCAGAAAGACTCTCAGCTCTGGCTTGCTCTAAGGGACTTGTCATCGGCAAAAGCAACAGTTGTGTGAGGCTTATACACCTTAGGGTTAGCATTGCCTATTACCATCTGTGTTCTCTTCATGTGCCCCTGAAACCCCACATGTCAAATATTTCTGTATGCTCCTGGGCCTCATGTGTAGAGAATTACTTTATCACCAACAGGACCAATGTCCTGGAATAGACAGTGGTGGATTTGAGGTTGACTAAGAGAATTGCTGCTTAGATGGCTCTGCGCTGGTAACTTGATAAAGGCTATGATAAATGACAGTGCTATGAGCCTGGTCTCAGAGGAAAGAAAAGGAGAAAAAGAGAAAATAAATGGCAGTGGGATCAGGAAGTAGAGGTAAAATGGTGGCTGTTCATCCTCAGAGCAGGAATGAGCAGGAGACTGGGGAAGGGGTGGGGCCGCTCATAATAAATCATGAACTTCCTGCCTTACAGTCACTGGACCAAGGAGTAGGCACATGACCCAAGTCAGCCAGTAAATATTTCCTAGAATTTCTCAAAATTGGAGCTAAGAAAAATTTTCTCCCTTGTGGAGAAGTTATTAGGAGTGAGCCCAGAATGGTCAGTGGCCACCTTGAGAGGGACCCTGTGCATAGTAAACATTCCAAGCTTACAAAGAAAAGCAGAGATGAGAGCCTGCGAGAGTCTTGGTGACGTCTGTGGCCCTGTTCCCATGATCCTAGAGTTAGCTCTACCTCTGCCCACCTTGTGGTTTGGTTATGGGAACCTTTCTATGCTATTTTCATGTTCAGGTTCACTTGAGTTGAATTGCAACCACTTGCCAACAAGAGTCCTGACTATAGTGCAGATGGAAGCTGCTAGTTATTGCTCAGGATATTTTAATTCAGAAGGAAATAAGGAGAAGACCTCAGGCAGGGTTTTATTGTAACCCACAGTCAGCATCTTTTTCTTGTTTTATTATTATTTTTGCTTTGCGTCCAGAGTGTGGAAGTATCCCTTTGGGACATGGGGCTGTTTGGGAGTTCCTTCCCAGGGGTGAGCTGGGGCTTGTCTTTCTCAGGTGTCCTGTGCTGTTGTGCCTGTTGGTCAGCCTGTGGCCTGGGTGGAGTGACTTCATTGTGATTAGGCTTCTTGCTTAAGCAGCCCCCGTGAACTTGTGAGCCATTTCATTTGTTTTACAACTTAAGAGGCCCAGCTTCACATTGGGTTATGTGTGTAAGCTTACCTGTTATCCTAAAGAAATGTTCTTGGGGGCAGCCACAGACTTTGGCATTAGCTGCCCCAGCACGCGGTGTCCTGGCTGTGCTTATGAAACAGGCCTCTTCATGCCCCATGCCCATGCGTGGTGGTGGATGATGGATGGTGTATGTGGATAGCCCATTGGTGCCTATTGGAAGAGGGTTAGATTATGCTTGGCATCTCCATGCATCTCAGGGAATGGGAAAACTGTGTGCGTCTGTCTTGTCATTCATCGAAACCAACAACGGTGAGGAGATTATTGCCAAGTCTCCATTTAGATGGCAATCCAAGGGGTTCACTTGCCCAGATTCTTTGCTCTAGATGACAAGACATCTGAGCTTTGGATCAAACTGCCTGCTGGTTTGGATGGAAGAGCAGCAGCTAAGTTGAGAGTTCCTGGAGCATCGTCCACCTTGGAAAGCAGAGTGTAGAGTTTTAAGAAGGGAAATGGGGAAGCAGAATCGGAAGGTCTGATAAGGTACAAGTTAAGGTAGGTGGACGAGGTTGTCTCAGAACTGGGGTTTAGGCTGGCAGATAATGAAGAAAGCCTCTGCAGCTCTGCATGGAGGTGATAGCATATGCCTACATGCCTCAGAGGGAAGAGGACTAGTCATACTTAGTCCCCTTTGCTTCCGTATCTTGGGCCTGTCTAGTGGGAGTTTGGCTTAACTTTGATCAGTTTCAGACAGATGTTACATCAGGCAAGTGTGGGGACTGTGCCGACTGCAGCCACTTCTCGGCCATCTTCTTGCCACAGCCCTGACTTCTGCAATGGGCTGCATAACCCAGCCTACTCCCCGTTGGCATGATGATTAGATGAGGTGTGGGTACCCGTGTTTGTTGTGGAGGGCTCCTGAGCGTGTTGTGCTGTGTCAAGCAGAGCCTTTTCTAAGAATCTGGATTAAGATACACAAGAATGTTCTGGGTGGGGGGAGTGGGCCCTAAATCCGAGAGGTAATGTATCAGAGTGGGTACTGGTGTCATCTTTCAAGATGAGCACGCAGACAAAATTGAGAAGGAGAGAGTTACAGACTAACTATACACGAGATGCCTCTGGTGCTCCAGTTCCTGGTTCTAGTTTCCATGGGGCCTGGGCACTTTGTTTCCTGTTTCTGGATTCCCTGAAATCTCTGTATGCTGGCAGTAATACCCCTTTTCTCCATCAGGTGATTTGAGAGAGCTTCTCTTCCTTGCAACCAAAAGATCAGTGGCTAGAACAGATGTTAAGTGCATGATCAATGTGACAGCTGCCAAGTGCATAATTCAGCTGCAGGAACCACTTAGCAGGCCAGGGTGACTCTACAATCGTGTGTGTGTGTGTTTGGGGGAGGCGTTAAATTACTAGAGCTGAGAGGAGCCCCCATAACCCTGTTCTCTTTCCCATCTTAGTCCCTGGCTGTTCTCCATCTCCTGGCCCCAGCTGCTGAGAGCTATTTCTAGATGAAGTCAGGAAACGTTTTTGTCTCTAGGACTTTGACCCAGAACGCCCTCCTCAGGAATACCCCCTTTGCCCTCCTCCACCTGTATGCCTCCCTTTTCCTTTTCTCTACCACCGAGCCACCCTCCTACCCTGTGGAACTGTCTAACCCCCCAGGGAAACCAAAGTAGAATATAAAACTCCTACAGCCATCTCTCTCTGTGAGGGCGGAGAGGCAGAGAGACACTTTTTGTTAGGACTTCCCTAATCTCCTCTATGAGGAAGTCCTCACCTCCAACCCCTGCTCTCTTTCCTACGTTTTGGGCAAAGCTCTTTGTAGCTCCAGGTCTTGCCACTTTCAGACAAACCCAGATCACAATTGCATAGTCTGTGTTAGTGTGTGGGGATGGTAAGCTGGGGACACAGGGGCTGGAAGGGGGACAAGGACTCAGGTGTCCTCACCTCAGTCACAATGGTGGGAGGGAACGTGCTGTTGTCGTAGACCCAGCCATTGGTGCAGGGCTCTGTGGCCCCCGTGCTGTTGGCCTCAGTGCCACTGGGAAAGGGTGGTCCCTTTTGGGGGAGATGAAGCAGGGGCAGGACTCTGGCCACCCTTGCTCATTGTGGAGCAGCTGGGCCTCCAACTCCCTGTCCTTGCTGAGGCTGGCGTCGGCAGACGGCTGGTGGGGAAGTTCTGGAGAGCACTGTGCAGTGTGTCGGGAGCTGCAGGACGGTCACCACAGCGGCCAGGGTCCCCTGCGCCACTGGCTGCCAGAGGTCTGAGGGGCTGCAGCTGAGCTCTCCTGCTCCCACAACCCGCTTCCCTTCGTCTCTTCAGCTCATTAGTTCCTGGATCTGCTGCAGCCCCAGGCCCCCTGATGATGGCCAGCAGTAGTTTTTATAACTTTTTTAAAGCTGTGACTTGAGAGTAGGACATTCCATTATTAAGACTTAGCAGGTCAGTGGTTTGTTCAAGGCAGGTAAAGTTGGATTGGGTGGAAGAAACTACCTTCCTGTGGGTTGGGGGGACACTCATTATGCCTCTAGGTTTGGCAGTTTGAGTCTCCCCCCTGCAGGCCAGAACAGGCAGCCTCCTCCTGGGGCAGGGAAGAAGGGAAAGTGCTGAGGGCCGGGAGGGAGGCCCAAGCGGGGGTGAGCGCCAAGCCTGGACTGAGCGCCCTTCTCTCAGGGCCACACTGACCCAGACAGAGCTGGGAGAGACCCTAAAGAGTCCACACCAGATTGCCACTGTGCTATGGTCTTAACATCTTTTAACCTGTGAGCACTGCCTCTGAGTGAATCCCAGAACCTGGTTCTTCAGCCCTGGGCCAGGGCCATGCTACAGCTTGACCTGCCCTCAAAGAGTAAAACTCTCATCAGAGGTTTATGTCAGCAGAGTCTTTTTCCTCTGTATTATGATATCCAGATTAAAATATCCTCTATAACTCACTCCCAAGTTTTCTCTTCCCCAGAACTGTAACAACTAAAACCAAGGAAATGTCTACCATATTCTATACCACTAGCTGGTTAAACATCCTCAAAAATTTTTTTAATTAAATGTATTAAGGTTTGGTATATATAATAAAATCCATCAATTTGGGGACACATTTTGACAAAGTCTGACACATCTGCACACCCATAATAACTACTGTATAGAGCATTTCCATTACCGCCCTCATTTCCTGTATCATATGTCATCCCCATCAATCTCTCCCTAGCCTTAGGCAGTTTGTCTTTTCAAGAGCTGCAGGTTAGTATCATACGGTGTATACTCTTTCGTGTCTGCGTCTTTTGCTCAGCCAAATGTTTTTGAGGTTCATCCATGCTGTAGTGTACCAATAGTTCATTCTTTTTTTTTATTGCTGACTTCTTCATTATATGAATTATTTTTATTGCATATTATCCATTATGTGGATATGCCACAATTTGCTTATCCATTCACCTGTTGGTGAACATTTGGGTTTTTTCCACTTTTTGGCTATTACCAATATAAAGCTGCTATGAACATTTGTGCTCAGTGTGTGGACATATGTCCTATTTTCTCTTGGGTAAATGTGTAGACATGGAATTGCTGGGTCGTATGTTAAGTATGTTTATCAGAAACTGTCAAATTGTTTCCCAAAGTGTTTTCCAGTCTTATTTTTCTACCAGCCATGCCTGAGAGTTCCAGTTCCTTCACATTCTGCTCAACACTTGCTGTGGCCCATCTTTTGAATTTTAGCCCTTTGTGAGGATGTGTAGAGATCTCCCTTGATCTAAATTGCATTTTTTGGATGACTGATGAACATCTTTTCATTTGCTTATTGGCCATCCAGGTATCTTGTGTGGTGAAGTGTATGTTCAATTTTTTTTGCTTATTTTTGAATTGGAGTGTTTGACTTCTTTTTACTGAGTGGTGGTGTTCTCTATATACACTGTGGATTTATGGAACTCTATGTTTGGATAGCTCTTTCCTCTCCAGAAGTTTGCCCTGCAAATTCAAGCTGTCTTGGCCACTCTGAACTTCCCTTTTGTGCTCCTCAACTCAGTGAGATTGCTGGGATGTCTGGATTCCATTTCTCTGTTCTACAGTCCAGAAATTACTCCCAGGAAGAAAGCCTGGGGGGACCAAACATTCAATCCATAATACTCTGATACTAAAAACAGACAAAAACATTACAATAAAAGAAAAGTAGACCATTATCTCTTAAGCCAACAACATATAAAAAGGATAATGCACCTTGACAAAGTGGGGTTTATCCAAGGAATGCAAGATTGATTTAATATTAAAAAAATCAGTAAATGTAATTCACCATATTAATAGAATAAAAAAGGAACACTGTATGATTATCTCAATGGAGGCAGAAAGAGCATTTGACAAAATCCAACATCCATAACACCCACGATAAAACTTCTTAGCAAACTAGGAATAGAGAACCTCAAACTGATAAAGGACATTTATGAGAAAACTATAGCTAACATCATATTTAATGGAGAAAGACTAAATATTTTCCTCCTAAATTCAAGAAAAACACAAGGATATTCACTCTTACCACTTTTATTCAACACTGTATTGGAGTGTAATATAAGTAAAAGAAATGAAAGAAATCCAGAAAGGAAAGAATGAAATCTGCCTTTTTTTTTCAGACAACATAATTGTTCATACAGAAAATAGGCAAGGATCTACAAAAAAGCTACTAGGACTAATAAGTGATGTCAGCAAATTTTCAAGGTGCAAGGTCCATGTACAAAAATCAAGTATATTTCTATAGAACAGCAAAGAAACAATTGGCAATTTATATAAAAATATCACTAATTATTGTATAAAATATGAACTGCTGCCCAAAACAATTCATAGATTCAAAGCAATCTCTATCAAAATACCAATGAAATTTTTCAGTGAACTAAAGCAAATAATCCTAAAATTTATATGGAACCACAAAAGATCCTGAATAGCCAAAACAATCCTGAGAAAGAAGAACAAAACTGGGGGGATTACACTCCATGACTTCAAGATCTACTACAAAGCTACAGTAATCAAAACAGTATGGTACTGGCACAAGAACAGACACATAGATCAGTGGAACAGAATAGAGAACCCAGAAATAAATCCACACATGTATGGTCAATTAATACATAATAGAGGAGCCATGAATATACAATGGGGAAAAGACAGTCTCTTCAATAACTGGTGTTGGAAAAACTGGAAAGCTACATGTAATGAATGAAACTGGATTACTATCTAACTCCACACACAAAAGTAAATTCAAAATGGATTAAAGACCTAAATATAAGACACGGAACCACAAAACTCTTAGAAGAAAACAAACACAAAAATCTCTTGAATATAAGCATGAGCAATTTTTTTCTGGACACATCTTCCTGAGCAAGGGAAACAAAAGTGAAAATAAACAGGTGGGATTATATCAAACTAAAAAATTTATGTAGAGCAAAGGACACCATCAGCAAAACAAAAAGGCAACCTACAGCAAGGGAGAATATATTCATAAATGATTTATCTGATAAGAGGTTAGCATCCAAAATATATAAAGACCTTATATTCCTCAACACCAAAAAACCAAATAACCCAATTAAAAAGTGAGCAGAAGACCTGAATAGACATTTTTCCAAAGAAGAAATACAGACAGCCAATAGACACATGAAAAGGTGCTCCATGTCCCTAATCATCAGGGAAATGCAAATCAAAGCCACAATGAGACATCAGCTCACACCAATTAGAATGGCCACTAAATGACAAATAATAAGTGTTAGAGAGGATGTGGAGAAAAGGGAACCCGCCTACACTGTTGGTCGGAATGTAAATTGGTGCAGTCACTATGGAAAGCAGTATGGAGTTTCCTTAAAAACTAAAAATAGAAGTACCATGTGACCCAGTAACTCTACTTCTAGGAATTTACCTGAAGAAAACAAAAACTGATTCAAAAAGATATACACACCCTTATGTGTATTGCTGCACTATTTACAGTAGCCAAGATATGGAAGCAACCAAAGTGTCCATCAGTAGATGAATGGATAAAGAAGAAGTGGTACATATACATGATAGAATATTATTCAGTCATAAAAAAGAAAGAAATCCTACCATTTGGGACAACATGGATGGACTTAGAGGGTATTATGCTAAGTGAAATAATGCCAGGTGGAGAAAGACAAATACAATATGATTTCATTTATATATGGAATCTAAAAACAAAACAAAATAAAATGAACAAAATAGCAGTAGACTCATACACCCTGAGAAATGACTGGTAGTTACCAGGGGGAGGGGTTGGGGTGTGTGTGGGTGAAATATGTGAAGGGGATAAAGAGGCACAAAATCAAAATCATAATATAAATTAGTCACAAGGATGGAAGTGAGAAAAAGAAGAACTACCTAGGGATAAATTTGATAAAATATGTGCAAGGCCTGTGCACTGAAAATTACATAACATGTCTGAGAACAGTTAAATAAAGTCTAAATAAATGGAGGCCTATATCATGGATTGGAGCACTAGTACTGCTAGGATGTCAGTTATTCCCAAGATGATCTATAGAGTGAATGCAATACAAATCAAAATTGCAGAAGGTTTTTTTGGTTAAATTTACAAGTTAGTTTAAAAAAATTATATGGATAAAGGATCTAGACTAGTAAAAAACAACTTTGTAAGGTAAAAAAAAATTAAAGAATATACACTCTCTGAGTTGAATTATAAAGTTAAAGCAATCAAGACAGTGTGGTATTCATGTAAAGACAAATAAATAGATCCATGGTACTGAACGGGGAGTCCAAAGATAGAGCCACACACATAACCATTTGATATTTTACAAAGATGTCTAGATAATTCAAGGATGAAGAGGAAATTTTTGAACAAATGGTGCTGGAACAATTGGGTATCCATGTGCACAAACCTCTTACCTCACCTTATTCACAAAGACAACTCAAAATAGATCACAGACCTAACTGTAAGAGTTAAAATGATAACATTTATATAAGAAAATATAAAGGAAAATTTTAGTGTCCTTGGGTTTTGAAAGATTTTAAAAATAAGAAGCGTGAAAGAAAATCAGTAAATTGGTCTTCATCAAAAATTTGAAACTTCTGCTCTTCAGAAGTCCCTGTAATAAAAATGAAAAGGCAAGCTATAAACTTGGAGAAAATATTTGCAGAACACATATCTGGCAAAGGACTTGTTTCTAGAGTACATTAAAAAGAACTTTCAACTCAATCATACAAAGTCAATCATATAAAAAATGTGCAAAATTTGTGGACAGATGCTTTACCAACAAGAGATCTAGGTGGAAATAAGCACATGAAAAGGTCGTTAGGAAAATGCCAATTAAAACTACAATAATATACCACTACTCATTTACTACAATGACTAAAATTTAAAGTATTGATCATACCAAGTGTTGCCAAAGACATGGAGCAACAGTGACTTGTATACTCACTGGCTGGAATGTGAAATATTACAACTACTTTGGAAAATTGGCTATTATTTTATTGTATTTTTATTTTTTATTAAGGTATCATTGATGTACAATCTTATGAAGGTTTCACATGAGCAACATTGTGGTTACTACATTCACCCATATTATTGAGTCCCCCCGCCCACAACCCATTGCAGTCACTGTCCATCAGTGTAGTGAGATGCTATAGAGTCACTACTTGTCTTCTCTGTGCTGTACTGCCTTCCTCAGTGGCCTCCCTACATCATGTGTCCTAATAATAATGCCCCTTAATCCCCTTCTCCCTTCCTCCCCACCCACCTTTCCCCCCTTCCCAACCCTCTTCCCTTTGGTAACCACTAGAACCTTCTTGGAGTCTGTGAGTCTGCTGCTGTTTTGTTCCTTCGAATTGCTTCGTTGTTATACGCCACAAATGAGGGATATCATTTGGTACTTGTCTTTCTCCACCAGGCTTATTTCCCTGAGTATAATACTCTCCAGCTCCATCTATGTTGTTACAAATGGTAGGATTTGTTTTCTTCTTGTGGCTGAATAATACTCCATTGTGTATATGTACCACATCTTCTTTATTTTATTTTATTTTATTTATTTATTTTGGTATCATTAACCTACAATTACATGAGCAATATTGTGGTGATTAAACTACCCCCTTCATCAGGTCCCCCCCACCAACCCTATTACAGTCACTGTCCATCAGTGTAGTGAGATGAGAATCACTACTTGTCTTCTCTGAGTTGTACAGCCCTCCCCGTGCCCCCCCACCTTATGTCTGCTAATCGTAATGCCCCTTTTACCCTCTTATCCCTCCCTTCCCGCCCTTCTTCCCCAGTCCCTTTCCCTTTGGTAACTATTAGTCCGTTCTTGGGTTCTGTGAGTCTGCTGCTGTTTTGTTCCTTCAGTTTTTTTCTTTGTTCTTATACTCCACATATGAGTGAGATCATTTGATACTTGTCTTTTTCGGCTTGGCTTATTTCACTGAGCATAATACCCTCTAGCTCCATCCATGTTATTGCAAATGGTAGGATTTGTTTTCTTCTTATGGCTGAATAATATTCCATTGTGTATATGTACCACATCTTCTTAATCCATTCATCAACTAATGGACACTTAGGTTGCTTCCATTTCTTGGCTATTGTAAATAGTGCTGCAATAAACATCGGGGTGCATCTGTCTTTTTGAAACTGGGCTGCTGCGTTCTTAGGGTAAATTCCTAGGAGTGGGATTCCTGGGTCAAATGGTATTTCTATTTTGAGTTTTTTGAGGAACCTCCATACTGCTTTCCCCAATGGTTGAACTAATTTACATTTCCACCAGCAGTGTAGGAGGGTTCCCCTTTCTCCATATCCTTGCCAGCAATTGTTCCTTGTCTTTGGATGGTGGCCATCCTAACTGGTGTGAGGTGATATCTCATTGTGGTTTTATTTTGCATTTCCTTGATAATTAGCTATGTGGAGCATCTTTTCCAGTGCCTGTTGGCCATCTGAATTTCTTCTTTGGAGAAGTGTCTGTTCAGATCCTCCACCCACTTTTTAATTGGTTATTTGCTTTTTGTTTGTTGAGGTGCATGAGCTCTTTATATAATTTGGATGTCAACCCCTTATAGGATATGTCATTTATGAATATATTCTCCCATACTGTAGGATGTCTTTTTGTTCTACTGATGGTGTCCTTTTCTGTATAAAAGCTTTTTAGTTTGATATGGTCCCACTTGTTCATTTTTGCTTTTGTTTCCCTTGCCCGGGGAGATATGTTCATGAAGAAGTTGCTCATGTTTATGTCCAAGAGCTTTTTGCCTATGTTTTTTCCAAGACTTTTATGGTTTCATGACTTACATTCAGGTCTTTTATCCATTTTGAGTTTATTTTTGTGTATGGGGTTAGACAATAATCCAGTTTCACTCTCTTACATGTAGCTGTCCAGTTTTGCCAACACAAGCTGTTGAAGAGGCTGTCATTTGCCCATTGTATGTCCATGGCTCCTTATCGTATATTAATTGACCATGTATGCTTGGGTTTATATCTGGGCTCTGTAGCCTGTTCCATTGGTCTATGGGTCTGTTCTTTTGCCAGTACCAAATTGTCTTGATTACTGTGGCTTTGTAGTAGAGCTTGAAGTCAGGGAGTGTATTTCCTCCCAGTTTATTCTTCCTTCTCAGGATTGCTTTGGCTATTCGGGGTCTTTTGTAATTCCATCTGAATTTTAGAACTATTTGCTGTAGTTCATTGAAGAATGATGTTGGTATTTTGATAGGGATTGCATTGAATCTGTAGATTGCTTTAGGCAGGATGGCCATTTTGATAATAATAATTCTTCCTATCCATGAGCACAGGATGTGTTTCCATTTATAGGTATCTTCTTTAATTTCTCTCATGAGTGTCTTGTAGTTTTCAGAGTACAGGTCTTTCACTTCCTTGGTTAGGTTTATTCCTAGGTATTTTATTCTTTTGGATGCAATTGTGAATGGAATTGTTTTCCTGATTTCTCTTTCTGCTAGTTCATCGTTAGTGTATAGGAATGCAACAGATTTCTGTGTATTAATTTTGTATCCTCAACTTTACTGAGTTCAGATATTAGATCTAGTAGTTTTGGAGTGGATTCTTTAGGGTTTTTTATGTACAATGTCATGTCATCTGCAAATGGATAGTTTGACTTCTTCCTTACCAATCTGGATGTGTTTTCTGATTGCTGTGGCTAGGACCTCCAGAACTATGTTGAATAAAAAGTGGGGAGAGTGGGCATCCTTGTCTTGTTCCCAATCTTAAAGGAGAAGCTTTCAGCTTCTTGCTGTTAAGTATAATGTTGGCTGTGGGTTTGTCATATATGGCCTTTATTATGTTGAGGTACTTACCCTCTATACCCATTTTGTTGAGAGTTTTTATCATGAATAGATGTTGAATTTTGTCAAATGCTTTTTCAGCATCTACGGAGATGATCAAATGATTTTTGTCCTTTTTGTTGATGTAGTGGATGATATTGATGGATTTTTGAATGTTGTACCATCCTTGCATCCCTCGGATGAATCCCACTTGGTCATGATGGATGATCTTTTCGATGTATTTTTGAATTCGGTCTTTTGCTAATATTTTGGTGAGTATTTTTGCATCTATGTTCATCAGGGATATTGGTCTGTAATTTTCTTTTTTTGTGGTGTCTTTGCCTGGTTTTGGTATTAGAGTGATGCTGGCCTCATAAATGAGTTTGGAAGTATTCCCACCTCTTCTAGTTTTTGGAAAACTTTAAGGAGGATGGGTATTTGTCTTCTCTAAATGTTTGATAAAATTCAGTGGTTAAGCCATCTGGTCCAGGGATTTGTTCTTAGGTCATTTTTTTATTACCAATTCAATTTCATTGCTGTTAATTGGTACGTTCAGATTTTCTGTTTCTTCCTGGGTCAGTCTTAGAAGGTTGTATTTTTCTAGAAAGTTGTCCGTTTCTTCTAGTTTATCCAATTTGTTAGCATATAATTGGAAAATTGGCTATTCTTAATAAGTTAAACATACTTTGTATGCTATCTAGCCATTCCCGTCCTTGAGATTTGCTCAAGAAAAATGGATTCCTGTGTCCACACAAAGAAAGGGTATGAGGAAACTTTTGGTGGTGATGGATATGTTTTTTTTTCCTGATTGTGGTGAAGGTTTCATGTATGTATGCATCTCTCAAAACTCATCAAATCATGCACTGTAAATATGAGCCATTAATGGTCTATTGTATTTCAATAAAGCTATAAAAATGTATTAGTTAAGATGTCTTTGGTGGCAAATCACAGAAAAACCAACTCATAAAAGCTTAAAGAAGGAGGACTTAAACTTAAATTCCCACACTTAACAATTAAGAGTAGAGGTAAGTGGCTTCAAAATTGGTTAAATCAGTGGCTCAATGATATAATCAAACCCTAGGTTGGTTCTATCTTTCCACTATGTTACTCTCAGTTATTGCCTTAGTCCTTGTTCTGGTTTTCCTGGGTCACAAGATAGCTGCCACATTTCCAGACATCCCATCCGGACTCAACATTGTCTACCACCTGTCTCTCAACCCTGACCAATTCAGGCCCTAACAGGCTACTTGGTTTCATCTCTAGGTGTGACTCACATGCAAGTTGCTAATGGGGTGTGGACTTCTCTTGGGGGAAGAGTTTGGGAGAAGCAGGATCAGAATCATGAGAACTGGTTAGGGAAACTGAACCTCAATTTCATCTAGCTTCTTAATCCAGATTTTTGCAATGGACTCCACTGTTGTTCTATGATCATGTGGAAACAGTCACATCTCAGAACATATCATTGGATGGTTTTCTTGAAAGAGGAGGACCTGGAGTCTACTCAGTGTTTTTGGTTTTTTTTTGCCTCTTAGAGCTATGACAAAAATGTTTCCTCCCACAATTTTTAAAATACATGAAGGTAGAGTGGAGGGTTAACAGAGACTCTAGGAGTCCCCAACTTAAATGGTTCAAGGGCCATAGGGTAATATAAATGAGTGACTCTGACTAGATGTAAGAAAATAGGGAGTGGTGAGGCTTATGGTGACCTAGACAGTATAATGCTATTCCCACCAAAAGATCATGTATAGAAAAATAAAACCTCTATGGGCCAGTTTGACACTCTTGGATAAGGGATGTGTGTTAGTTTCCAATTGCTATTGTAACAAACTGCCACAAACTTAGTGGCTTAAAACAATATAAATTAATTATGGTTCTGGAGGTCAGAAGTCTAAAATCAATGTGTAGGCAGGGTTCCGTTCCTTCTGGAGCCTTCAGAGGAGAAGCCATCTCTTTGCCTTTTCCAGCTTCTAGATTTGCACACGTCCCTTGACTGGTGATCCCTTCTTGCATCACTTCAGTTTCTTGCTTCTGTCATCACGTCTCCTACTGCCCACTCTGATCTCTGCCTCTCTCATAAGGACTGTTGTAGTCACATCAGGCCCACCCAGATAATCCAGGATCATCTCCCCATCTCAAGATCCTTAACTTAATCACACCTGCAAAGCCCCTTTTTACCATGTAAAGTAACATTCACAGGTTCCAGGGATTAGGGCGTGGACATCTTTGAGGCCCATTACTCAGCCTTGTACATAATATGAGACATTTATGGTTGAGCATCTGTTCTCCAAGGGGCTATGCAAACTTCTGGGAAGGGAGAGAAGAGCCTCTTGGAGGGGCTTGGTATGGAAAAAAGCCTGGATTGTAGAGGTGGGCCCTGGGATGCGAGGGTGGAGACCTGGGAAGGTAGCTTCTGGTGAGCACTCTACCAGGGCGCCACAGTCGAGGAGCCTCCTGAGGGTGCCCCCCTGGCTGGGAGGTGCTCAGGGCGCTGTAAGTACGGAATCTCAGGGTGGCCACAAAAGCCTTGCCAGCCCTGGCAAAGGACAGGGCCTTGTGATGGAAATTGGGGACAGCGTCTGAGGCCTCTGGAGTGTGCATGACAGGGTCAGAACCCAGGCTTGGGGCCGAGGTGAGGGAATGGGGTGTGAGACAGTGTTATGGGGATGACTCCCTGGGGACACAGGTCGGAAGTCACCTACTGGTGACTTAAAAGGGGAAGGAAGGTAGGGTTCCATTTGGTCAAGGGCACGGGGTGAGCGTAGGAAGTTCCAGGTCAGGAGCTGGGGAGATGGATTCTGTGTAGATGATGTGAGCTGTCTGAGTCAGCGCCAGGACTTGTACCAGCTGGGACCCACCAGGGGTTGGCTCTGATGCAGATGGAGATACTAGGTGACCTGAGCACAGAGATGAGAAACCCACACGGGTTAGAGTATGTCGGAGTTGCTGGCAGGGTTTTGAGGCAGGGATAAGGCAAGTGACTGGTCCCAAGATACCCAGATCTGTAGAATCAGGGCTAGACCCAGTGTCCTGCGTCCCGGTCTCCCTGCTCAAGGCTGTGAGAAGGCCTCCTAGGTGCCTCTTGTCAGCCTTGAGGGCAGTGCTGCACGGGAAATAGCAGTGGGGGCAGGACTAGCAGCCCTTGGACATCTATTGGATCCTACGATGGCTGAGAAATTCTTGGGGAGCGTGGGGAGTGTCGGCACCAGGAGGGAACGCTAAGGCTCCAGACGTTCTGGGGGATGGGGTGAGTTAGGGGGATTTCAGCTGTGCCCAGTTTGTCCTGGAAGTCCTGTGTCCGAGCTGCCGTGAGCTGTCAGGGCTTTGTGGCTTTTCCAGGGGAGCTTCAGGCTACTTCTCCCCTCCAGGGTGCCCTGACTCAGCTCAGGCCCTAGAGTGCCACCTGAAAGGCAACGTGTATAACTTGAGAGGTGCAGATTTTCCTTGAGGGATGAGGGGCTGGGGGTCTGGGTCAGCTGCGGGAGGAAGAGTAAAGTGTAGAGGAGGCAAGCATGACTGAGCAAGCACTTACGTGGTAGGGCACGTCTGGGTCCCTCACTCTGCTGCCTGTGGGTGCTAAGCTGGCTGTCTTTTCCATGCCCCCTGGCTTCCCCCACACAGACCATGGGATACCCCCATTTTTTTTTTTTTACTGTGACCTTTAATCCGCCTTTCAATCCCTCCTTTCACATGGTTCCTACCAGGATCCCTTCTCTCTTTTCCTCCTCCCCCTCCCGCTTCTCTCTCTTTTTTCAGCCCAGGAGGGAGGAGAAGCCAGTCTCTGGGGGTGGAGGAGGTCAAAGTCTCAGTGCCTTCCAGCCCTGGGGTTCTGGAGAGGTCAGGCGCACACATTCCAGAGCCAGATTTTCTGCATTCTAATCCTGACTCAACAGTTTAGTAGCTGTGTGAACTTGGGCAAGTGACAGAACCACTCTGTGCCTTGATTTCCTTATCTGGGATAACCGATAGTACCTATGGGATTTAGGTACCTATATCTGGGATATATAGGTAAAATGGGATAATAATAGTGCCTATCTGGAGAAAGCCGGGCCACCATTTCCCCTTCCCCTCTGGGTGACCCGGGATCTGTAGGGCCCGCACTCCCTTTAAATGAGCTAATATACGCAAAATGCTCAGGACAGTTGCTAGGACCCAACTAGCACTCAGGGATGGCTCTCTCTGGCTGGGTTCCACCCTCCCCTTTTCTTCATCTCTCCATTGCACCAGCCCAGGGTCCGCAGGAGGTCAGCAGAGAAAGCCCGGGAAGTATGGCAGGAAGAATTAGGGTAACCAGCAGGCTGAACCTCCAGACGCAGAGCTGGAAGCGGCAACCCGAGTCCGGGCCCTGCTGGAATCTAGAGGAGCCTGCCTTGCTGTCAGAGGTTCCCATCTGCCTTCGGAGCAGAAGAAGCTTGAAACAAAGCCTCTGCTTTCATTTTAGTCCCTTGTCAATTTCCAGTCTGACAGAGGAAGGGAGGGGCACAAGGTATTTAAAACTCACAGAAATATTTGAATAGCTTAGAGAAAGAGGGTTGGGTTCGAGGAGGGACAGGGGAGGGGGCCATGCTAAGAGATTCTTCTCCAGTTGTCTGGGATGGTGTGTGAAGTCCCTGGGGACTGTGTGAGCTTTTGGGCCCGAAGCTGGCTGATGTTGAATGGCTGCCACATTTGGGACAAGAGACGTAAAGGGAGACGCTGCGCACAAACCTTTTAATGATGTGGTCTTGGTGGAGTCTATTCAGGGAGGGGGCTCCTGGGAGGTGCTCCCCTGAACCACAGCCCCAGTACTTGGGCCACCATTTCCCCTTCCCCGCTGGGTGACTGGGGATCTATAGACCCTCACTCCCTTTAGGGCTCTGTAAGGCCCCTTCTCAGTGCTTAGAGCCCCATCTTCTGCTGTGCTGAGGCCTGGAGTGGGACCATCTGCTTCTGCTTCTCTTGCTGCTGTCGCCTTGGTTTTCCTCTAGTCCTGGGGGGCAAGAGAACAGCACCTTGGGTGTGCAGCCTCCAGGCCGTGGGCTGGGAGCTGGGGGCTCTGCACTCAGCCGTGCCCAGCTACCAGTGCCCAGCCGCAAACACCTGCCACTCCCCTGGAGCCAGGAGCCCCAGGAAAGGCTCCAGGAGACTCAGCCCACTGGGGAAGCAGATGAAGAGCCCTGGCCTGGAAGAAGACTCCTGGTTTGAGTTCCAGCACCCTGAAGCCTGGATGCAGGACCTGGGGTAAGTCCCTGCTCCCCTCTGGGCGGGGGCCCACCTGTTTTCCAGGTCTTGCATGGTGTCTGGCAGTGGCTGGCCCAGGGTCTCCGGCAGGAGGGCAGTGACAGCGCTGGCCATCACAGGGACGATGCCGAAGATGAAGAGAGGCACAGAGTGGTAGAGGTCGGCCGTCAGGCTCACCAGCGGGCTCACGATGCTGCCTACTCGTGCCATGGTGCTGCCTACTCCCAGGCCTGTCTGCCTGTGGGGCCCAAGGCGGGAGGTACCGGTTAGTCTTCTGGCATGAATGCTAAGGTGCTGGCTGAATCTGGGGCCAGAGCAGCTCAGGGCAAGCCTCAGGACCAAGTCTTAGGACACCCCCTGGTGCCTCCCCTGTTCCCCATTTGATCAGCAAACTAATTTGGCATTTGTTTTGGAGATTAAAAAAAAAGTTTGGAAAGTGCTCTGGCCAGAGTCAGACAACTGAATTTTGCCTCTGTCCTTAACTTGCTGTGTGACCTTGGGCAAGTTCCTTTTCCTCTCTGGATCTTGTTTCCTCAGCTGTCAAATTAGACAGGTGAGTTAGGCCATTTGTTCTATGGTCACCTTGTGGACTTTGAGTACCAGTTGCCCCACTTGCACACAGACCCGTTGGGTTAGAACCCCCTAGGTGAAAGCACCTGGAATCTGCATGTCAAGAATATGTTCGGACCTTTCTCTATGAGAGCAGAAGTCAAAAACATTAACTCAGGAAACAAACCACTCGGAGTTCAAATCTAAGCTTCCTCACTTACAAGCTGTGTGACCTTGGGCGCGTCACTTACTTCTTTGTGGCTCAGTTTAATAATCATATACCTACCTCATAGGCTTGTTATAGGATGAAATGAGTTGATATTTGGAAAAAGTTCAAGACAGTGCCTGGCATATAGCGAGTGCTTTATAGTAAAGTTCTTTGCCCTGAAATCCCATGAAGGCCCAGGACAGTAACATGACCCCTCAGGGTCCTCATTCTAACCCAGGGAAGCTTAGGGAATTCTAACCTAGGGAAGCCTGGCATTTCTTTGACATCTCATGTGAATTTTGCATCCTGTTTTTAAAACAGACACATGTTCCTTGTTTCTGAATGCAAAAACCCTCTCCCCCCAGTCAAAAAAACTATGTTTATCCATACAATTACTCAGTACTACCAATATTAATTGTGGCTCTTGTGATAGGAAATTACTTTCATGCTTGTGATCTTTGATTTCAGACACACCACTTGGCTTATAGATGGAGTTTAGATTTGGTGGCCACTTCTAACTTGTGCTTTGGAGATCAAGGGAGGATTTCAATTAATTGCCTCTGAGATGCGTCCTCTTGGCTCCCTACCCTGCCCTGGTTGGTGGCTCCTGAGATCTCCTTGGGTCAGGTAAAGGCTTAGTGGGCAGCCACATCTGTGTCAGCCATGAGGTGTGTGCTGAGTGACTGAAATGCACCTTGCACGGAAAGGTGCAGGGAGGGGGCTTTGGGCTGGGGCATACTGGACCATGCTTTGGGGCCTGACCTGTGTGTGTGGGAATGTCATGCTCCAAAACCCCTCCTATTAGGCTCCCACTCACCGGATTACTGTGGGGTACAGCTCCCCAGTGTACAGGAAGATGCAGTTGAAAGAGGCAGCTAGGCAGCCCTTCCCCAGCACAGCAAAGGAGGTTCGGACAATGGACTGATCTAGAGAGAAAGGAGGGGGTCAGTGGGAGCTCAGGAGTAGAGGCCAGGAAGTTGGATCATGTCTGGGGATGGGGCCAAGGATGAGGGACCAAGGTGCTCGTGGTGCTCACCCTGGGGTACCACTCCATTGACCAGGATGCAGATGCCCGCCAGCAGCAGTGAGGCCATCTGTGCAGGCCGGCGGCCCAGAGAGTTGATGACAAGGAAGCTCACAAGCTTGGCAGGCAGGTCCACAGCACCAAAGATCACCTGGATTAGGTAGATGCTGACCCCAAAGCCCTGCAGGTCCATGACCAGCCCGTAGTAGGCAAAGCTAGTGGCAAACCTAGTGGGGGGGTATGAGGGGTGTAGAGTTTGTTAGGAAAGCTTAAAGGTGGGGTGCTCATTCAAAATAGGGGTGAGCTGTACTGGATAACCTGCTAAAGAGGCTGGAATCTGCCTTGGCTAATATTTCTTCAGTTTAAGTATTAGGGTAGTCCTCCAACACCCCAAACTTCTATCTTCTGATGACTAATGTCCCCAGTGTGTTAGGGAATTTTCACTTAGTTGCCATGTAGGATTTACATACTTTTAGTCTTTATCTTATTTGTTGATACTGAGTGGAGGGCAGGTGGATAGCCAAGTCACATCTTTAGGGTCAAAGTATGGGAGAGGCCAGAGCCTTCCAGGATCTGTCCGTGGTCCTGAGATGGGTGCTGGGCTTCTTAAAATGCTAAGAGCCCACAAGACAAGCTCAGGTAATTGAACTCCCACAACCTGGAGTAAGTCCCAAATGGAGTCAAAGAAATCGCTGGTAGGATTGTTCCTTCTGACCAGGCTCCTCCTACCTGTCATGGGGGTGCTGCGGTGATGGGATCAGAATGCAGCACATAAGGACAACCGGAGATGTTGCAACTGGAAAGGAACATTTTTGGCTGATATCAGCCTTGGCCAAAGTCAACTTTTGGAGATAAGCTTTAGGCATCTTACTGCCTGTGCCTGTATTTCTGGCAGACACCACAAGGCCAGTAAAATCTCCAAATGTTTTGCAAACCAGACTGGTGCCTGCCTTCACTCTGTAAGTCAAGGGTCACCGATCCTGATGAAGTGTTTCAATATTGGAACGGGTTTGTTAAAAGGAGAAAAAGATGGAGAGACTGGTGCCCAGTTTGGGGACTGGAACTGAATTGAGGCTGGAGTTTCATCTGCTTCTTCAAGACTCCCTGGTGGAGGATTATTGCCTTGCATGGCAGGTCTGTTGTCTTTTCCTCCCTCTTGTCTGGCTTCTTCCATACACTGTATCCACTCTCTCCCTAACCAGCCTTTTGTCTCTTGGTCTGTCTGTCTGTCTGTCTTTCCATCAGTCTGTCAGGGCCTACCACAACATGGAGAGGCAGAGGAAGAGTTGGCGAAGGGCAGGGCAGCACAGCAGCTCCATGGCCGAGGCCTGGCCATTGCCCATGGTCAGCTCCTTCTGCAGACTGGCCCGGAGCACCTGCCAGGGTGGACAGAGCTCAGGGCCTGGACTCCCCCAGGACCTCCTCCCAGCCTAACCCCTTTCTCAGGGAAGCCCTCTGAGTCCCGGGACCTGAGCTCTGGGTTCGGGGATGGAGCCCTGGTGGGTGTTATGGGAGGCCCTGGAGGGGTCTCACCTCCATATTTAGCTTGGCCCCCTCTTTATGCTTCCCATTGATCCAGGCCACTCTCTGCAGGGTCTTCAGGGTGAGGTCTAGTCTCCCAGAGGAGGAGTGCCAGCGGGCTGACTCAATGAAGAACCTGGAAATGGGGGGCAGGGGAGTCTGTGTGCTGACAAGGCTTCAGTTCCAGTCAGCTGGCCTGGAGTGGGGCTGGGGGCTGGGCTTTCCAGGGACTTGCAGTGAGACTTTATTTAAGGCTAGGAACCCAGGGACTTGGCCAAATCCCTCTCTCTAGGACCACAGAGCAGTGCCCAGCTTGGTGATGACTTATTTCCCAGCCTGAGATCTCAGCTATTGGGTGCTGGATGAAGGGAGAAGTGTAGGCAGGGTGAAGAACAGGGGGAAGCTGGAGAACTAGGTACCCTGGGGCAAATCCTTCCTTCCACACCCTCAATTTTCCCATCTGTCACTCTGAGGCATTGGCCTGGGTTTGACCTTTTGACTTTGACCTGCTCTGATTCTGTGAGGTGGAGTGTGCATCAAGACCTGGGAGATGTCTTGTCCCTTGCAGCCCCCTGGGCTCCTGTAGCATGCCCACCCACCCTGGGTCCCACGCACCAGGAATAGATGAAGGCGGCGAAAAAGGGCACAGAGACCATCAGCTGCAGGTGGCGCCAGTGGGGCATGGCATAGGCCACACCAGCCAGGAGAAACTGGCCCAGGCTGTAGGCATAGCCCATCAGGGTGCCCACGAAAGCCCGGGTATGGATGGGCATCCACTCCATATCTAGAAGGAGGCATAGAACAGGGCAGTGCAACTTACTGGGCTGCCAGGCAGTGGGGACCCCTGGGGCAGGCAGAGACCCCTCCCTCCAACCAAACTTCGGTCTGCCCCAAGGCTCAGTGGAAGATACATCAAATGTGGTTGGGTGCCATGGTAGTGAAAGTGGGAGACTTCTGGGGGAGGTAGGGATGGGGAGGTTGCTTCAGAATCCCCAGGAATGGGCTCTTTCACTCCACTGCTATGTCTTTGCTCCTCCCCAGTCTACTGTTCTGGCCTGGGCCCCCTTTCCCTTCAGGGCGTCTTTGACCACTTGAGCCATCCTCAATAGTGGCCATTCTTCTGGTCTTCCTCAGCCTGGGCTGGATTTAGTGGCCAGAGCAACTCGGAGTCCGTGGCAATCTTTCCACATCCTGGAGAGGCAAGGTAGAGTGGGACCACCTTTCCACTGCAGTGTGAAGAGGCCCTGATCCTGTTCCCGGGGCAGCAGGAATTCTCGGTGTCCTGCCCTGGCCCTGGCTCAGTCCCGGGTAATTCCTTTAGTCCAGAGAACCCCAAATCCATGGATACCCTCCTGGCTTGAGGGATGACCCTCCTGGGATGACCTTTCCCTTCTCTCCACCTCCAGGTTCCTCATCTGAGAACCAGGGGAAGGGAGGTGATCTACGAGAGGGCACACACTGATGGCTCGTGGACAGACCGTACTCAGTCCGTAAAAGGTCGGCATGATGCTGGCTTGTCCGTGTTAAAAATATTAGATCAGTTGCCACCATTAAAACCTGGGATACTTTACATTAATAAAAAGGAGGGCAGAAGATCCAATAGCCCTGAACCTCCTGGCTGGAGCAGCTAAGCATCTTTGGCCCCTCTGGGTGGGGTGGGACTCTCCTTTGGGCACAGTCCTCACCACTCCCTAATGCTTCTTGCACCTGGTCTCCGTCAGTCATTTATGGAGCCTGCCTGGCCCTAAAAGTGGAGTTTGCCCATGAGGGGTCAGGATGGCTGGAAGGGGAGACCTAAAGGAGAGGCTGAGGCAGGCAGGACACAGGGAGGGTGGGCCGGGAAAGGCTGGAAACAGGCTGCTAGGTTGGGTGGTCACAGGGGAGGGGATGGGGACCCGCCTGCCCCCAGGCATCCCTTACTCAGCGTCATGGTGTTGAGGGCCATGCCAGACATGGACATGCCCGAGAGGAACCGGAAGGCACAGTAGACAGAAAAGTTGGGAGCAAAGGCTGTGCAGGTTCCTGACACAGCTGCCTGCAGGTAGGTCAAGATCAGCAGCTTCCGGCGGCCCAGCCTGCGGGGAGAGGAAGCCCAGCAACAAGAGCCCTGAGGACTGCGGGGGGCCGGCTGGGCAGAGCCGCAAGAGCACTTGCCCCGGGTAAGGCTGTCAGGGGGTTCTTTGGAGGACTGGGCAGATCATGAGGCTGGTGCTGTAGGTCCTCGATCCAGCCCCAGCTGGGGGTGCCAGCCTCCCACCTAGGTCCCTTGAGCCCAAGCGAGGAGCCCCCAGCCCCAGCCTGGCCCCCTGGCCCTGCTCAGCACTGACCTGTCTGCCAGGTACCCGAACACAATGGCTCCGATAAGCACCCCCACCATGTACAAGGACTGAGCCAGGTGGCGTAAGGCCCTGTGAGAGCACACGAGGTCCCACTGCGCGGAGAGGAGGCAAAGGTCAGGCAGAGATGAGCCGGACTCAGGGAAGCCCCTTCCCTTCCTTTGGGCCGGCCCTTTGAGGCCTGTGTCACCTTCATCCCCTGACACTTCCTCTTGCTGTCTGCCTCCCTGGCCCCAGTAGCTGAGAGACTTTTTTGGACTCTGCAACTACCAGGAGCACCTTTCCTACCAAGGCCCCCATCTTGAACCCTTTTCTCCATCTTCCCATCTTGGCCTTTGGTGAATTTGAGACAGTCTGCGTGTGTGTATGGGTGTCTGGGTCTGTCCCAGAGGGCAAGGCATAGTCGACATAGTGCCCGGAGCGGGGAGCCCCAGGTGCCTCACCTCAGTCACGATGGTGGAGGAGAAGGTGCTGTTGTCGTAGACCCAGCCATCGATGCAAGGCTCTGTGGCCCCTGTGCTGTTGGCCTCAGTGTCATTGGGAAAGGGCAGTCCCTCCTGGGGGGAAGTGAAGCGGAGGCAGGACTTACGCAGTCCCTGCCTGTCCCTGGGCAGCCAGGCCTCCAGCTCCCCGTCCTTGCTGAGGTTGGCGTTGGCAGGTGGGCGGCAGTGGTGGGTGGGGACGGCGGCGGTGAAGTTCTGCATGGTGTTCTGGGAGGCCATCAGGAGCAGAGGGAGGATCACCAGGGTGACCTGGATCTGCTGGAAGCGGCCAACACCCCCCACCTGCTTCAGGAGGTCATTGAAGGCCATGAGGTCAAGCCTGGCTGAGTGGCTGGGGACCAAGGACTTCCAGTCCCAGGACCTCTGTCTGTGTGTCTCTCTGCCTGCTGCCCTTCGCTGGAGGAGAGGGGCTGCTGTTGTTTCCGCAGCTGAGTGGTTCCTAGAGCTGAGTCTGGGCTGGCTCTGCGGGAGGACAGCAGCCTGGCCGAACTGCCCCTCCTTCCCTCTGTCTCTGAGTCTGTCCCTCCCTTCCCGGTGGGGGGAGAGGGGGCTCAGCTGTCAGGGTCTGCTGTAGCCCTGACCCCTACATGGGTAGTATTTAATCCTTGACCTGGAGGGAATGAGTTAAAGTGTGACTTGGTATCAGAAGGATTAACCCTCAGGGTATCCTTGTGTCAGTGGAATTTCTCCAAGTGGGAATAAAGGGCAGGGAGAGTAGCCTGGAGTGGGGGTGGGAGCAGTGGGGTGGGAGGGCCACATCTGGGCATGTGGGGCAGGAGGGGGCAGGGTGGGATCTTCCTGTCTTCCCTTCAGAGAGAAGACTGGCCTCTGGGAAGTGTAGTGGTCTCTCAAGGGGCTTCTGCCCTTTTTGGTGGGCAGGATCCAAACAGTCTGTCTTTGGGAAAGGTTGCAGAGAAAACACAGGACGCCCAGTTCATTTGAATTTCAGATCAACAAACAAATGTTATTTTAATGTAAGTATGTCCCTAATATTACATGGGACATGCGTCTACTAAAAAGTTATTCGTTGGTCTGAAATTCAAATTTAACGGGGCATCCTGTATTCCTATTTGCTAAAGTTGGCAGTTCTGGTCTTTGGTCTCCTGGGGACAGCTCACATCTTACAGGACCATGGCTTTGTTCAATAGGAAGAAACTAGAGATGAGAGGCAGCTTTGGAGGGAGTGGGACCTGAGACCAACAGCAAGTGTGATGGGGCTCGGCCCGCCCAGGGTCTCAGCCTTGTCTCCTTGCTTACCCTGAGTCAAAATTTTCCCTTTGTCTTGTTATGTTCTATCCATATGCTTTTTTTTTTTCTCAGTGAGCATGAATTTATTTTATTTTTAGCCCCAATCCTAAGACAATCACTTGATTACCTCCAGTAGTTTGACTCCTGGGTCCTGGTCGCGCAGGATCAGAGTAGTGGGCATGCTGACTGGATGGGTCCCTAAGGGATCTGACTGGTTGCATCGGGGGTGGCAGCTTCTGGCTTTTAATTTGCACAGTATATATTATAGAAAATGACTCTGGAGACAGTTTATTTGAATCTAAATCCTCATTCCACACTTACTGACCGTGTAGCCAGGGGCAAGTTGCTAAACTCTATCTCAGTGTCCTCGTTTGCAAGATGGGGATAATAGTTGGGTTTGCTTCATGCAGTTGCTGGAAGGTTAAATGAGTGACCACCATGAAGGTCTTACAGCAGCCCTGCCCCGCAGTGCAGTGACTGCAAGCTGTTCTTTTTTGTATAAAGATGAGACTATCACATTATTTTAGAGAGAAAATATATCTAAGTGCAACCTACCCTAAGAACAGGGATTCTCCTCTGGGAGGGATTTTGTCCCCCCCGGGGATGTTTAGCAATGTCTAGTGACGCGTTTGGCTGTCCCTGTCGGGCAGTACTATTGGCATCTGGTGGGTACAGTCTGGGGGTGCTGCCGAACATCCTGCAGTGCACAGGACAGCCCCCATAACCAGGAACTTTCTGGGTCCAAAATGTCAGTAGTGCTAAGGTTGAGAAACCCTCCCCTAAAAGATGCCTCAGCCTTATTTCATGTAGTGACCAATCCCATACCTGCTTGGCGGTTGACATTCTAGTCCTCCAGATGATTTCTACCAATGCATTTCTAAGAATCCCCATGCTCCTCTGAGTGGGGAAAATGTCTGCAGCGTGAGGACAAGAATCTCTCCTCCACGCTCTGCCTGAGGACATGCAGCACATCACCTGGGCTCCGAAGCCCTGCAGCTCTTTCTCTGGTCAGGCCTCCCCAGCCAGTTTTGCCGCTGGAATGGCTGAATCAGGATCCTGACCGTCCTGCTTCCTGTGTCCAGGCCAACACTTTTCACCACGTTTGAACTCGATTAGTGGGTTTTGGTTACCATGTTTGACTCTCCCGTGCCCTTTGTGGTGTGTTTCCACTTGCGGTCTCTGGCTGCCCCTCTCTGTAATCTGCCCCCTATTGACTGTCCCTCCACCCCACTTCGACAGATATTTTGGCATATGGCTGATCACGATGAATGATCAGGGCTCCGTGGTTTTAGTCAGTACTCCAGGCCCTGTATGAATTAGCTGATGCAAACAGCCATGAAGGGAAGGGGCACTTCTCAGTTCTTCTGGCCGCAGTTCCCAAGTCTTGTTGTGGAGGGGAAGCAGTTTGACTTCTGGCTTCTTGGGTAAGGACTCAAGACGCCCTGTTGTCACTGTGCAGTTTACGCAAACTACGCTTTTGTGTATTAAGTTGGGAGGGTGTTTATTGTCTATCGAGGCCCTGGGATACCTGAGGTCTTAGACTGGTTCAAACCCTTCTGTCTTACTTCAAAGCCTTCTTAACTGCTGCTCTAGAGGTGTGGATTGCCCAGCTAAGAGGTCTTGGAGATCATTCAGTCTGCTATGTACAGAAGAGAATAGGGGAGGACAAGTGAGGGGTGTGCCTCAGTCCAGCCTCCCTCCTCCCACCCAGTGTTGGTTCAGAGCTGGAACCCAGTGGGTGTCCAGATGCCTAACAACATTCTCCAGGCCAAGGTATATAAGAGCCTTTTGGCCTGGGGATGTGAAGACAGCTGGACAAATAGCATGGGGTTCTGGGGCCAGTCTCCTGCTAGGACTTGGTGCCTTCATGGGTTAGAGGGTGGAAGGCTGAGGGCAGCTGGGTAGATGGTGGGCCCCTGCAAGCACCCCCCCTTTCTGAGCCTGGGCCCAACCTCACCTTGGAGAAGAGCACCCTGCCTTGTGCCTGACCAAATCCAAGCCAGACTGAGCCTGGAAAAGGCTCAATCAGAGACTCCAGAGACTAAATTGTGGTTGGCTTCTGGGGTCATCTGGTTAGCAAAGGGATCCACCAGCCTTCCAGATAATGAAGAGTTTCTAGATGGAAATGATCCCATGGCAAATGATTTGCAGAGTCAGGAACTATTCTGGGTTATTAAATACTCGGAGTTGGACTCCCTGTGCTGGCTGAAATGTGGACTTAAGATCTGGCCATGCCCACTGAGAAGGGGTCAAATCCAGAGACTTCTGATAGGTCAAGAGCCATAGAACCACATGCCATCAAAAGAGGAATGCCATCAAAACTTCTCTTTGTACAGATAAGGAAACCAAGGCCCAGAGCAGGCAAGGGATTTGCTTATGATCACTCAGCAAGCAAATCTAGAACTCAGCCCTCTTGGGTCCATTGCTGTTTCTACCACACTAACTGCCATCACATGTTCCAGATTTTCTGAGACATCCGGATTTTGTATAATTTTATTCTGTTAAATGGGATTTCATGTGTGTGACTACATGAGATTT
Source organism: Phataginus tricuspis (assembly GCA_029783875.1). NCBI lineage: Eukaryota > Metazoa > Chordata > Mammalia > Pholidota > Manidae > Phataginus > Phataginus tricuspis. Next base: position 11,795,046 of record JAQQAC010006904.1, on the reverse strand, counting down.
TTATTTTGATTATTCTGTGAGACTTTTCAAATAAATAATTTATAGATCAAAGAAAACACTTGCCCTAAGTGTGAGTTTGAAATGATGGACCTGGAGAGAAGTCTGGCTGACTACAAGCGCCTGTCAGATCACAGCAACATTTGATCAGAGAGCCGAATTGTGAGCTTTATGTCTCATGGCCTGGCCATTGGGGCCGATGGATGGTACAGAAATTAGAAATTCATCCAAAGCCTGCCATTTAAAGGCTGAACATGAGGCCAGTCACCAATGAGGTGGCTTTGCATGAGGACTCTGCCCAGGACAGGTGCTCCATTCATGGCAATTCACACAGCCAGTTGGAGGCCTAGGTCAGGGACAGAGAGATTGGAATGGGGAAAGCAGGAGGAGCTGGAGTTGTAGAGGAACCAGCAGAGATGGGGAGAGGATGGAATCCAGAATGAGGATTCGGGAATGGCAAGAGGAATGGGACGTGTGAGGGGGCAATACATCCTGCCCAGCATCCCAGTCCACCAAGAGTCCTGACCTTGTGCCTGGGAGATGCTTTCCTGGGTGTTTTCTCTTCCCTTCCTGTGCATCTTTTCAGCAAACACCCTAAAACAGCACAGGAATGGTCATGGCCAGGACATCCTGGGAGCTGCCCTGAATTCTGGACATCTGAAATATAGGAGTGGGAAGAGGGGGCTAGTTCCCCACTGAGTCCAATTCTCACTCCTGGTTGAGACCCAGCCAAGCCAAGGGGAGGCACTGGTGGCTCCATTGTCAGATGATGCTAAGCCAAGTGCAGTGGGGGTCAGTGGGGATGGGATGGGGAGAGGTCAAGTGCTGGGCATGTATGAAGGGCAGGGGTAAGAGGAGGATGGTGCAGACTAGGAACTGGAAGAGGTGGAGTGAGGCTGTATTTCAGGGTGCAAACCTCACCATAGAGGGTGTTCAAAAGTGAAGCCACCGAGGCCCAAGTTTAGACTTCATTGCAATGGAAAGTCACCAAAAAGTTGAAGAAGGGATCCGGTATGGTGTCTCTCATGCTCATTAAGCTCTCTCTCACATATCTAGATACAGATTTGAGAGTGATTAGCTCTGTGGTTGATAATTGAAGCTCTGGAGTGTATCTGAGTTGTATGATATGGTAGCCATGAGCTACTATCAAATGCTTGAATTGAGTCTGAATTAAGATATGCTGTTAGGGTAAAATACATACCAGATTTTGAAGACTTAGTTTGAATTAAAGGCTAGAAAACATCTCATTCATATTGAATGTATGTTGTAATGATAATACATGGATATATTGGGTTAAATAAAAGATATTAAGAAATTATTTTTGCCCTTTTTAAACTTAAAAAAATTAGCTACTATGAATTTTTAAATTGCATAAGTGGCTTGAATGGTATTTCCATTGGACAGCGCTGGTAAAGAATATCAGAGGAAGAGGTCCTTGGAAAGAGTTCTGAGGAATGGTAGTGGGAGGAATGGTTATGAGATGATAGAGGGAGGGGAGCTACTTTGGAAATTGTTTGGTTACAAGGAACAGAAACCCTGGAGTTTAGCTTAAACAAAAAGAGGAATTTATTCAGAGATTTCAGAACATGAATAGAACCCAGGGTTAGAGAGCGCACCCAGGGTTGAGGGGGGACTGAGACCTGGCATTATAAAGAATCAGTGCAAATAGTTTCACCAGCTCTTTTATCTTTATCTGTGCCCATGATGTCTCCTCTTTTTTTTCTTTCTCTGCAACTGGCTATCTCTGCTCTGTTTGCATCTGGGTCAGCCTACCCTCATGCAAACTTGTCTTCCTAGGACAGTGACCCAGGGCCAGACTAGAACCTCCATGACTCAAATTCCAGCCCAGGAGAGATCATAGGATTTACGGGGTCTGGATCAGGGGTGCTGTCTGGGCCCATCAGTCAAGACCAGAGGTGTAAGGTCTTGTGACTGTTCAGTTAGCAGGTTCTGGGGCTGTAGACCCTTGAGGAAGGGGTGACAGGCAGGATAAGCAAAGTGACCACTGTAGCATTTGCAGGAAACCCCAAAGGACACTGAGAGGGAGCAGCCAGCCTATGGAAGGGAGCTGCAAGCACATGGCATCTCAGAAACCGAGGAGGGAGGGTGTGGTCAATAGGACACAATCTGCTCAGAGGCAGGAAGGGAGGGATAAGCCATCCAGCACAGGGGTGATGAGTGTTCTCGGTGAAAGCAGTTTCAGGGGAGGGGTGAGAGCCAGAGGGCAGTTTGGAGGTGATGAGGTAGCAGGGGAGGCAGGCATTTTCTTTATGAAGTTTGGTTGTGAAGGGGAGAGAGAGAGAGACAGTGTGGTCCCTCTAGGGAGACACAGCGTCCAGGGAGGGTTTATTTGTTTGGTTTTTGTTAAGATAGAAGAGGCTTGAACTTATTTAACTGCTGATGGGAGGAGCCAGGAGGAGAGAATGGGCAGAGATCTAAGGGGGAAAGTGGACTGGACTTCCTGCTGTGACTGGAGGGACTGTGGGAGCATGGCAGACATCGACGGCGTTCAGTCGGGGCTGCCATTTTCTCTGTTTAATGGGAGACGACGCTGTCCAGTGGGCATGGGGCTGGGACATGGATCAGAGGGTTCTAGGTGTTTCACTGTAAAATCTTTCCAGGAAGCACTTTACCATATAACTAATTGGCCCCATGGCAATTTTGCCATAAAAGATAAAATAATGAAAAAGAAAAGAGGAACATTAAAAAGAACATAGTGAAACATGAGAAAAATCAATAAAGCTCATTATTAGTTTCTTCCTTCCTTCAGAGTGTTCCAGACACTAGGATGCCTATTCGTGACTGAGCTTTGTAAGGCCTTGTGAAAGCCTCCTGCTACACGCGGTTCATTCTTGGCAAATGGTCACATGTCTGTTGATAGTCCAAAGTTCTATGGAAAATGTGGAAGAAATGCTAACGCTGCAAGGCATTTCTGACTGAGCTTTGCTATCATTGTATCTGATATGTTATCATTTTCTGGTTCAATATAATATGCAATCTGACTCTATACTCTTTTATTTCACACTCCCAGTAAGTTTTATCACTGTATTTTCTATCAAGTTGACATAAAGAGTTGTTATCACCCACTGTTTTGAGACTTCTCACGGTACAGACCATTATGAGGGCCAGCTATGATTTATGTAAGAATGCAAACTCTGCCAATGGAGAAATGAAACCAAACTGATAACCAGCTATTTTATCTTTTAGAGCAAAATTGCCTTACAGCCAATGAATTATGTGGTAAAAATGTTTGTGGTGAAAATGTTTGTGGCAAAGATGCTTACAGCGAAAATACTAGACACAAGATCAGAGACCGAGGCAAGGGGGGAAGGGGGTCAGGGCTGGGGAACCCCGGCTTCTGTCTGTAGCCACCCTGGGCTTGTTCAGTCATCTATTCACACACACGCTGGACGTGTAGATAATGTATGTGGTATTTCCAAGCACAGGACTTGCTATGGTCTCCATTGTGCCCTTGCCCAAATTCATATGTGGAAGCTCTAACTTCCAGTGTGAAGGCATTTAAAGATGGGGCATTTGGGGGGTGATGAGGGTCAGAGGAGGTCGTGAGGGTGGGCCCTCATGATGGGATTAGTCCCTTACAAGGAGACACCAGAGAGCTTGCTTCATGTCTCTCCCTCTGCCATGCGAGGACACACACAGGGAGAAGGCAGCTGTCTGCAAGCCAGGACGGGGCCCCCAGCAAGCACTGAGTTGGCTGGCATCCAGGATTTCCTAGCCCCTAGAACTGTGAGGAAGAAACCGTTGACTAAGTGATCTAGCCTGTGGCATGATGTTACAGCCGCCCAAGCAGAAGCGGACTATTACAGGCTTGGTGTACACACGCCTCAGCGTGCTCCCACATGCACGCACATGTTCACATCAGCCCGGCTTGTGTGCGCCTGTACCTGCATGTACACGCAAGTGTGGACAGATGGATGTGCGGCTCACATGTCTGCCCAGCGGCCTCCCCCTTCTCCACCCCCGTGCCGAGCAGCAGGGCCTGAGCTCTCCATTGCACTTATTGGGACCCCTCATTGAAGAGAGGGGTGGGGAGCAAAAGCGGAGGCTGTCTTTGTTAGGGTCAAGCCCAGGGACCTCAGGGAAGGGCGCTGGAACAATGGGGGACGGCGGCCAGTGGGCAAGGGCTGGACCGAAGAATGGCTGGGCTTGGACTACAGGGAGGATGTGGGCAAGGGGAGGGGTGTGGGTGAAGGCTGAACCTTTGAACTGCCTGGGCATGGGGGCTCTGGTCGGGGTGGAGACGCCTTTAGCAAGCACTCAGAAGACTTTGTCCCAGACCTGCTTCCCCAAGGAGGAGCACTGGCGGGGCCAGAGGGACTGACCAGGTCTCCATGTCTGCTGTAGTCTCTGGCGTGGGCTGACTGAGGGTCTCAGGCAGGAAGAGGGCGGCACTGCCTCCCAAGAGGGCGATGGTCCCAAAGATGGTGTCGGGGCCGAGGGGCCGCCACTTGCCTGTGATCTTCACCAGTGGGTCTGTCAGGTTCCCACACGGCACTTATGCCCATACCTGTTTGTCTGGGAAAGTTCAGAGCAGGGATTGGCAGCCTGCGTGGGGGATTCTTAAAGGACAGCTCTGAGACCCCTGGGCAGGGGCAGGAAGATGCCACAACCCACCTGACCCTGTATCCTTCGCTGGGCTGGTGCCAGGCCCAGCACCTCCTGGATAGCAGTGGGAGGCATGGGCAGAGGCCGGAGGCAGCTGAAGCCGCCGGGGGCGGGGTGGGGGCGGGCCGCTGGCAGCCCTTCCCCCGCCCCGCCAGGGCTGCCCTCAGGGTCTGCCTGTCTGTAAGAGGAAGGAAATGCCCTGCACCTTGCAGGCTAGAGAGCACCTGAGTGTCCTCACTCCTCAGCAGAGCTCACTTCCCTTTTGCTCTGGGCTGCTGGAGAGCTCAGACCCAAGCTTAAAGCTGAGCGATAGCCCCCCTGCTTTTCCTAGCGCTTTGTAGGCTTGTGTCCTGCTGCATTTGCATTTTTTCTGGCTCTGGCTCCCTATTCCCATTTACATTATGTGGTATATGTTCTTGTCCTAAAATGCCTCAAACTGCTTTGGAAGGATATAGGGGTATCCACCCACAAACATCTGTATAAAAGAAACGTGACTTTTCCAAGGTCATGGTGGAGCAGGTTGTGGGGCTTTCCTTAAGCACGGGGCTCTGTCATTTCCCCATCCCAGCTCGTCTTCTGCAGCGATGTCACCCAGCCAAGCCCGATCCCTGAGCAAGTCCTCACACTGTCCAGGCACCACCATACTTTGCTCAGATCAGAGTCAGATCTGGAAAGGACCTTCAAGGTCATCTAGGCCAACGAAGCTATTTTCTAGATGAGAGAGTTGAGTCCCAGAGAATGCAGGGACCTATTCAAAGTAACAGTGAACTGGAAGCAGAGTCAGCAGAAGCGGAGACTTGGCATCCCACTTCCCAGCCTGTGAGGCCCGTGGCCATGCTGGCCTGCATGGATCAGGCCCTTTCAGAGGGTTCTGGGCTAGCCCCAGTTTTTCACCCAAGGGCACAAAGATCAGAGCCAGGATGGACCCTCCTGCCAGGAGTAGAGCAGTGGCCTGGGTAATGTGCCAGTCCAGATGGTAGTGAACTTGGCCTGGATGTCCACCCCACCAAAGATGAGCTGGAGGAAGTCGATGTTGGCTCCAAATTCTTTCACACTCATAGCCAAATTGTAGTAGACAAAATTGGTGGAAAACCTGAAGAGTAGAGAGGGATTGATTAGCACCTGCAGCCAGGCTGGGGCCTCTCCCCATACTGGTCATTGGGTCACCAGCATGTTGAGTAGTTTCATTTCTTGGCCCAACTGTAACTGATTGGTAGGGGCTGCCTGTGTGCTAGGTTGAGGTCTCTGAGACTGCGTCTGGGCTCAGTGAGAAGGTGCTGTGGTTGATTGGTTATGTCTGACCTGGGCATGGCCTAGGTTGTGGTGGCAAAGATGCCCCATAAATGACTCCAGAGAAAACCAGGACTGGAGGTACTCTCAGAGACCCAAGGAGGCAGTGAATGATCTCTTTGCTGGGCAATAGTTCAACACCCAGCATGGGGGAGGTGAAAGTCAAGCTGCGCACATGGGTCGGATGCCACCCCTTTGCCTCTCAGAATTCCCTTTTTGAAGAGTTCCTGGACGAATTGGTTGGGGACGGCCTCCTGCCCTGTTCATGTGGGGATGGCCAGCATGGAGGAGGGCCTCAGAACCAGGTCGCAGAGAGGGCTTTGAAGGAGCTGCAGAATGTCAGACATTAGAGAACATGCGGGAGAAACATGAGCTCTGTCTTCAAGTCTGAAGCCCTGATGACCAGCCTGGCTCTGTGGGGTCCTAGAGGGTAGAGATGGACAGAGAGGTCCGACATGGGGAAACTGCCGTGGCAGGGATGTGAGCTGGGGAAGGGCTCTGGAACATTTGCCCTGTGGGTGGAGTGGGTGTGATCCCAGAGGGAGGCAGACCTGGTAGTCTGGACCTGGGTGTGAGGCAGAACACAGGGGTTTCTGGGACTGGGCCTGGGCTGGGCCAGCCCGGGAGAGGGGAGGTGGTCTCCTGCAGGTACCCTTGGCCTCATTTTCAGGTGAGCCCACTGGAGGCTTTGTTCATGCCCCTCGTCGGGGTGGGCAGGTGGCGTGCTGAGGTACCAGGCTGGAGCAAGACAGAAGGTCACATGGCACAGCATGGGTGTCCAGAACAGGTCAGTTATGGTGTAATTGGTCTTGGCCAAGGAGATCTCCTTCTGCAGGTTGAGTTTGACCTCCTTGGGGCAGAGGAAAGGGAAGGGTGCCATTAGTGACCAGCTGGTGGGCAGGAGGAAGACTAGAAGGAGGCGCAGGCCTGGCGCCTCTAGAATAGATTGCTTAGGGCACCATGTTGGCTTGTGGGCAGGGGAAACAGAGGCAAGAGGAGGCCGCAGCCGAGGAGCAGAGCCCAGATTCCTGCCCCAGACCACAATCCCTGTCGGCCCCTTCCTCTGATGTGAGCTTCTCTCCCTCCTCCTTGCCATTGAAGACAACCACCTGCTGGCATGTCTTCAGGGCCTTCAAGGACTTCCCACCATCTAGCGTGCAGCCTGTGGCATCCATGTGGGGACCAGAATCAAGTCATAGTGGCTCCCCCACACCTGAAGCACTTTCTTTTTTTTTTACAATTTATTTTATTTTAGTATCATTAACCTACAATTACATGAGCAATATTGTGATGATTAAACTACCCCCTTCATCAGGTCCCCCCCACCAACCCTATTACAGTCAGC
>JAQQAC010006904.1:11755361-11782788 GCA_029783875.1 Phataginus tricuspis | reverse complement strand
GTCTGATTGCCGTGGCTAGGACCTCCAGTACTATGTTGAATAACAGTGGAGAGAGTGCGCACCCCTGTCTTGTTCCCGATCTTAGATGAAAAGCTTTCAGCTACCTGAAGCACTTTTTGAGAGGCAAGAAGAACATCAGCATCCAGGGCCAAGGGGTGGGAGGCCCAGAAACCCCAGCTGCCGTACTGCAGATTTCCTGGAGTTCAACCGTGGCAGAGCTCTGCACCTTGGCTGCCTGCAGCCGGCACAAACTCCAGCGTTCTCTTCTTTTCCTTCCAGAAGAGCCTTTCCTCTGCCCCCCCACCTGGGCTGCTTGTTATCATTGGGTGTCTTCCTCAGCTAGGAGCCTTGGGCCCTTGGCCAAAGCAGGTGGGGCCTGGGGAAGGGACAGCATGTTCTAGGTGGAACAGCTGGGGAGTCCTGCATGCCCACCCTGGCCTTCCTTGGGCTGCATTCCAGGCCCTGGGTGAAGGAGGGGCAAGGCTGCAGTCCTGGGGCAGCCCAGGAAGGTAGCTAAGGTTAAGGTTTGAGGACTCTTTGATTCTCCCTGAGAAGGACCGACTCCCCTAGTTGGGGTGGGGGTGGGGCCAGGCCAGCACAGGGTCTTGGGATTGGCAAGTGGGCAGCCAACCTCACTCTCCCCAGCTCCTGGGCTGTCCTTTGGGGGTAGCTCACCCTGAGCAGTCCCTGAGGGTCACTAGGCAGAGAGGAGTGGAGGAGGCAGAGGGGCGGGGAGCCAGGTTTCCATCTGGCTTGAGGTGAGGTCAGCTCCAGCTGTGGCCCCATCGGCCCCAGAGGGGCAGCCCCTGGCCTGACCAAAGTCCCAGAGAGCCTGTGGTTGAGCTGGGCCCAGAGCCCGCTCTCTCGGCTTCAGGCTGGAGCTCCCAAACTCCTGTTCCCCTGCCCCCTCCCTTAGAGGCTCTCTCGGGTTCTTGATACTCTGCAGGAGGAGAGAGATGCTGCAGCCGCACGGGAGGCAGAGGACCTCAGAGCGGGAGCGCGGGGCCGAAGGCTGCCTGGAGCCCAGCCAACGGCTCCAGGTCTGGTGGGCTTTGGCCCAAAGGAGAGGAGGGGCTGGGTTAGCCACTGTGAGCCAGGTAAGGCAGTGACTCCACACGCTCGGGGCAAAGGGCGGCCCCCCCCCCCCAAAGAGCCAGTGGGCAGGTAATTTCCTCTCCAGAGAGCCTTGCTGGTAATTGTTACTGTTTTTGACAAGTTTTTAATTACAGGTTTGAGTTAATGAGTGATCTCCTCACCCCCAGCTTGGCTGCCTGAGCAGGGGTCAGAGGACCAACCATCTCTAAGCAGCCCCTCTGCCCCACCTCCATGGTCACACAGCTGCTCCACTGGGTCTGAAGGCCTCGAGGCTTTTCCCGGGGCTCTGGGGGCTGGAACACCCAGGTTGCAGAGCTCTGGGGCAGGGAGAAGCCTGTGGCCAGGGAAGGGTCTAGGACTTGCCCAAGGCCACACGGCAAGGACCATCTTCTGCCTCCCCCAGCTTTGGCCTTTTTGGGGTGCATGGGTGGAACATGGCATGGGCCTCTCCATGGGTTATGCCTCCCCTCGGGAGGCCCTAGTCTTACCTGTCAGACAGGTTTCCCAGTATGAGCCCCCAGAATGAGTCAATATGTCGGCCATGTAGATGGACTGGGCCATCTCCTTCGGTTTTCCTGGAGTCACACATCAAGTCCCCTGCACAAGAGCAGGCAGTGCCAGCCCGGCTCAGCCCAGCTTACTTGTTCCCCTGGTTCTCCTGACCTACCCGAGCCTGGACCCCACTCCAAAGCACCATCTCCCCTTGCAGCCTGGCCTGGGGCTCCTTGGGGCTGTCTGGGGCTCTTTGGGTCTCTGACCTGAGGTTATATAATGATGGTTTTCCTCCAGGGTGTGTGGCCGGTCCCACGGCTTATAAAGTTTGCTGCGCTGTCACAGCCGGGCCTGTCCTCCGCCTCCTCCCTCAGCTCCTGCCAGCTTGCCTGCAGCCCGTGGCCCCCTGCTCGTCACCTCACTCATCCAAGGCCAGTCCCTCTGCTTGCATCCTCGAGGACCCCGTGCTCTCCCCTCCGTGGGGCCGGGGCTCTGTGGCTCCCACCTGCTCCCTCCTACATCCTCGGCCTCACTCACCCTCTCCTGACTCCTCCCCATCAGCATTTGCATGAACTCAAATCTGAATGGCTTTCTAAAACACTTCTCAAATCAGATTCCTGTCTTGACTGAAGCACTCACTGGCTTCCTGCTCTTCAGGTAAAGAGAGGCTCTATTAACACAGATTTATAAAGCCCTCATGCTCTAGCCCCTGCCTACCTGTCTAGACTAATCTCCTGTTAATCCCCAGCATGTACCCTTTGTCCAGCTACCCTGCATTACTTGTGTAATGAAGTGGGGAATTTTATTCACTAGAAATGCCTCACAAGAATGGGTTGGAAGTAAAACAGTGTGGGAGAAGACCCACACATTCCAGGGAGCTCTTTCCACTTTCCTCAGCTGGAAGTGAGGGGGCCTGGGGTGGATGAGGACTCCAGGGTCTCCTGCTGTCTCAGAGTGGCCCAGCGTGGTGGCAAACCCGAGGCTCTTCTGGTAGAGAAAGGAGTCTGTGTGGCATGGGGGTAGGGTGAGGAGGGAAAAGGGTAGAGGAGGAAGAGAAGTGGGGTGAGAAGGCGTCCTCCAGTGAGTGTCTAGAAGTCATAAGACATGTAGCTCAAGATGGGCCAGAATTGTGGTAGAAGAGGCAGTCAACAGGTCCAAAAGGTGAAGGACAGGCTTAGTAGCTGGAGCAGCAGCCAGGTGACAGGCCAGGAGGCCCCCCTGCAGAGAAAGCAGGAGGCAGATGAAAGGTCAAGGCAAGCCATCCATGATGGAGACCCCGGTCAACAAGACGGGGGCCCTGCTCTGTGAACACACATGGTCTGTACCTCCCAGAGCAGGAATAAGGGTAACAGCCTTCCCTAGCTTTGGCGTCTTTTAGAATCAGGTCGGGCCTTGAGGAGAGTTGCTGCAGCCCCTGTGGGCTCTCAGACCCTACTGACACCTGCCCGGGGCACAAGGGCTGGAGAAGATGACCCAGGTCCCTGGAGAGAATCAGAAGGGCATGAGGCTCCAGGTCTGCTGCTTAGTGCCTGCGTGATCCTGGGTCAGTTACCCTCCCTCCGACTCAGTCCCCTCGTCTGTAGTATGGGCATAAGACTAGTAGTGCCTGCTTCTGAGGATTATAGATAACAGAAGGAGTGACAAGCACCCAGCCCTGCACCGGGCCAACAATTGGCGCTCATAGGTGGCAGCTGCTTTATTATCATTGCCATGTGCATTGTAAGGCCTGTGCTCACGGGTGTGTGCTACAGCAGAAAGGGCCTACATTCTGGAACTAGAACGCCCATAATGGGGCTGATGTCTACAGTGCCATGGAGGAAGAAATGCAAAGCACTAGCCCAGGACCCTGCACACAGTAGGTGCTCACTGAGCTAGTTTCTGCCATGGGAGGCCCCAGGCCCCTCCTGCACACATGATCGGTGAGGCTGTCACTGGGGGTCAGGCTGGGCCAGAAACAAGGCTGGGGTGGGGCTGTCTGCTCCTTGCCTAGGAGTCAGAGTGCAGATGAGGGAAGGAGAGATGACGGGAGGGGTGCCCAGCGCAGGGCTGAGGGCCAGCAAGTGAGGATGCACAGCAGGGGTGGAGCCCGAGACAGGAGATGGACATGTGGTCTGCGTGCTGGGCAGCATGGGGACAAGGAGGGGTGGAGGGAGTCCAGACACTCAGCGGGGGCATCTCCTCGGGTGGAAACCTGCTCTCTGAGGATCCACTGGGTGGGCTGTCTGCTTCTCCAGCAGCTGACCCTGTGGAGACATGACAGAAGGCGAAGGCCCAGAGAGGAATTGAGGGGCCTGAGAGAGAAGGTCCTACTCATCCAAGGCCAGACCCAGGCCTCCAAGGACCACAAAGTTGCATTTGAGGACCCCCAGGCCCAGCCAGGCACCCACAGGGCTGAGGTTCAGAGGTACAAGGTCTCTGGGCTACAGCTCCTCTCCAGGGAACCCAGAATCACAGTCCATGCTCCCCACACTTCCCAGACTTCAAAGAAGTGCCTTTGTTTCCTCCTAATATCCTAGTAAAGCTTCTAAAAAATTCCAACTTTGTCTCCGCTGAACTCTAGAAAGTAACGTGTGGTCACCTCTTCCAGGAGGGCTTAGGGGATCAGAAGGGGGAGGGAAATGTCCTCCTCTCCAGACCCTGTGCCCTGCTCACTCACACTAGCCAGGCCCTCCCACCCCGTGTCCTGGGGGGAAGTTCATTGTCTCATTCTATACTTGTTGCATTTTATGGATGAGGAACAGAGACTTCTAGGGTCATGGCATTCTTGGTAAACGGCACAGTCAGCATGTGGACTCTGCTGCTTGACCCTGGCCCAGCATCCCAAACTTCATCGGCAAGTGGCCCCTTGCCTCTACCAACCAGCGTCACCTGGACTAAGCTGGTTGCCAGAGGCTGTGCCTTCCTTACTACCACCCTCCCACCAGCACATCCAGAGCCCCGCGTCCACCCTGGAAACCTACCCCCTGGTAAGGCCCAGCTGCCCTACCTCTGCCACCATTGGGACTGGCACCAATGCCACCCTGCCCCGTGCAGGCCCCCAGACAGAAAAATCACAGGGGTTGTATCTCGCTGTGCTGGAACCTGTGCCTGGCTGGGTCTGGCCACTGACCCCTCCTGGGCTGGCAGGGACCCCCTCCTATGGGCTTTCGCAGCTGAGAGTTCAGGGAGCCAGGCCCAACCCAGACGTGCCCCCGGGAGAAGTACCATCCCCTGCGGCTTGCGAGCGGCTGTGTTTTGTCGGCACGCAGAGTCAAACGGCCTGACTGCAGGAATGGTGACTGGGCACTTGGCTGGCACAGACGTGAGTTGATGCTTGACCACGTGCAAGACCTAGGCCGCTGCCCTTGGCCAGGCTCCCTGGGCCTGAGGTGCATCCTGGAGGAGGAGCCACTTCCTAGCAGGCAGCAGTGTCCGAGCCTCCCCTGCCAGGCCCCGAGGGGACACGGCCTTCGTTTAGCAGTGATGAGCCCTTGCTGCGCACCCAGCCCGGGATGACCGTGACAGGCGGGCGAGAACTTCCCTCCAGCAGGAGCCCTGCCAGCGGGGAGGCAGATCTGTGAGCATCAGACCCTGGGGCCGCAGCGTGCAGGGCCATGTCACTGGTCCTGGGCTGGGGCTTATTCAGTCTTCAGGAGCCGGGGGACCCTGCCTGCCCGGGTTTGACTCCCAACTCCACCACTTAAGAAATATGGTGCCTTGGGCCAGTGACCTGGCCCTTGGTTTCCTCATCAGTAAAAACGGGACAATAAAGGTGCTAACTCCAGGGAGTTGTAAGGATGAAATGAGTGAGTACAAGCCAATGCTCAGAACCGTCTGGCTCGGGGTGCACATGCACAATGGTAGGTTTATCTAACTGCACCCTCTAGGATTTTTGTTTTTTCAGCTAGGTTCTGTGTGTTTGGAGGACGTGGATGGTGGCTTCCACTCCTTCCTCCTGTCTTCCCAGGCACCATGTGGACAGCGAGCCACCCATACATTTGGAAAGTCATTTACAGGTATTGCAGCATCTTTGACTCCCCCCTGGTCCCTCATCCCCGCGTTCATTCAGTTCCCAAGCCCCGTGACTCTGACTCCCTCACCAAGCTGTTATCTATTCTGCCTGCGCTTTCTATCTGTCATCTTTTTCCTGGATCCCTGTGGGGCCACCTGCTAACTGGTTTCCCTGCTGCTGGACCCAAACTCTTCACAAGCCACTCTTCACCCTGCAGTTGCAGTGACCATCGTTAGCAGGTGATCTGAGCAGCCACTCTCCTGCTTAAGACCATTCAGTGGCTCCCTGTCGCCCTGGGGACAGGGGTCACACCTTCGCCTTAGCATCCAAGCCAGACCCTCCTGCTGTCCTCTGCAGCCCCAGGTCCGGTGGCCTCCACACCCCACTGTGCAGCCCTCCAGCCCTCCTCTGTATTTTGCTCCCTTCGTGCTTCCATGACTGTGCATTTGACTCCACACACACTGTTCCTTCCACCTGGGGTGCTTTGCCCACTCAGCCGGCTCGCTTGCTCTCACCCCTGCCCATTCCGGTAGGCCCCCCGGGTCCCTCTCCTGGCTGGCTAGATGTCCCTCCTGTGGGCTTCCCAAGCACTCAAGAGTTTATAAGGCTCCTGCCCATTCATTCCACATATATTTATTTAACAGAGCGCCTCCTTGGTGCCAGGCACCCTTCTAGCTGCTGGGGACATGGTGAAGCCACTGAAAGTCCCTACCTCAGGAAGCTCGCCCACCCCACCACCCTGCCTGTAATCCTGGAGGGGTGGTCCGCCTCCTCACTCGGGCACTCTGGGAGGGGAGGGAGGGCTCCTGTGGCCTTTGGCTCCGCACCCTCCGTGTTATGCACGGAGCTGTCAATGAATGGTGCTTGGTTACTGGATGCATTTCAGCCACTGTGCTTGGTACTGGGGGAAAGGGCACAAATGACAGGGAGGAAATTTAATCTCGGGGATGTGAGAGTCAGCAGATGTGATGGTCAGGGGCACAGCTCTGGGACCAGGTGTCTGCGTTTGGATCCTGAATCTGCCACTTACTGAAAGGGCGGTGGGGGTGGGGGGCTGGGGGTGATCTTGAGCAAATACCTTAACCATCTGTGCTTCAGCTACCCATCTGAAAAATGGGCTGGTAATATTAACTACCTTGCAGTATTGACAAGGTAGAATGTTAACATTTATAAAATGCTAGAACAGTGCCTGGTACATAGTAAGCAAGCACTTTATATATAAATAGATAGTCATAATTAAATACAATCATACAGATGCTGAACATGGATAGTCCTGAGTTCAAATCTTACCCCTTGTCAGGTCCTAACAGTATGTAATCCTGGGAAAGCCAAGGGCCCAGGCTGAGCCTGAGTTTCCTCATCTGTAAACTAGAGATACTGATAATATTTCCCTTGCTGAGATGCCATCTCCTGGGATTCCGGGAGCCCATACATGGCGCGTGCCCAGTGCAGGACTGGCACTGGATAAAGACTTTGGAATGCAGCTCTTCTGAGGAGGCAAAAGTAGGATTCTGCTCTCAAGGGCTCACGGTCCCCAGGGGGAAATGAAAACATTGGCCTCTGCTCACCTCCAGGAAGCCTCTTTAGAATCCTGCGTCCTCCCTCTTCTGAATTGCCATAAATGCTTGTCCCCTGTGCCTCTAATGAGCTTTAGCTTTAAATTCGTTCTGAAACTGACAAGCTGTGTGGCACTAGGCCTTTACTTCCCTTCTCTGAATCTTGGGGTTTTTGATCTGCAAGAGGAGATACAATCACCTTCAACAGAATACCATGGTGGGAGTCAGACTGTGGGAGACCATGTCTGCAAAGCACCAAAATGTGTCTGGCAGTTTGAAGACCCTCAACAAATGCCAATCCCCATTTCCTCCTCTCCATCCTGCCGTCGTCCTCTGGCTGGCCTGACAGTTCATCCGAGTCAGATTTCACTCCGTGATTCCTGGACAGGGCAGGGGAAAGAATCAGGGAATAAACAAAGGGATGAATGAATGGGGGTGACCCCATGAATGAGCATGGGATGGAATGAGATGTTTTCTGGGTCTGTTCAGGCATGTTTCAACCCGCCACCCTGTCCAGTCCCTGCTGCACACACCCTCCCACTTGGGGCCTGTGCACCCTATGGAATTTCCTCCTTTTCCTCACTGCCTGACTAACTCTTGCTGGACATTCTTATCTCAGCACCAGGGTCACTGTTTTAGGGAAGCTTCCTCTGATGCTCCCCCCGCCCCCCGCCCCGCCCCCCACCCCGCCCCCCAGCCCACAGACAGGCCATAGTCTAAGGTCAGTCCTGAGTACTTAGAAGTTGTGATTTTACATTTCTTTGTGTGGTACTTTTGAGAGTTGATATGACCCCTTTCAGGCTGTGGCTCCCTCGGAAGCAGCATCTTTGTCTTCCCAGAGCTGAGCACCGCATCTGTCACAGAGTGGGCTGCTTATTGAAGAAATGCTTGCGCGGAGTCTGAAGAAGCAAAGCTTTCAGCTGGCATGCATCTGCCCCAGGCCCCTCCTCTCTGCCTGCCCTGCGCCTAGTCCTTGGGTCCTGGGGAGGCCAGGCCCCAGCCTGCAATCCTGCCCGTGGGCACAGCAGGGTGTGGCTGTGCATTGTAAGTGGGAGGGTTGCCTCTGGGCATACCGCAGGCGGAATGGACTCCTCCCTGGTGCTGGTGTAGGCCCAGCGGTGCAGGCACGGCTCAGTGGGCCCCTGGGTGTCATTGGGCGGGCTGGCGTTGAGTGGATGTTGGAGCACCCAGGGCCCCCCAGAGGCCTTGGTGGGCGGCGTAGTAGCTGTGAGGATCTGCAGCAGGTTGTGGGAGGCCGTGGTGAATATGGGGAGGCCTGGGACCAGGTGCAGGACTTAGAAGGGGTGCATGCTGCCCACACCATCCTTGATCTTGGGGAAGGTAATCATGCTGGCTGAGATGAACCAGAGCTGCAGGCGAGGCGCCAGGCCGGGGGAGGTGCGATGCGTGGGCGTGTGGGTGGGTGTGGGGGCACCGGCAGAGGCTGTGTCCACGTGGATGTGTGGGTGCAAGGGTGTGGACAGCGTTTGTAACAGGTAAGGATGTGGGGCTCAGGTGTGTGTATCCACAGAGACACCAGGGTGTACCCGACTGCATGTATAGAGGTGGGGCCACTGGTGTGGTGTGTGTGCCCAGGTGTGTTTCCACAGAGGTGTCTACAGGGTAGAGTTAGGCTGGAGTGTAGGGGCACAGCTGTGTGAGCACAGATGTGTGGCTGTGTGTGTGTGTTTATTTGTGGGTGTGAGGATGTGCTGACCATCCAGGCTGGTCACACATGCTGCATGCATGGGGCAGGGCAGGTCACACTGTGGGACCAAGGGGCCCTGTCTTGGATGTTGGCCACCTGGGAAGGATGGTGGCGGTGGGTAAGGAGGTTGCTGGCCATCCCGCTGCCTGCTGGGAATGTCTTCCTAAGCCCAGGGCCTCCTGTCCCCTGGGACAGCAGAGGGGCCCAGCGGGGTAGTAGAGGGCATAAGGACTGGACCAGATGCAGTGAGGAAACACGGCCTGCTCTTGGGGGCTTCTCAGGGTCCCCGGGGGCCAGGGCTTGGGGGACCTCCAGCCTCCTCACCTGGTATCTGGGTCTGGCTCCCCTGGTGGGGCTGGTGGTTAATGTGGCTGAAGCCCCTGCTCTGCCCCAGGCCCGGCACTGCTGTAGCTGGGCAGCTCAGCTCCAACAGACTGTGTTGTGGCTTTCCTCGGGGTGGAGGGGATGGGGGGCTTATATAAGGCATAAGTTGTTACCTGGGTTTGACTTTCTTTTGAGGACTAATGGCACCGTCAGGGACGGCTGACCCATCAAACTCAGCTTCCCTTGAAGGGCCACCTTACCAAAGGCAGGGCTGAGCCTGGCAGGGCTGCTGGCTGGACAGTCGGACAGGTGGTCCTGGCGGGCTCACCTGAGGAGGAGCCTGAGAGGGAGCCCGGTCCGAGCCCTGAGGGCCCAGGGTCATGTGTGTGCTGAAGTTCTGGAGACTTGGAGCCGAGGCTAGCTAATGAGAGGTGCCACTGCCTGTGGGCAGAAGACATTCCCCAGGGCACCAAGTTCCCCTGCCTGGTGTCACCTAGCCTGGCCTTCAGCATCATTCCTGCCTGCTTTTAGCTCTCTGGCTCTGCCTCCAGGGACCCCTGGGAGCGGCCATCCACCTGCTCTGGAGGCTAGGGCTCCCTTCTTGGTTGGGAGGGGGCTTCCTATTCTCTCCTGGGCCCCCCTTTCCACCAAGGCAGCATGAGCTCCAGGGCTCAGCCTGGGCTCCTCCCGGACGCCTCCTTCAGCCCCACCCCAAGGGCAGCGTAACGGGGGTCCAGCCCCTCCCCTCCGCTGCTCCCCACCTGGCCCAGCCCTGATGGATGTACTGAGTCCCTGGAGGCAGGGTGAGATCCGGAGTCAGCAGAAGAAGATTAAATTATGCTCCGAAGCCACGGGGTTGTTTTAGGAAGGTTTTCGACGGTGAAGCTTGCAGAGAGCTTGGCTGTTGCTCTGAGCCCCCCTCTTCTGGGCTTTCACCCTCTGCGAGATTTTCCGGTTCCTAACTGGGCCTGGGTTTTCTGTCTGTTCTTGTCCTGGTGGAATGTTGTTTAAAGAAGCCTGGTGACTTCCCATGGAGGCTGCTGGAGGTGAGCCAGGGTATAGATCCAAGCCCAGCCAGGGGCAGTGCCCCTCACACCCCCAGCGGATGCGCTTGGATTCCTGATCTGAACCGCGAGTTCTGTTAGCCAGGCGGGTGGGCATTGTGTCGGTGGGCTTGCTGTGTGACCTTGGGCAAATCGCCTCCCTCTGGGCCTCTTGTTTCTCTTTATTAAGTTAAGTGGCTTAAAAAAAACCCAGAAATCTTTTATTGGGTTCAGGAGATCAAAATATATAGCAGATACTAGAGGAGGTGGTCCGGCTAAAGTGGGGAATGGCGGGAGAGAAAGTGGCCTCTCCATCACTACCCTCTTCCCTTCCCAAGCTCAGCCTTCGCTTTGGCTTCTTTTGCTCCAGGCCATCCCTGCCTGAGGCCTTTTCGTCGTATCATTTCTTACATGCTGTGATCGTAAATTCAATAGGTTGAAATTAAAAAAAAAAGTTTTTTTTAAAGAAATGATGCATCTGGGAAGTCTTGCATGCTAAGTGACTTTTTAATTTGGAACATGGAAGTTGATTTTCTCCCTGCTTCCCTCCACTCCCTTCCTCTCCCTTTCTTCCTTTTTCTCCTTCCTGTCATCTTTTGCCTAAACACTTTCAGAGTCTCCTTTAAGCTGAACTGGGTTCAGTCAGCTTCCCCTCTTCTTTGCTGGGTCCCAGTATAGATGTGTCTTTGAGCTGGTAGGGCCCAAGGAATCACCATTCAATGTCCTCATTTTGTATCTGGGTGACTGAGGTCCAGTGAGGGAGGAATGCAGACCTGAGTCCCATCTTCCCTTGCAGCTCCACCCAATGCTGTCTTTCTAAATCTTACATTCACTGAGGTAGAGGAGGGGATATGACAAATGAAACAGGGAAACCTTATTCCCTAGGAGCAGTGAGGGAGTCTGGATGTTCTGTCAATTACAGGTGTTCTGAACTTTCTGTGGGCCTCCACTCTACCTACTCATCTGTTCATCTCTCCATCCATCCATCCATGTCTCCATCCATCCTTGTCTCCATCCATCCATCCATCCTTGTCTCCATCCATCCATCCATCCATCCATCCATCCATCCATCCATGTCTCCATCCATCCATCCATCCATCCATCCATCCATCCAGTGTGTCTCAGGCCTTGCATGCATGAGGCCCCATGCTAGGAGCTGTGATGCCTGCCCTATTCGCCAGTCTGCTTGTGAGAGGACTGCAGCCCAGAAACAACCACAACACAAAGGAGATTGACCTCAGCACCACAGGAGAGAGACACAGAGTTCCAGTGATCTCAGGACAGGTAGAAAATGATGAGGTTCGAGTGCTCAGATCAGGAAAGATTGCCCAGAGCATTTACACTGGGCTTTGATGATGGGGAGGGACCAATAGGTGGAACTGGGGAGAGACCTACAGACCCAGGGGTGTGAGTGTAGGGCATGCTGGGGAATGGGAAGTAAATCGGATAAAATAGCACGGGAAGAACCTCTCTTCCCATCCAGGGTGGTGGCCTTGGTCTCAGGGGCTGGAACATCATTTTGATGGTCTGTCTCCCTGCAGCTGGCAAGGGGGAAGCTTGCCTGAGGCTTCTGGCTCACTGAACCATGCTCAGCGGTGCCTAAGCTCACTTTGTGCAAAGTCTGGGTCGCTTGCCTGTTATAAAGGTTTCATCCAGCTGGGCAGGCCATTTGAACCCTCCATGTGTTTCTGCTCCACTGCTGGCTGCTGCCTGCCTGCTTGCCACCTTCTCCTGGGTTCAAGGCATGGGTGGGGTCCTGTCCTGCTGCTCAGACTGTGGCCCTGGGCAGGTATGGTGAGGCACTCAGTGAATTCCCAAGAACCAGGACCTATTCCTTCCCAGGGGCCACGCTGAAGCCCCAAGCCCTTATCACTGGTGCCGGGGCTCCAGATTCAGCCCTTGTCCTTGGGCCACTCCAAAGGAATAGGTGGCCCAAGGGGATGGTGTCAGGCTGGACCTGGGCCGGGGATTGTCCTCTGTCCTCAAACCCTGAGCAACCCCTTCTCCCCCCCATGGACTGATTTAAAAATATCCTTCACTGGAACGAGGCATTCCAGGGACAAGGGCGTCACAGGCCTGGATTTGAATCTCGACTTTAGCGCTTGCTAGTTGTGTGGCCTTGGCCAGGTGGTGTCACCTATTTAAACCTGTTTCCCCACTTACAAAGTGGGGATTAATACCTCCCTTATGGGATTGCTAGGATTTTAAATAAAGTGTATTAAGCTCTGAACACAGTGCCAAGCACACAGTACTGAATCTGAGGGTCAGCTCTGAGGGAACAGCCTCAGGAAGATGATGACACCCAGGAGAGGAGGAGAGAGGATAGGAAGGAGAAGGGAGACCAGCACGGGGCCCTCTGGCCCCAGGGTCACAGGCTTACAGGGCTTTGAGAGGGGTGGGTGGGCCTCTTGAGGCCCTCCTGGGGCACCTGGAGAGTAGGTCCTGGGCCAGCCAATCACTGCGGAGCCCATCATGTTGCCAGGCAGCCTGGGTCTCAGCTGTCACTTTAAGTGGGAAAGGGCAGGAACACAGGGCCATTTCCCGCGGCAGAACGACTCTCCAGCGAACTGCTCAGCCCAGGGAAGGCCACAACTGGCGCGCGCGGTGGTGCTTAAGGCATGGCGGGGAGAGTCGCCCCCTGCTGGTGCGCACAGGGAACAGTCTCTCTCACCGACGGCGTGGCCGAGTTTTGGAGCCTTCCACACCACCCCAGCCTGGCACAGACGACGGATTTCTGTGGATCGGGAGACCCCCGCATACTGGACAACTGCCATAAGAACTGAGGGAGGGGACTTCAGTCTGACTCTCCTAGCTGCACGCTCATGCGACAGATGCCATGGTTCCCGTGTCCTGGGCCTGGCTTTCTGTTCAAGTTTTTTCGATCAGGGTTGGCCGGCTCAAATGCCCACGGGCCAGGTGATGTGAGCGAGGCGGGTGGCTGGGCGTCTGCCGGCTGCCGAGAAGTGCAGAGCGCATGTCCAGTCTGGAGGGGGCAGCGGCCGCTCAGCACCAGCTGGTGTTGCCATGGGGATCTGCAGGCGCTGGGTTGCCAGATCTTCAGATATTTTAAAAATAGCTTGAAATCTGGACTTCTGTGTGAAATTTTCCAATTGTGTAGGCGACCCCTCCTCCCACCTTCTGGAATCCCTTTGTCTTTTCTGCCTCTTTCCACCCTAAACTCCATCAAGTGATTCCTTGTAGACTAAGGCTGGACTTCCTTGGCTGTGCCCTCACTCACTCCTTGCTGGGCCTCAGGACTCGGTGGGCAGGGTCTTCGGGAGCTTGTTGACTCGGCAGACATTGATGCAGCACCTGCTCTGGGCCGAGCCTTGTGCAGAAAGGTGTTGAAGATGAGAGGAAATGCAGACACAGAGCATTGCTCTGGGGAGGAGGTCGCAGGACCCTGGAGGGACAGTGGAGCGACGGGTATCCGTGGAGTCCATGCCAGGTGTCAGGCGTCCTGAGGACATCATCCCACATGCGTCCCCCCGCGGCCTCATATCAGAGCCATGTGGTTTCCGCCACAGCCAGCCGTGGTGGGGGTGGATGGATTTTGCCCACTCTGCATGCTTTCTCTTAGCATCTTTTACACTTGTTGTTCCCAAGGCCAGCTTCTTCTCAGCTCCTCAGATGTCACCTCCTCCAAGAGGCCTTCCAGGACACACTAGCTAGAGGAGTGCCCGCAACTCTACTAACACCTCCTCTACCGGCCTTATGCTCTTTATAGCATTTATCATCTCCTGAAAGTACAAACCTGCTTATCATCCATCTCCCCTGTCCCTAACCCTGAGGCCCTGAGTGTAGGGCCTGGCTTCCACCTACCTGGTGCAGACTGGGCTTATGGCAGGAGCTCGCTTGCTGAGCTCACATTCAGCATTGCCCTCTGTGCACCGCCTCCGATCTCTTTTCAAGAAGGAGTCTTTGAAGCGGTAGCGCCCAGCCCTGGACTCCACTTGCTTAATTTTCTTACTTGCAAAATGGGCACAACGATAATAGTACTGACCTTATCGAGTTTTGTGTGTGTGTGTGTGTGTGTGTGTGTGTGTGTGTGTGTGTGTGTGTTGGGGGGGTTGGGGGGGCATGTGGTCCTGTGAGGTGGCAAGCCCTAACCCTGTCATGGGTATGGTGTCCCGTCCCTGGGTCCCTACTGGAAGCGTGGAGCACACCTCATACCTCCCCACCAAGCAGTGCATTTCTTCCATTTGCCGTTTTTCTTGTTCACAGCCCTCCACAGGCCTGCACAGCAGTTGGTCACCCTCAGCTTGGCAGAAGAACTGAGTGAAAAAGATAGGCTGAGCCCCCAGGGGCAGATGGTGGGGGAGAGAAGAAGCCACAGATTCATGGGAGGATGCTCAGAGCCTCAGAAATCCCAACTCAGCTGCTCTGTCCTGGGCCTTGGGTTTCTAGTCTCCCTCCTGCAAAGGAAGAAGCTTTACTGTGGGGCTCTTGCACGTAGAGCACTTGGCAGTGGGTACTGGATAGATGGCACAGATGGCAAAGAGCCTACAGCTGGAGGTGGGAGCAGGGAATGGCCAGGTGCTTTACTGCATCTGCTGAACCCAAGGGGTGCAGAATCCTAGATGGGGTGGGGGGCATTGGCTCTGACCTCATCTTCATTTCATCAGTGTTGTTGATGAAATTCAGACAGATCAAGTCTATCAGGTTTGCAGAGAACCCAAGCTGGGGTATCTAAGTAGGAGGATGGTATCAAAATCCAAAGGGATTGGAGGGCTGCAAGCTGAGCCTGCCACTTCCCAGGTACGACACTTCAGACAAGTCACAGAAACTTGTGAACCCTGGCTTCCCTTCTGCAAAATGGGGGCAATGCTGTGAGGGTCAAAGAGACAACTGCATGTACACCCAACACAGCGCCTGGCACATGGCAGGCCCGCACTCACTGCTGGCTGTTGTTCTGATTAATGACAGCATGAGCCCCTTAAGGGCAGGGGACTTGTCTTCTGGTGCTGTATCCCCAGGGCCTGGTACGGCGTGGGCACCGAACAAATGTTTGTCAGATGAATGAACAAGAAGAAATTTGACAGGGATAAATGTCAGTTCCTGGACTCAGATCCAAAGACCCAGCTGCACATGGATGCAGGGGGGTAGAAGTGGCTTTGCAACAAACAGCACATGTGAGAAAAGTCGAGGGATCTATGCTGATGGAACTTTTGGTCAGCATGAGATGGCTTCCAAAACCAGGGGCAAATTCAGGTGGCATTATTAGAGGCCCACCGCTCAGAAGGAGGCACCGTTGTCAGACCAGCTTCAAGAGCCACATACCATTCTGCACTCCTCCCCACCCACCCTCAGACCTACTAACAAGATGAAGTGGGAATAGGCCTGGAGACCACACACTGTGAAGTATGTGAGAAAGAAATTAGGGCACTGAGCTTGGAGAAGAGAAAGTCACAGGGGCCGGGTGGCACCATTCAGATCTTGCCTCTTCTACTTGCTGTAGACAATCAGTCAGTGTCTCCAAGCCTCAGTATCCTCATCTGTAAAATGTGCCAGCCAGAGGCTCGAGCTCACCTGGCTGCTGGAGAAGGGCAGGAATAGGAGCCCAAGCCTTGCTGGACTCAGTCTCCCTGCATGCCCCACTGCTCCTCAGCACTGGGGTTATTCGCAGAAGGACATGTGGCTGGGAAGCTGTGGGTGGCCACGACTATCTCCACTGTGGGGTTGGACCAGAATTACAGGGGCAGCCCTCCCACCCTGACCTCTCCCCTTTCCTTCAGCCAGGGTGATCCTATAGTTTATCTGCTTTCCCCGCAGCCAGCTTCCTAGTCATCTGCAAGTTCTGGGTATACACTTTGTCTGCAGAAGCCTGGGCTCCAGGTTCCTGCCCCAGACAGCCCTGCGCTGACAGCACAGTCACTGGGGCTCCATGGGCGCCCTCTGGTGGCAACAGGGGGCACCGCGTGGGGCTTTGTGGAAGGTCTTGGAGCAGAGACGAGCAGAATAGGGCTGGAATCAGATATCCTGGTGAAAATCCTGGTCCTCCATTAACAGATGGACGGATAAACACAAGGTGGTATGCACACATAATGAAATAGTATTCAGCCTTAAAGAGGAATGAGATTCTGACACAGGCCACCTGAGTCAGCCTTGAAAATATGCTTCGTGAAATCAGCCAGACACAACACAGGTATTGTATGATTCCACTTATAAGTGGTATCTAGAATTGGCAAATCCATACACCCCAAAAACAGAATAGAGGTAACCAGAGGCTGGGGGAGGTGGTCATGTGGGGCTTTTGTTTAATGGGTACAGAGTTTCTGTTTGAGATGATGAAACTATTCTGGAAATGGATGGTGGTAATCACTCAACATTGTGAATGTACTCAATGCCAGTGAATCATACGCTTGCAGATGGTTAAAATACTAAATTCTATGTTATGTATATTTTATCACGATTAAAAAGTGATAAAAAAAACCCCAAAACCCAAAACAAAACCCTAGACTAGCCACTTAAAGGCTACATGACCTTGGCCAAGTCACTTAACTTCTCTGAGCCTCAGATTCCTTGTCCTTAAAATGCTGGCAGTAATGCCTACCTCACTGCCACCACAACGGTCCAAGTCACTATTTTCCCTTGCCTGGAGGATTGCAATTAGCCTCCTTGATGGTTTCCAGACTTCCCACTTAGACCTCCTGTCCAAGTCTTTTTCAGCTAAGCAGCCAGAATATCTAAAACCAGAAGTCAGATCAAGTCACCCTCCTGCTTAAAATTCTCCCCAGACCCTTCCCCAGGGCTGACAAGATCTGGGCCCTGACCACTTCTCCTCTTTCAGTACTTTCTGATCCCCCTTTTCCCCAAACTATCACTCTCCCCTCCTTCCTGCCTCCAGCCTTTGGCCTTGGCAGCTGTCTGCCTTGAAGTTCCATCTCCCTGTCATCTTTTATTGCTGATTTCCTGTCATTTCGGTCTTCAAGTGCCATTTCCCTCCTTACCGCCGACTCCCAAGTTCCTCGCCTCCTAGTCTTATTCTTATTACGGTTAACCCAGTTTGTTTTCTTTCCTTTGTTCTTACTTGAAATTGTCTTATCTTCTTTATGTAACTGGTTTATTCAACCGGCTGGACTTTATAGGGTGCAAGCAGGAAAAAAGTTTAATTTTTTCCGCCACCACCATCCTAGCACTTGCTCTGTTGCTTCTTTCTTCCTCCTCCTGGAAAAGATTTCAGCTAAGTGTAGCTTTCCCAGTTTCCTTCAGGTGTTTGATCAGTTTCGACTTCAGCCATCACAAAGTCTGAGTCTTTTAGGAGATGTGCACTGAGGGATTTAGGGCTGAAATGCCCTGATGTCTGAAGTTTGCTTTCAAATGATTCAGATTCAGACACACACACACACACACAGGCACACAATACAAGGGCAACAGCTTTTGAATCTAGATGGTGAGTACTTGGGTGTTTCTCACACCGTTCTTTCAACTTTTTCTGTGTGTTTGAGAATTCTTATAAAAAGTTGGGCAAAAAAGAAACTGTTTTTGCTAGGTTAAAAAAATAAACCTAGTCTTATTTAAACATAAATATTGATCTCTCACCCAGTATAAGCTTCTCCTATTCATGCTGCCCTGGTTCTCTGCAGCAGGGAAGGCGGGTGGCTCGTGTGTGGTCGTGGTGGGCATCCTCACTCTCTTTGATTCGCCTCCTCTCCTGCTGCCGGCAGCTGCTTTCTGGTTCCTTCAGGGTCCAGAGGGGAGGAGGGATGAAAAGACAGGGCAAGGGCTCCTTGCACACGCTGGCGTCACGAATGCGGGGTGTACTGGTAGCTCTGCCCCGCCGGGAACTCTGCCCATGCCATTCCCTGCCCTGGCTGACCTCTCGCCCCCTGTCCAGTTCTCCCGACAAAGCCTCTCCCTGTGGGGCCGCCGGGTCGCAGGCAGCCCTCTAGGGTGAGGTCACGTGGCGTGCTCTAGCCCCTAGCCCAGCTCTCTCCCTGGGGGTCCACTCTGGCCATGGGACATGACCTCCTGTCCTGCCAGTGGCAGGACAAAGGTCACTCCGACTGCAGCCTCTCCCCTTCATTCTGCGGGGCTTGAGACTGTTCCAGGCTTCTGGTCCGATCTCTTCCCAGCCACCCTCCCCTGGCTCTGTCCCGGTGGCACCAGCAGGAAGCCCCTGAGATCAGCAGCTCAACCAGCACCCAGGCCAGAGAAGGTGGAGCTGACATGCCGGGGCCCCTCAGGCAACCCCGCCCTCCACAGTGCCGCTCCTGGGTCCCCCTCACCTGGCTTAGGAGTGTTTTGTTTGGGGGGGGGTCCCCTTTTTGCCGCTCCCTTCTTCTTCCTGGGCTGACAATTCCCAGGGAAGAAACTCTCACTCAGAAGAGTCTCTTTTGAACTTCTCACTGGGGCGGGCGGTGATGGGCTAAGGTAAAGGGCTTGGTTTGTTTCCTTGGAGTAAGTCCAGCAGAGGCGGCTGTGCTTCTTGGCTCTGGGTCCTTGAAAGAGAGTCTGAGGGCAGGAAAGGTCCTCCTATTCGAGATCCGGTCCCCTCTGTTTACTTGTGGCGGTCTCTGCAGAACCCTGTACAGACCAGGCAACTGTTATCATTATTGGTTGAAGGGGAAGCCAGACAGTGGCCAGGCTCAGGTAAATCAGGAGGCAGGATACACGCCCAAATCAAGAGGTCACGGCCAAGAAACCAGGCGGGCCCAGATCCCTGGTCCCGCCCCAGGCTCAGCCTCATCCCTGCTCCTCACGCCCCTGCAGCCTGATTCAGATCCAGCCTTAACTTTCACTGGGTTGAGTCAGCCCAACCTGGAGGGTTAAACTGGAAAAGAATGGTCCAGAAAGCAAAGGATAAGCAGAGCTTGGGCCAGGGCACGTGTGCACGCATGTTTGCACAGCGTGTGAGCCCAGGTGTGCAGTGAGTGCACAGTGCTGGTGCACGCGTGTACCCCCGTGTGTGGGGGGGGGGGGGGGGGGGGGGGGGGCGGAGCCGAGGTGGTGATGTTGAGGGGTAATGAGTGTTCTCTGAAGGTGTGTAAGGGCAAATACAAATTAAATATAAGAAAAAAAAGTTTAATTCTCCCTGTTGAAATAGAGACTTCCTCCCTCCCTTAGAGCACTTAGTTTAGAAACCTTGTAATTGTTAAGTTCCGCCTCTTTGAAGTGCACATAAATCTTTTCAAAAGCTAAATAAGCCTTTTGCCAGCTTTATATCCTAGGAGTGTTTCCTCAGGACCCAGAAACCAAATCTTTGAAAATCCCCATCTCCACTTTCTGTGGCAGGGTAGCAGCCTAACTTCAGTTGCCACCTGGTTCCCAGCTGCGAACTCTCCCCCGTCATAAAGATCCGAGGAAGGTAGTTTCCCTTTGCATAAAAGCAACTATTAAATACAGGTGGCCACCGCGATTACCGGGTAAATTGAACTATGTATGACAAATGGTGCTGTCAAGTCCTCCTGCTGGAGGACTCAGTGTCGTTTATCTTGAGCACACGTACGTAAGGGGCTGTTACCTCCTGGAGCTGTAAAAGGGGGCGAGTTCTTTGCAGTCTCTTAACGAAGTGCCTGTGATGTGCAGCACATTCTGGGCGGACGCTTATGCAATAAGAAAACTGTATTCTTCCCCTTGTGCTTTTGTGGAGAGGTTTCCTGGGTTGGCAGGAGATTTTGTCTTTAATCCGTATTTCTCCAGCAGGTTTTTTGTGTGTGCATGCGTGTGCATCTTGTCCAGAGAGAGAGAAGCGGCCGCAAGTCTCCCAGTCGCCTGGGCCCCCTGGACCCCTGGGGCCTCCTGGGGCAGCCGCCCTGGAGGCAGCTTCTCCCAAAGGAGAGAGGGGCCCATCGCCCAGGGAAAGGGGGCGCATTCTGAGGGTTCGCACCTATGGCGTCCGGACCGCGCCGGGCTGGCTGCACAGCGACGCCGTGTGGCCGCGAGAGGCTACGGCGGCGGGAGGGCGGATTCCCTACAGTCCGCGCGCACGCCAGACTGCCGGCCGGACAGCATCAGCTTCGTGGATGGGGTGGGGAAAGAAGGACAAAAGACAGCTGGGGCCTGATCAACCGAGTGGGGAAAAAATAGGGGCTATCGTCTAACACTGCTGACCACCGAAGAGTTAAGGGCCGCAGGCATCCCCGGGCCCTACTTCATTCCCAATCCCCACCCAGGATGCGATCAGAGGTAGGCAGGCTCTTGGGTTTGGCACTGGGGTGTCTGTTTCCCACGTTACTCGAAATACAGACGTCGATAGTTTCGTGGTGTGCCTCTCAGGCCGTGTCAAAACGTCTCTGCACGGCAAAGGCAGGCTCCCGGCGGGCTCAGGGCGGCTCTGGCCCCGCGTCATTCCTGGTGCTTTCTGTGTCATCCTCCAGGGGGCGCCTCTCACACAGAGACTCAGGAGGTCGCGCCCCTGGTTGTGCAGTGTGGTGGACCCCGCCAGCGAGCGCAGGCCGTCCTCGTTGGACCACCCAAGGGAGGGTGTCCTTCTGATGTGTCCCAAGGGCCCCGCTCTAGCGGGGCTGTTTGTGGCACAGGGATGGTGCATGGGTCATTCGCCCTGCACTGACTTAGGCCTCAGCACACACTGGGAAGGATAGCGTAACTGTGCCCGGGTTCAGTGGGCAAGAGTGGCTGAGGGATTACTGTGTGAGAAGATTCCTATCGCTGCTGTAACAAATTACCACAAGTTTAGGCGCTTCAAGCAGCACACGTTTATTGTCTTACAGTCCTGGAGGTCCGAAGTCGACAGTCAGTCTCACTGCGCTGGGATCAAGCGCCAGCAGGGCTGCGTTCCTTCTGGTGGCTCCAGGGAAGAATTGTCTCCGTGACACGTCCAGCTTCTAGAGGCCGCGCACGTTCCGTGGCATGTGGCCCTTCCAGCGCTCGCAACGCTCTGGCTTTGGCCTCTTTTCTCACTCTGACTTAGCTGCCTCCCTCTCGTAAGGACCCCTACGATTACATCGGGTCCACCGAGATGATCCAGGATGATCTCATCTCGGGATTGGCAAAAATCCCCTTAGCCATGTGAAGTGACATATTCACAGGTGTTGGGGGTTGGGGTGTGGACCCCACTGGGGAGACATTCGTCTGTCTAACACAATTTCCAATGCCTGTAT
This sequence comes from Phataginus tricuspis, assembly GCA_029783875.1. NCBI lineage: Eukaryota > Metazoa > Chordata > Mammalia > Pholidota > Manidae > Phataginus > Phataginus tricuspis. Next base: position 11,761,516 of record JAQQAC010006904.1, on the reverse strand, counting down.
CAGTCTGGATTCTCCTATGAACATATTGATCCTGAGACAGAGGTTTGTATGCAAGTGGTTTATTTAGGATTTGGTCCCGGGACGCACAGCAGGGCCGTGGGGAAGTGGGGAGGGGGACCAGTAAAGGGTATGTCATCAAGACCCCCTGTGAGCCGTGGGATCCGAATCCCAGTGGGCAACCGCGGGAGACAGCGGGGAGGCATGCCTCGGGTTACCCTTGCACCCAGGACGAGGAGGCTGGGATATTTTTACACCAACTCTGGTCAGCCGCGAGTTGAGTTCTGTAATGCAGGCAGTTAATTCCCCTGCACTTCTAGTCTGCCATGCCTGGGCAGGGCAGGCTCTGTTGGCCAGAGAAAGCCTGTTGGCCGAGACGCAGGTCCTGGCCACAGGAAGTCAGGCCGTCGATCTCTAAAGTGGTCAAGGCTGATGGGATGTGGTCAGGGCATTGACAGTCTCTGCCACGGTTGCCATAAGGGGGGTGCGGTGGCAGAACAAGTCCCTGTCCATCTCTAAGTCGACAGCACTCCTGGAGGGGCATGTTGGCCGAGCCAGCAGCAGCCAACCCACCTGCTTTGCTCAACAGGTGGGAAGGTAGGCAAGGGTAGGAGAGTGTCCCTTCCCTCAGCCTGTTCACAGCCACTGCCTCACCTAACCTCCTGTGACCTCCCAGATAGGGCTTTTGCTCACTTGAAAGTCAGGGTGAAGAAGCTTCCCTTCTAGGCCCGGCGGGAGAAGAGAGGGAGTGGGGGGCAGTGCAGGGAGAGGTGTGAAGAGGCCATGTCACCTGGTGAGCGGATGGGCAGGTACTGAGTGCCCACTACTACAGCCAAGCCCTCCATCTGATCTGTTTTTGCTGTTTTATTTGTCAGAAGCAAGTCAGTAAGTTCAGCCCACACTTAAGGGGCAGGGGTTACTCAAGGGTTCGAATCCCAGGAGGTGGAAATCATTGGAGACATCACAGAGGATGCCTACTATTGCCTCCAAATCTAACAGACATGAGACACAGAATGCATTGCATTACCTTTACAGTTAATAGTGGACTTATTTCCTCATTTATGACAATAGACCCAACATTTTAAAACTAAAAATGTTTATGTTCCAGAATCATCAATTAAATCAACATCAAATGCTTCAGCAGGATTTTGAGTTAGATTGCATTATACCTCCTCCCTTTGTTTTTCCAGAAACAACGCTGGGCTTCAGGAAATAAAACCATTTCTGAAGTAAGCACAGTCCGTGAGCCAGCACTCGACCCCAGAGGGATGCCGGCCCGCCTCCTAGACGTGCCCTTTCCACTGGGCCACGGTGCTTCTGGAGGGGACTGTGGATTTTATGGGGAACCTCAGGTGCCTGTTCTCCACTCCGGGGACTCTGCCTTAGTTTCCTACCACAGACCGTGTGGCTTAAAACCACAGAAATTGTCTCACAGTTCTGGAGGCTAGACGTCCAAAACTGAGGTGTCAGCGGGGTTGGCTCCCTCTGAAGGTGATGGGGAGAGTCTGTTGCATGCCCTCTCCTAGCTGTGCTGGCCCCAGGCATTCCTTGGCTTGCAGACGCATTGCTCCAATCTCCCATCTTCATGTGACATCCACCCCCGACCTCTGCCCCACGTGCCTGTCTTCTTCTTATTATTAAGGTATCATTGATATACACTCTTATGAAGGTTTCAGATGAAAAGTATTGTGGTTACTATATTCACCCATATTATCAAGTCCCCCCCATACCTGATTGCAGTCATTGTCCTTCAGTGTACTAAGATGCCACAGAGTCACTATGTTTCTTCTCTGTGCTACACTGTCTTCCTTGTGAACCCCCACACACCATGTGTACTAATCATAATACCCCTCAATCCCCTTCTCCCTCCCTCCCTACCCACTGTCCCCTTTGGTAACCTCTAGTCCCTTCTTGGAGTCTGTGAGTCTGTTGCTGTTTTGTTCCTTCAGTTTTGCTTCGTTGTTACACTCCACACATGACAGAAATTATTTGGTACTTGTTTTTCACTGCCTGGCTTATTTCACTGAGCATAATACCCTCTAGCTTCATCCATGTCGGTGCAAATGGTAAGATTTGTTTTCTTCTTATCATTGAATAATATTCCATTGTGTATATGTACTACATCTTCTTTATCCATTCATCTACTGATGGACACTTAGGTTGCTTCCATTTCTTGGCTATTGTAAACAGTGCTGTAATAAACATAGGTCTTTTTGAATCTGAGAACTTGTTTTCTTTGGGTAAATTCCTAGAAGTGGAATTCCTGGGTCAAATGGTATTTCTATTTTTAGTTTTTTGAGGAACCTCCATATTGCTTTCCACAATGGTTGAACTAATTTACATTCCCACCAGCAGTGTAGGGGGGTTCCCCTTTCTCCGTATCCTCGCCAGCATTTGTTGTTCCTAGTCTTTTCGATGCTGGCCATCCTAACTGGTGTGAGGTGGTATCTCATTGTGGTTTTAATTTGCATTTCCCTTATAATTAGCGATGTGGAGCATCTTTTCATGTGCCGGTTGCATGTGCCTGTCTTCTTGCAAGGACACCAGTCATACTGGGTTAGGTCTACTCCAGTATGACCTCATCTTAACTAAATACATCTGCAATGACCCTCTTTCCAAATAAAGTCACATTTGAGGTCATGGGGGCTAGGATAGCAACATATCTTTTTGGGTGAAGACCCAGTTCAACCCATGGCAGACGCCCCAGTAAACTGAAAGGAGTAGAGTTTAGGACATTCTGACTCAGGTCAAGAGCTAGTTAGAAAAACTGCTTTCATTTTACCTAATTAAAGGAGGTATTTGAAGTTGCTCATTCAGCTTGATGCTTTACAAACGCTTTGACTCTGGGGCTTGCCTGGCCAGTTAGAGGCTATCCCAGTTTTAGCCACAGGAGGCACTTCCTTGGGCTGCCACATGGGGCAGTCGTTCCGCCTGGTCCCTTCTTTGCCCTCAGGGATAGGACAGGGGCCTGGAGGCTTTGTCAGTTCCTTTAGCAACTGTACCTGGAACAAAATCCTGAGCTGTTGGCTGGGGGAAAGGATGTGCCCGGGACTCCTGGGGAGGGCTTCCTCCGAGGCATCTCTAAAGTCTCTTGGGGAGTGGCCTTTCTGGATGAGGGCCTGAGAGCTCCGACATGCCCGGAGGGTTCTGGAAGACTGGGAAAGCCGGCTCATCCCACTCCACTGCAGGCCAGGGGCCATATAAGCTAATGGCACAAACAAGCCAGTCCTAGAAGAAAGCTTCCTACCTGGTTTTGCCCACTCTTGGATCAAGAATCATCTGGGTGTTGGGTGGGATCCATTCAGTCTAATCACCAGGACAGTTCCTTAAACTGGGATTTTGTTAAGAAGAGAAGAGGATATATTGGGAATGATGGGACCCTCGGTCCCAAATGAGAACCATATATAAATCCTGGATTTTCTGCCCTTTTTCTGAAACCCTCTTCCCCATCTAATCCCCAGCAAGTCCTGTGGCTTCGCCTACCCAGTCAGCCGACCCTTCCACCTACCTCCTCCTTCACTGCCTAGTTCCTAATCCACAGCGCCTTCCCCTCTTGTCTGGACCTCTGCAGAAATCTTTCAGCTGGTCTTCCTGCTTCCATCCAGGTCCCCCACAATCCATTTCCTGCCTGGAACCCAGAGTGGTGTTTCAGAAACCTGAGTCGAGCACGTGGCCCCTGCATGAAATCCTTCACTTGCTTCTGGTGTTGAAAGCCCTACACAGTCTGGCCCCTGCTTACCTTCATCAAGCACCGCTTGCATTGATTTATTTTTTACTTATTATCATCTGTTCCTTCCCTCATTCCTGACCCCTTCCCTCCCATTAGAATAAATCTTTGAGAGCAAGGGTCTTGTTTGTCCTGATCAGGAGAGACAGAACCATGCCTGGCACTCTGTGGGGGCTCAGTCAGCATGTTTACAAGGAGGTTATGTAAACAGAAACTAAGCGATGATCCATGGTTTTTCTGCACTCAGTTCTGACGTAGGCTTTCAGTCTTTTCCTCAAAATAAGTGATGAGAGTCCTGAACCAGGGGCGGAGGGAATGATTGGGGTTTCTCTTCTATGCTCTGCTGATACCCTTGTGCGTGTCCTGGTATTGTTCTCGCTCCACACTGACCTCTGGTGGCGCTTTTTACACATTGTCCTCAGCCTTGTCACTGCAGCCCCACAACGATTATGCCGAGTACTAGATCCTTCCACGAGAGGGCAGTAGAGCAGCGTTGAGAGTGAGATCTGAAGGCAGGTGTTAGGTTTGCATCTCTTCCCTTTCAGGTGAGCAGTTTTTTGCAAGATAGGCTGTGAAACGCAGTCATTCTTCTGAGTAGGCCAAATTCTGTAAATTGGAAGAAGGGGAAAATGGATATTGGGGGTTAAATAGTAGTTTCTACCACAAATCCTCAAACTATCTGAGGTTAAATAATTGGGGTTATGAATGGCCTGATTTTTAATTAGAGCAGAGGACTCCCAAGATGATTCAGATGGAAGCCACTGGCCATCAGGCTTCTTTGATTGTAGTTTAACTTTGTTACATCAAGTGGATTTTTGGATTTTTACAACCTGGATCTTCCCCCAGTGACGTTCTTTAGAATTCTCCTTGCCTGTGTCCAGTCATTACGGTTATGCTGAACCGGCCGGTTAACATTATAAAACGCTTTTGTTTGCCTGATTAGCATCTTATATTTAGTAAAATCCTATGGACGTTCCATCTCCTAGGAGGTGAATGATGATGTCTGAGTTAGTCAGCCTTCTTTGTTTTCCATTTGGTTGATTAATCACTTGGGAACACCCTGTGGACCCCGGTCCCTTGCGTGTGGGCATTTTGTGTAACCACAGGGTCGGCTCACGGTTGGAGCTTTCATCTCCCTGATTTTACCCTGCTGTGAATCGGTCTTTCCTGTTCTCCTTACACTTCATACTCTTCCCAGAATTTGGCTTGCTTCCTTTGCTACTTACACAAATGGAAAAAGTGCATATTAATTAACTATACTTGCTAGAAGAAATAAAAAGCTTGACTACATAAATGCATTTCTGCTTGTTAAAATCAACAAAAATTAACCATTCACATTTTTGGCCTTGTAATTCCCGTTTTTACCCCCCGCACACCTTGTGTTAAATTTCCTGTTGAGTGTTATTATAAATTCTTGGAATTTCACACACTCAACTTTTTTCAATTTCCCATCTTTCCCCTTTATTCACTCTACCCTCTCCTCTCTCTCTTCCTCCTTATGCTTATCCTTGAGGCTAACTTATTTCAGCACTGCAGAAGGGAGCCCCCCCTTTTTTTTATTGCCAGATCTGATTTATTTTTTCCCTAAAAGAAACCTGGATTTTTCTGTGCAATCTCCTGTTTTTTTTTAAAATAATTTATTTTGGTATCATTAATCTACAATTACATGTGCAATATTATGGTTATTAAACTACCCCCTTCATCAGGTCCCCCCCACCAACCCCATTACAGTCACTGTCCATTAGCGTAGCGAGATGCTATAGAGTCACTACTTGTCTTCTCTGAGTTGTACAGCCCTCCCCGTGCTGCCCCAACATTACATCTGCTAATCGTAATGCCCCTTTTTCCCCCTTATCCCTCCCTTCCCACCCATCTTCCCCAGTCCCTTTCCCTTTGGTAACTATTAGTCCGTTCTTGGGTTCTGTGAGTCTGCTGCTGTTTTGTTCCCTCAGTTTTTTTCTTTGTTCTTATACTCCACATACGAGTGAGATCATTTGATACTTGTCTTTTTCGGCTTGGCTTATTTCACTGAGCATAATACCCTCTAGCTCCATCCATGTTGTTGCAAATGGTAGGATTTGTTTTCTTCTTATGGCTGAATAATATCCCATTGTGTGTATGTACCACATCTTCTTTATCCATTCATCTACTGATGGACACTTAGGTTGCTTCCATTTCTTGGCTATTGTAAATAGTGCTGTGATAAACATAGGGGTGCATCTGTCTTTTTCAAATTGGGCTCCTGCATTCTTAGGGTAAATTCCTAGGAGTGGAATTCCTGGGTCAAATGGTATTTCTATTTTGAGTTTTTTGAGGAACCTCCATACTGCTTTCCACAATGGTTGAACTAATTTGCATTCCCACCAGCAGTGTAGGAGGGTTCCCTTTTCTCCACATCCTCGCCAACATTTGTTGTTGTTTGTGTTTTGGT
>JAQQAC010006904.1:11738196-11755261 GCA_029783875.1 Phataginus tricuspis | reverse complement strand
TTTCTTGGCTATTGTAAATAGTGCTGCAATAAACATAGGGGTACATCTGTCTTTTTGAAACTGGGCTCCTGCATTCTTAGGGTAAATTCCTAGGAGTGGAATTCCTGGGTCAAATGGTATTTCTATTTTGAGTTTTTTGAGGAACCTCCATACTGCTTTCCACAATGGTTGAACTAATTTGCATTCCCACCAGCAGTGTAGGAGGGTTCCCTTTTCTCCACATCCTCGCCAACATTTGTTGTTGTTTGTGTTTTGGATGTTGGCCATCCTCACTGGTGTGAGGTGATATCTCATTGTGGTTTTAATCTGCATTTCTCTGATGATTAGTGATGTGGAGCATCTTTTCACGTGCCTGTTGGCCATCTGAATTTCTTCTTTAGAGAAGTGTCTATTCATGTCCTCTGCCCCTTTCTTAATTGGATTATTTGCTTTTTGTTTGTTAAGGTGCGTGAGTTCTTTATATATTTTGGAAGTCAACCCCTTATCAGATACATCATTTATGAATATATTCTCCCATACTGTAGGATGTCTTTTTGTTCTACTGATGGTGTCCTTTGCTGTACAGAAGCTTTTCAGCTTGATATAGTCCCACTTGTTCAATTTTTGCTTTTGTTTCCCTTGCCCGGGGAGATATGTTCATGAAGAAGTCGCTCATGTTTATGTCTAAGAGATTTTTTTACCTATGTTTTTTTCTAAGAGTTTTATGGTTTCATGACTTACATTCAGGTCTTTGATCCACCTTGAGTTTACCTTTGTGTATGGGGCTAGACCGTAGTCCAGTTTCATTCTCTTACATGTAGCTGTCCAGTTTTTCCAACACCAGCTGCTGAAGAGGCTGTCCTCTCCCCATTATATATCCAAGGCTCCTTTATCAAATATCAATTGACTGTATATGTTTGGGAGAAGGGAGCCCCTTTAAGCTGGCTTCCTGCTTCTTCAACATTGACTTAGTGTTTCTGACATCATCTTTGCTCTCTGGCATCAACAGGCTTATCCTGGATTTTTCCTATTCCCAAAATTAATGTAAATTTTCTTCCATAAGCCCTGATTTTGTTTTTATTTCAGAGGAGAACAGTGTTCATGATTAAAATCTGGTGATTAGGAAATTTATATGAGTGTCTGTGGTGGGCAAAAAGTGCTACTTTTAGTGATCAAGCTGGAGAAGATATTCCCTCTTTAAGGTTAGGAACTCACATAGTGTTTATCTTTCGTGATATGCTCATATGCTGAAGAGGTCAAGTGTTCAGAATACTCAGTGGGCACCTCTGTGGGTGCTCCCATGTCTTGGCTATTGTAATTAATTCTGCCGTGACCATGAGAGTCCAGATATCTCTTCGGTACTGGGAGAGATTTCATTTCCCCTGGACATACACCCAGAAGTGGGATTCCTAGATCCTACGGTAGTTGAATTTTTAATTTTTTGAGAACCTCCATAGTGTTGTCCATAGTGGCTGCACCAAATTACATTCCTTCCAACAGTGCATGAGGGCCACCTTTTCTCCACATCCACACCCACCCTTGCTGTCGCTTGTCTTTTTGATGACTGCCACTCCAGCAGGTGTGAGGCAGTATTTTGCTGTGGTTTTGATTTGCATTTCCATGATTATTGGTTGTGTTGAGCACCTTTCATGTGCCAGTTAGCCATTTGGGCATCTTCTTTGGAAAACTGCCTATTTGTTCCTCTGCCCATTGTTTTAATGGATTAAAAAAATTTTTGTTATTGAGTTGTATAATGCCTTATATTTTGGATATCAACCCCTTACCAGATATATGTTCTCCCAGTGCAGGCGGCCTTTTCATTTTGTTGACCATTCCTTTCACGGCACAGAGCTTTTTAGTTTGACTTCGTCTCACCTTTTGAGTATCGCTTTTGTGGTTCGTGGTTTTGGTATCATATTCACAATGTGCAGACCAGGGTTAAGGAGCATTTTCTCTGTTTTCTTCTAACAGTTTTACCGTTTCAGGTCTTATGTTTAAATCTTTAATCCATTTCAAGTTACTTTTTAGGAATACTATCAGATAGGGGTCCAAATTCATTCTTCGGCACATGGCTGTCTGGTTTTCCCAACACCGTTTCCTGAAGTGACTCTCCTTCCCCATCAAGTGTTCTCGGCTCCCTTGTCAATTATTAGTTGACTGTATGTGTGAGAGTTTATTTCTTGGCCTCCTATTCTGTTCAGTTGGTCTACGTGTCTGTTTTATGCCAGCGCCATACTGTACTGGTCCCTATAGCTTTCCCAGAATAATTGCCCAGGGACCGTATGCATGTAGCTAGAAGAATACTTTAATAAGCTTTATGAGGTGGCATCACTAGGTCTCACTTCCTCCTTTTCTAATGCGAATGGGCCCATTAGCTTAGGACTTCTGTTTTGCGGAATAGAGAATGAAAGTTGGGAGTCATGGAATAATTTTTCAGAACAACAGAGAAAAGATTATACATCAGTGTCCTCCGTAGCTTTTCTCCCAGGAAGTTCACTTTCAAGAAAGGCCAAACTGCCGGACCATCCAGGGTGTAGTGCCTCTCAGTTTGGCTCCTTCAGGGTTAAGATGCCAGCAGCCACCTCCAGAGGTTTCCCTCTGTGCCTTGTTCTCTTGTGACTTGATCAGACCTCTCTCTGGCTCGCACTGGCCTGGTGGCAGGCCAGGAGCATTTATAGCAAAAGCGAAGCACATGCCTTAGGTTATAAGGTTTTTAGCTCTTTTCAGCCAGCTCCTAGGGACAAAGGCCGTCTGAGCTGCTTTGCCATCTTCTACAGTCACACGGGACTGCTTAAGAGTCATCTTGTCTCCGTCTAGCTACTGCATGGAAGCTGTGAGTCTGCCTGTTCTTATATGGGAAACAGTCAAAGGTCCTTTCTAGTTTCAGACTTCATTTATGGTCTGACACTCTGATCAGGGTTTTATCAGACAATGAAGCCCCAGCAAGTTTGCCTCCAGGATTCTGGCTGTTTTCTTGTCCTTCCAATGGCTATAATTATGCATCTCAGTGTAGGAGCTAATATCTTCTAAATCGATGCTTCTCAGGTTTTAAGGTGCATGTGAAGCATTTGGGGGATGTTCAAATGCAGAAACTGATTGAGTTAGGGGTGTGGAGAGGCCTGAGACTTTGAATTTCTAATGAGCTTCCACATGATGCTGATTCTGATGGTCCCTGGACCACACTCTGAGGAGTGAGGGTCTAGTTCAAGTGCAGCGGCATCCACAGTTTTCCTGAGGACAGAGAGAGAGAATTTGTAAGGTCCTTCCCTGTACAGTGTACATTATGAGCGGCAAGTAAGAAAGCAGTGATGTTTTCCTTCCCTCCCTTTAGGCCAAATAGAAAAATGTTCCTTCTGTCCCTCAGAGAAGAGTCCGCTGAGGATTTCACGAAGGATTTAGCTGTGTACGATATGGGTGGTGTACAATTACTGGCCTACGGACTTGTGGGTCTTCCAGTAGTTGGGCTTTGTCGCAAAGGATTTTTTAAACCTGACATCACCAAATGAAGTTCAGTTTTTTATTTTGCAATTTTGTAAGAGATTATATTTTGTTTTCACTGAGATGTACTTGACATAGAACATTGTGTAAGTTTGAGGTGTACAAGCGGTTGATTTGGTGCATTTATATATTGTAACATGACTGGCACTGTAGTGTTAGCTAACAATTCCATCACTAACACAATTACCTTTTTTCTGTGTGTGGGGTGAGAACATTTAAGATCTAGGAGTTAAAAAATCAAAACTTAGTAGCTGTGTTGACTGTTGTGCTTTAACAGTTTCCTAAGGACTGTAAGCAGTCAGTGAAACAGAGACAAAATCAAATAAGGTGCAAGGAGTGGAACCAGAGGGTAGGAAGATCTGCAGAAATATTCAGATGTTGGAATTATCAGACACATGATAAAAACAATTATGCTTACTATATCGAACAACAGAAGAACAAGATTAAAGAATAGTTGCAGAGATAAGGAAACTATAAAAGTAACAGTATCATAACTGAGAAAAAAAGACAGGGCTTTTAGAACTGAAAAATACAAAAAATATATTTGGCAGAAGATTGGATTTAGTTTTCTCTGAAATCTTAGGGAAAAACTGAGCCATCTGAAGAATACAAGATAGGTCAGTTGACTCCAGCAGTTCTAACAAAAAAAAAAGCCTCCCAAGTCGAAGAGATTTAATATTATAAACGTTTTTCTTGCTCAAAGTGTAACGCAAGGCAGGCAGATTTCCTCAAGAGGGGATCTGGACCCCTTTCTGTGAATGACTCTGATATCTTGGAGTCTTTTTCTTTCTTACACAAGTGTGTGTGTGCAAGAAAATTCATCTTTTCAATAAGTGAACTAAAAAATAGTTTGGGGGTATGTTGTTAATATTATTTATACTTAATTTTTATTTTGTACATTTATTTAAACAGGTTTCAGGGCATCCACACTAGACATAAGAGCTTTCAAAAATGATGTCTGGAATTTTTTGCATTATGACACTAGAAAAATCACTTGGCTGATATTAATAGTTAAAAAGAATTTGTCTCTAAATGATGAGAATAAAGGAAGTTTCAAGATGTTATTTTTTCCCTCCATTGCAGGTGTGGATAGAATTAATTCTCAACCAATGAAAAGGCAAATTGGACGTAATCATTTTTGTTTTTTCTTTCTTAGCATTGGTTTTCAGAACACTTGGGACATCTGGATATGTGCTATGTAAGAATTTTGTTTAGATAATTTCAGTAAAGATCTAGTTAAAATCATCTTGAAATGAATTTGCAAAATGACTATCATTATCATGCTCCTTATTAACGTGTATTTCAACATCAATTTTTCATCAACATCCAATGTGTTCTGTACTCGACAATCAGTCAATTATGTGTATAAATTAAACAATGTATGATTAAGGATAAACAAGTTAAAGTTCCAAATAGTCCAAGCTAGCACCATCTCTGGCAATTCAGTCGAGTGGGAAAACCCTCCAAGTCGGGAGCACACCCATCTGCTCCTGACCAGCCATTCTACTTTACCGTGGAAGTTCTTTTTTGTTCCATTTTAAAAAGACAAGTGATTTAAAACTATCTTGTTAATTAAAAGAGAGGTAAATGGATTGAAACAGATTTTTACAACATTTAAAACCAGCATGTTCTCTTGGTATCTTTCCTCAAGCTCACCCGTAGAGATGCCAGTGACATAAGGACAAGTTCATGGAAAACCCCCAGTAAACCCTGACAGAAACCCTTGGGGAGGCAGAGGTAGTTGAATCACAGAGTGTGGGTGTAAACCAGCAGCAGGGTGCATGAACAGGCCCTTCCCCAAGGGGAAGACAGCCCGGATAGGCTATTCTTCACTCTCTTGTTGCTTAGGGGGGATTATTACCCTTTTTCCTGCCATTCTATTTTTTCCCCAGCTTTATAGAGATGTAATTGACATATAACATTGTGTAAGTTTGACATGCAACATCATGCTTTGATATGCATATGTTTTATGAAATGTTTACTGTGATAAGGTTAATTAACATGTTCTGCATCTCGCATAATTACTATTGTGTTATTATGGTGAGACTTTTAAATATCTGCTCTTGTAGCAACAATACTGCGTTTTAAAGTATAAAACGCAGTATTGTTAACTGTAGTCACCGTGCTGTGCATTAGATCCCCAGAACTTATAGCTGGAAGTTTGTGCCCTTTGACCAATATCTCCCCACTTTGCCCAACCCCCAGCTGCCGGCAACCACCACTCTACTCTCTGCTTCCATGAGTTTGATATTTTAGGTTACACACATAAGCGACATTATGCAGTATTTATCTTTGTCTGACTTATTTCACTTGGCATAATGCTCCCAAAGGTCCACCCTTATTGTCTCAAATGGCCGGATTTCCTTCTTTTTTGTGGCTGGATAATATTCCATTGCACATGTGTTCGACATTTTCTTTATCCATTCATCTGTCAGGGGACACTTCGGTTGTTTCCATGCCTTGGTTATTGTGAATAATGCTGCAATAACCATGGAGTGCAGAGATCTCTTTGAGATAATGACATCATTTCCTTTGGATAGATACCCACAGTGGGACTGCAGTGTCGTAAGGTAGTCCTGTGGTTCTTTCTTTGAGGAAACTCCTACTGTGTTCCATGCTGACCGCATCAGTTTGCATTCCCACCGACAGGGCAATGGTCCCTTTCCTCCACATCCTTACTAGCATTTATTATCTCATGTCTTTTTGAAAATAGCTATTCCAATAGATGTGGGTGCTGTCTCGCAGTGGTTATGATTTACGTTTTCCTGGTGATTAGTGATGCACCTTTTCACATATTGTTGTCCACATGTATGTTTTCTTTGGAAAAATGTCTATTCAGGTCCTCTTCCCGCTTTTAACCGGATGATGGTTTTTGCTATTCAATTGGAGGAGTCCCTTATATATTTTGGCTATCTTGCCGGATGCATGGTTTGCAAATATTTTCTTCCAGTCCATGGGTTGGTAGTTTTTTGTTTCCTTTGCTGTGCAGGAGCATTTTAGTTTGATGAAGTTCCACTTGTTGATTGTTGCTTTTGTTGCTTGTACTTTAGGTATCAAATCCAAATACCGATGTCAAGGAGCTTTTCTCCTGTTTTCTTCTAGCAGAGGTGACCGAGCTCAGATGGGGTCGCACGGCCAGGGTGGCCCTGATTCAGAGACTGGTGTCCTTGTAAGAAGAGGGACATTTGGGACGCAGAAGCACAGAGGGAGAACACCACGTGGTGATGGGGTGGAGATCGGAGTGGTGCGTCTATGAGCCAAAGAAATCCACGAACTGCCAGCAACGACTGGAGGTAATAATCCTCCTTTATAGCCTTCAGAGGGCATATGGCCCGGCAGACACCTTGGTTTTGGACTTCTAGTCTCTAAAATTGTGAGAGAATAAACTTTTTTTTATTATGGTATCATTAATATACAATCACATGAGCAACATTATAAATTTTTTTGTTTTGAGCCACCGTGTTTGTAGTCTGCTACAGCAACTGAGACAAGCCTCTCCTCCCTCCTGGGCTCCATCTCCAGCCACCCCTTTTTGGCATCCCGCACTGCAAACATACTGATGTGTACACAGCAGACTGACAGTGCTGGTGATTCAACCAACGTTAGTTGTCACAGAGTCATAGTACTTCTGTTGCAGTCTAAAATTTACCTGTAAGTGATGTTCCACCTTGTAATTTTAGATTGAGCTGATTAAGAAACATTATCAAGTCTGCAGCACAAACTCATCCCCAAAGCTTTTCGGTGTCTGATAATAGAGGATGTTTTTCTTTTCATTCAGAAAAATTTCAATGTTGGCCCTAAGTGCTCAAAAAATTATAATAAAATTAATTAATTATAATAAAATTAGCATGTGGTGGAGAAAGTCTAATTCAGCAACACACACTAGACTCAAATATTTTCTGCAAAGTTCTTGCCGATGAGCAATAAAATTACCAACCATAAGCTTTAAAATATCGCACATTTCACCGGCTTTGTAAATCCGTCCAATTAATGCTTTACTACTCCTTTTACTAATATCTGTGTGAGACAGCTTCATATTGCACCTCATATTATATTCAATTTGTGTTCTATCTGTTTGTTTAAAAATATTCTTGCATTGGGCAGGGGGCAGAGGATGGAAGAATTTTGAGGAGCATGACAGACAAAGCCTAGATTGCCTTGCATGTTCGTGGGACTATAGATGTCAGTGATACTTCTGGTGAGGACTCATAAGGAAGTGAAAAGCATGGTAGGAAAAACCTATATGATCATCGAGAACCCCTAACTTCTCATAAACAGACTGATGGTAGAAAGACAGACATGAAAGTCACTGCTGATGAGGACTCAGGAACTGGAGGAAAGGGGATCCTTCATATAAAGTGTCAGAAAACTTACTGGAATTGTGTCCCAAGTTGTGTGGATAGTAACACCCTTGGATACACAGATGAGAGTTCCAAGCAAAGTGTTTAAGGTATTTGCTGGTTTCTTTTTCTGATCACAGTCAGGTGTGAGAGGAGAAAGATACAGTAAGGGGAGACCATGAAACATGAAGGAGCCAGGTCTTGATAGCTGCAGAAATTTTCAGCCTTTCCGGATTGAAAAAGATGCTCAAGGCAGAAAATTCATTGTCAGGAAAACTTTTACTCATGTCCTGGAAGATTCACAAGGCTAGAGTTTGAGCATACAAGTACAGGAAGGAGACACCTACACAAAGGGATAGCTCCAGAGATCTGCCTAGGGTCAGCAGAGGGCCTAGGGTCAAGGATTCAGCTGGACAGTGATTGTCATGCGGATGTGGGAACTATCCATGGCTGTGGAGAGACCCACCCAAATGATTAGAGCTGAAAGTCCCTGGCTTTCACATCAGGATGGAAATGGTTCCTATTCTTTTTGGCTAGACAGAAAATTTCATAATTCAAGGGTCACTGACCAGACTACTCATAAGAATTTTGACTCAAGAGTGATGGGAGGTGTTTAACTTTAGACTATATGCTTCTATGCTTTGCTTATGAGTGCTTAAAAACAAAGACCCAAGAGAACCAAACTACTTCCTAATAGCAGAGGCGTATGCCAGAATAGTTCAAGAATGAATATAGGAATAAAACAAAGAAATCAAGCATCTAAGTGAGTAAAATCATAATGTCAGGTATTGAATAAAAAATTACTAGGCAAACTAGCAAGAATGTGTGACCCTAATATGAAAAATCACCAGAGAAAAACCAGATAACCTGAATAGCCTTATACATCTACTAAAGAAATGAAATTTGTAGTTAAAAATCTCCCTATGCCCACTTAAAATATAAGACAAAACAAAGTAGCAAATAAAACAACCCTCTGGGACCAGATAGATTCACTAGTGAATTCTACAAAAAAATACAAAAAGAAGAAATATTTTGAATTCTGCACAAACTGTTTCAGAGGAGAAAACACTTTGAAATGACTTCTGTGAGGCCAGAATTACTCTGAAACAAGGAAAGGAAACCGCAGGCCCATAGGACGTGACTATAGATACAAAAATCTCAACATAACTGTATGTCTTGCCTGAGGGTTTCAGCCCCGGGCAAGTTCACTGTGGATTTGGTGAGACCAAGAAATGACAACTGAACATTCTTGGAGTAAAAGCGTTTATACCTGGCTTTATTCTCCCATTCATCTGCTGAGCACTAGAATCACATCTGCATCCAGCGGTCTGTGGGTCCATAATCCGCATCCGTCTCTGCCTCCACCCAGAGCACTGGGTAGAGCTCTTTATATAGTGACTCAGTCAATGCAGCATATTGCCAACAGGTGTGGAAGCAGTAGCCTAGCAATAGGCCAGTTATATCATCAAGTAGTTTAGGGTCAGGTGAGGATCCTGGCCATAGGAACTTTCATTTTCCCCCACACTATAGAAAGCCATTTCCAGTGTTCTATAAAAACAATACATCATGACAAAGTGGTGGTTATGCTAGAGTTACAAAGGTGTTCTAACATTTAAAAATGAATCACTATAATTTTCCACATTAAGACACTAAAAAGAGAAAAAATCATTTCAACATATCTGGCAAATTACATCTGTTCTTGATAAAAACTTATAGCACTGTAGGGATAAAAGAGAATTCTTAAAACTGAGAAGGGAATTGATAGAAAATTCACAAAGATGACAGTTAATACTGAAATACAGAATGCTTTCCCCCCAAAGACCAGCAATAAAGCGAGGATTTTGGCTCTCATCATGTCTTTTCTAATTGTGCCGGTGTTTCTCACCTAGGCAATAAGACAAACTAAAAAGGGCGTCTCCAGAATAAATAGGAAGCTTTCTTGGCAGATGAAGGAGCTAGTATACAAGGTTGTACAAGCTCAGTAAGTGTTTGCTGAGTGAATAAAGAATGCATTGGAGCTTTTGATTCATGTTACTTTTTCCCCCATTTTTAAAAATTGAAGTATCATGGACACACAATCTTATGTTGGTTTCATGTACAACACAGTAGTTCAACAGTTACCCATGTTATTAAATCCTCACCCCCTCTAGTGCAGTTACTATCTGTCAACATAAGAAGTTGTTACAGAATCATTGGCTATTTTCTCCATGCTGCACTACTATTCCCATGACCAACTTACCTTATGATTGAGAATATTTGTGTCCCTTTATCCCCCTCACCCTCCCCCACCAACCCAGCCCCTCCCCCATGACAACCACTAGTCACCTCTCAGTGTCCATGAGTCCACTGCTGTTTTGTTCATTCTCTTTTGCTTTGTGTTTATATTCCACTAATAAGTGGAATCATATGGTATTTGTCTTTCTCTGCCTGGCTTATTTCACTGAGCATAATACCCTCTAGATCCATCTATGTTGTTGCAAAAGGCAAGATCTCTCTTTTTTATGGCTGAATTATATTCCATTGGCTACACTATTTTTTTTTAAGCAGCTTCACAACATGTTTTTATACTTCCTCCAACACGTATGAGGGTCCATCTCACTGCACTTCCCCCACTCAGAGAATGAATTGCATATGGGAAAGTCTTTGCAACTGTGGCAAACGAAAGTTGGTATTTCATCTTAGTGTCTATTTCTTTGATCACTATTAAACTTGAGCACTTTTTCATATAATTATTACTCATGTGGCTTTTCATCCCTGAGAATTAGCTGTTCTTGTTCTTTGCTCATTTTTGGATTGAAGTGTAATTTTATTTATAATGTTATTTATTAAATACATACACATACATACATGTACATTTTGAAATCATTATCATGGCAATTGCCCTTTAATACTTGACAGTATTTATAATATTTTTAAATGATTCGTGTTGATTGTTTAAGCTATGAAGCCAGAGAATAAAAGCAAAGGAAAAGCAATAAAATTTTGTGACTTTGTTTCTGAAGAGCTAAGTCCTGAGCTATTTATTACATGATCTTCCAATTTGCAAATGACTTTGGTACTAAAATTTCACACATTAAGTGCTTCTACATACTTGGGTGTGTTTCTGGAATAACTCTGATGCATGGCTGCCTCTGCTATTACTGTTTGGAGATTGCAATTTTATGGTAAAGTCCTGCGTGCGCTTCATCGTACGCCAGCCCCACAGCCACTGCATGATGTTCCTCTTCCTAAATCTTTATCTGGCTCTTATTAATTTCTAGATGAATTTGGGACTATTTTTGCAACTTCCTCCCCAAAGTGATTGTTCACTGGAATTACTTAAGCTGCTAGATTATTTTGGGAAAGTTGGTATATTTAGTGCCATAATAATAAATAGCATCCATCTGTCTATTATATTTTTGGCCACTTTTTCAGGACTAAAGAAACAATCTTGATATTTCCCCCTTATTTTGCTCTGATTTTGATTAGCTCTTGGAACACTTTAACATTGGGTTACTTTCATGTAAGTATCTTCCTGCTTTGTTTTTCCTGAATTTCTTCTGCTGTAAAAAGAAATTCAAAAGAGAAAACAGTCGAGAAACAAAGAAAGTATAGAATGAATATATATGTGCTGCATGAGAGGACAAGCTGATCGTCTCCCCCCCAGCTTGGTAACCTAAGACCCCCTAGATATTGGCTCTGTTATGCTGAAAAAGCCCCTGATCCCTGGGAATCCCTGGGAAGGCAGCTTTGAATCCTGCTATTCTCACCACTGTCTCTGCAGACCTTTGACCAATAACATCTTAGAAAAATCAAAGGGAGAATGGAAAATTTTAAAGTTACTTTCTTATTTTTCCTCATTTAAAATTCTGTGTTCCTGGTTTTTTAACTTCCATTTCCAGACTTGCATTACCCATGGCAGAGAACATAATCAAATTGCAGCAAGACCGGCTTCCTTTAAGTACACTGTCATCTCTGCAAGGATGAGCTCTCTAGTTCTCTGCTCCATCCCAGCAATAATCAGGTTTGTATCTATGAGCCGGTCTCTTTCCCTTCCCCACAATCGATCAGGCACTCATTGAGCTGATGGCTGATAGGGGATGAGAATGAGGCATTTGTTTGAGTCTTAGCAGATTAAAGAGAAAAACATGAGGTGTCTGTGTCTCCTGTGGGGGAAGGCAGAGTATGCACCCTTCCCAAGAGGACTCATTTTGGCCTTTTCTGCACTGAAACTACTGGCGCTGGTGGTTTGAGGGGTCTGGAGAACCTCAAAGGGACCGTGACAGTATTGTGAGTACAGCTGAAGCTGCTATGGAGCTGAAGGACATGGGCACAAATGGAAATGGCCTAGGTCTGAGCCTGCATGAAGGACAGAGGGCCCCACCTGGCCCTCCGCCTTCCTTATGGCAGCGCAGGAACACACAGCCTCTCCTGGCTCTGGTGACAGCAGGGGTTTTATTTACTCATTTTCCATCTCCTGGGTGGCGTTAAGAAGAGGCTGATTCTTGGTTTCAGGAAGGAGGACAACAAGGCCACCAAGCCTGGAGGAGATTCCGTGGATGATCCAGTGCAGGGGAGAGCACACCCCTAGGGTCAGCACGAGGGGAGCCAGGGCTGCCCCCAAACTATGGAACATGGAATTGATTCTCCCAGCTTAGGCTGAGCTTAGGGTACAAATAGCAACATGAAGGCAATATTGTAAAAATCTATACATGTAAGTTATTATCATTTTCATTTCATTATAGGGGACAATACAGCAGAGTTGTTAAACACATGTTAAAACACATGCAAGCACCTGGGCTTTGACAGCAAGCCCTAAGTTTTATCTCTGTTGCTTCCCATTTGACAGTATCATGTGGTAACTGCTCTAAACCTCCATTTCATCATTATTCAATAGCAATATCCAGAGCACCAATCCTGCAGAATGGTTCTTAGGGTTATAGGAGGTGATGCGTTAAAGGACGTGACCCAGCACCATGCACAAAGTCGTCTCTAATAATTGTTGGTTGTCAGTTGCTGTCTTAATTTCTATTGCAATTCATTCCTCTCACAGCCAAGCAGGCTCAGGTTGTTTTCCCCACAGTAAATGTCAAGTAGTTCAGAAAGTTCTGTTGTGAAAGCAGACAGGTGACCCGTTAGCCCCTGTACCTGGTGGGGACTAATTTGGCGAAGTGGACACAAGAACAAGCAACAGCTGAAGAAACAGCACCAACTCCCAGAGTTGCTAAAGCCACACACAGGGGCCGCATGTCTGGAGAGAGGAAGACCCGTGAGCTTCAGGAATGTTGGCTGGAGAAATCTGCCAGCCCTTGAAGAGCCACGGAAGGTTTGCAAGTGTGAAATGGCTGCAGACTGACCTCAGTGTGCCAGAGACCACAGCCCCGCCACAGGGACGGGCCGCCCGGTGTCAGGGCTCCGGCAGTACGTGACCGTCTAGATCAGTTGCTTCAGCTCTCCTGGCACATTTGAGTATTGCCAGTAAAGGAGCGGGTCAGAACATTTTTATTTTTATTTTCCTAATATTTTCTGTGCATTTACTATAAGACATAGAACTCATGGGTGATAACTGAGAAGTTTGTTACCTACGCCTTGCACAGTTTAGAATTAAGGGTGTAGGAACAATTTTTGAGAAGGGACAGGTGTTCCACCATAAGGTAGTAAAGGGACTGGATTTATTTGGGACAGGGCAGTGAAGAAAAACAAGCTCTAGAATGGTAAACTCAGGGTTTAAAAGACCAGCACTAGGACTTCTTTTTGGGAATAATGTCAACTGGGAACCACGGACACTGAAAATTCAAAAAGGCACCCTTTTATTCAGTAAAAACAGTGTAAACAGAACTTGAAAATAATGGAGCAGACTCTCCTATAAGGCAGCAGACCTGCATCAGGCGGAGTGGGGTCCAGAGGTCTGGGAGCCTGCAAAATATGCCGTGGCTCTGGGTGCTGGGTGAAGCAGTGACCGCTGAAGCCCCTTGGTCGTTCCATATGGGCATCCTATTAGCTCAGCAACATGGATTCTAAGGGAGGCTCGGTTAGCCTCTCCATCTGCTCCTTGTTTAAAGGCAGATTAATGGACATATTCGAATTAGCTTCTCCCTTGCTCCTATGCTACACTTCTCTGCCTGAAGACAAGTGAGTCTTATTTCATTGAAGCCAGGAAGCCTCTCATAAAACAGCACTGCATTTCTGATGACCTATCACCAGACTCAAGAGTAAATATATATGGAGTAGGGAAGTTACAGAAGCCTTAAATATCAGCAGGAGTCCTAGACAGAGGAAGTAAAAGCATTGTGTCCCCAGTTTGGGATGTAATTGCAAGATCCAGCCTCCCCCTGATGGGTATGGGCCAGAAGGCAGGCGCTTAGTTGTCGTCCTAAAGAACTTGTCTGGTTCTGAAGAAACTGATGTCCAGATACATCTTGGATAAAGAAAACCATGTGTCTGAACCACTCCTTGCTGACATTTATTCTGTAAGAGTCTAAATCCTGAGAACAGCTTTTTGTCAGAATTGGCTTTAAATCCTCATATTGACTTCAGGAAATCCCTCGGCTTTCAGTGGGAAATGCTATTATTCTTACATCAGGCAGGTAAGACTAATAGGATCCCCGAGGAATGGGGGGAACCACTCCCTTTCCGCAAACTCCCATCTTTCTCACCTTGGGGCAAAAAGGTGTGGACCGTAATGGGGATTCCCGCTGGGCCTTGCCTGCCAGGTTTGATGGCTCAGATGATCCAGTGTCCGGAGAGCAGTGCGTCTGCTTGCGAGGAAGAAAGCTCCAGGGAGAACCCGGGGTGGGAAAATGTTCCTCCCAAAGTGCTGCAGGGTGAATATCAGGCCATAAAAAGGGAGGGTGGCTGTCAACCTGCAGTGACAAAAAAGAGCAAAGATGTATTTCCTAAGATTTAAAGCCCTAGAAACATTCCCTGTGATTTCTAAGGCACGTCCTACAATTGATGACAATATTGGCTCAGGCCACTCATGGTCAGTGTTAAAGTCTCAGCCTGCTTCATAGAACATTTATTTTTAAGACAACAACCTTAAATTAACATAAACTTATTGTGGAACATTATGTTAAAATGGGTGCTTGTTACATTTTTCACAGTGGCCTCAAGAAGAGTTGGCAAATACACATGTATTCCAGTGAAAGTCACAAAAACGTCCCTGCAGAGAAAGGAATCTGAGCTCATCAGTCAACTGGAGGGTCTGAAGGGCTGAACATAGATTAGGGCTGGACATTGGAAATAAGGAAAATAGTTTTTTTTGCAGAGGTTCAGCACTGTGTGACTGTGGGATAAATGGAAGTTTTCACCCAGAATTTCCCACCTGGCCTTAGTCCATTTATATACCAGTGGATGTTTACCGCAGTAGAACCTCTGGTTGATCTGGTGGGGGGGTGAGGGAGAGAAAATGGCCATTTTCTCCTTGCCTCCATTCCTGGTATCTAACTGGTCTGGTGCCCTCCAGTCACCAGGAACCTGCCCATGGAGGTCCTGCCAGAAGGCGTAGTTGGGGCGGTAGAGAGCCACAGGGGATGGGGCTGGGTTTGCTAGTGGGGGCAGGAGAGGAAGGACTTGGGAGCCCACCAGGAGAAGCTGAGGGCAGACTGAGCTGTGAGCAGTAAAAACCCTTTCTCCCAACCTGCCCTCCCCTTACCCTCCTTTGGTTTTACCCGGTTCATCAGGAACTTGCCCTGGGCGGGGAACCACCTCACTCCCAGATCTACAAGGGAGTCTCTCTTCTTTGGTCCCCAGCCTGGAGACCTTCTTCACCTTCATGTGAGTGAGTGAGGCCTCAAGGACACAACATGGGAGAGCCCGACATGGGTTTAAGTGCACAGTGGCCTGACATTTCTAAGGAATCTAAGAGCTGGAAACAACTGGCTGTTAGCCTGAAGCACCAGAATGGAGATAGAGACAGCAGTCTAAGTATATAGCCAGGAACATAGGCATGGCTGCAGAAATTTGCCCATAGCTCTGGCAGAGAGAACTGGTCTGGAGTCATTTTAATTCCTGTGTGGAAAGAGGGAAAGGGAGTTGGGGTGGGCAAAGCAACCAAGAATAGGATGATACGTGGCCAAATTTTCAGGGTCTAGAGGGGAAATGTATGCAGGATTCAGAGTAAAATGCATCTTACATGGCAGGACATGGGGTAGAATGCCGGGCAGTTCCAGGGGAAGCCTCTGGGGAACCTGCGTAGCAGGTCTCCAAGGAAAGGGTCAGCTTTGATCAGCCACCATGTCCAGCTCCCAACATTTATCAATATTCCTATTTCCATCCCATGAACTCTTCTCCTTTGCCCAACACTGAGTGTGTGGAATTCAGGAACCTGGTCCGTAACTTAGAGGGATGCAGAGGAAACAGCGCAACTACATGGAAAAATACCCCGCAAGGCCGTTCCCCTGTTGTCTTATCAGCCACCAAGGCTTTCAAGGCAGGCCTGCCCGAGGGAGCCTGAGAAGCTCTAACTCTGAAGATCTGAGGTTTCATTTTTGTACTTGGCTGAAATATATTAATGACTACACTGAGGCTATTCTCGTGAGCTAAAGGCTGGGAGGTTTTTATTCCTGAGGAGAGGACATGTGATGTGGTTGTCAGAGACGAGGAAAGACCCCCAGAGCAGGCTGAAAAAGAAGGGTGAGGAGGTATGAGGGGAGGATTCTGCTTTTTTAACATGACCCTCTGCGTTCTGTTTGGCCAACATGAATTATTGTGATAGTAATCACAGACACAATTGAAATAAAAAAGTGTGTTCTAGAAAAATACATCAAATATGACACAATTTATATATGCATTTTATAAATATGAAAGAATACTTTGTAATTACTTAGGGATAAATATCAGGGTCAAAAGGTATAAAATGAAAGACTTGGCAGTGATAAAACAAAAAATGGCAAGCCAGTACCATTTGAAAAAGTGATGGGCATTTTAATCTCGAAGGGGGATTAAAAGGAGACCTCAATTGTCTTGGTTAGATTGACCTTCTTAATCTTGGAGGTAGATATATAGATGTTTATTTTATCAATACCTTTATTATTTTTGTAAGCCTTTAATAAGGCTTTAATGATAAAGGCTTTTGTAAGCCTTTAATGATTCAATTTAAGTAGAAAGCATTTATACCAGTTGTTTCAGATCTTATATGTGGCTAATCCCCATTAGCAGCAGCCAAGGCCCAGAGTACCCAGGTTTCACTTAACTTTTATTGTCGTCACAAAGTAGTGACTCTCCCTCTTGTGCATGAGAACAGCATGGTTACAGAGGCTGGAGGGAGG
>JAQQAC010006904.1:11716914-11730300 GCA_029783875.1 Phataginus tricuspis | reverse complement strand
CTGGGGTGAATGCAGGAAGACGGGGCTGGGGTGAATGCAGAAAAGCTAGAGACATTTCAGTTCAATAGAGAGAACTTCTGAAAAGAGCTCTTTATTACTGGGAACGTTTAGGCAGAGGTTTCCAGAGTGTTTTAGACCGTATTCAAGCATCACAGACTAGAATCAGCCTAAGAAACAAGCAAGGTCCCCTCCTACAAAGGGTAAAATGAACTAAGTATACGACATGCGTGACGCCTAATAGATACATAATAAATATTAGGTTCTTCCCACCCTGAGAGCCCATGGGTCCATGATCACATATATTGGATGCATTTCTAGAGGGGTAATTGAATACACTCTAGATTCTGCCAGAAGCTCACAATTTTCTTTGGGGCCCTTGAGAGAGGAAGGCAAGGGGAGGGAAGGAAGCCTGCTCCCTTTGCCAGTGTCAGTGGCAATTCCTCTGCTTGGAGTTCTCAGCACCTTCAGGCAGGGACTGGCTTGGGCCGCATGCTGTCCACCACAGCTGAGATGACTGCTCCCACGGCCTTCGCATCTTCCATCAGGGCCTGCTCGACCTGCAAAACACATCAGTGCACAGGACACTCAGCGGGTGTCCTGGACCTGAGCCCTGCCCTCCTCCTCCTCACCACCCACCTCAGGAACTGGCCTGCCTGGAGTCCTTCCCTGAAGGAAGCAGCAGCCCGTGCTATCCTATGTTCCCAAAGACCTAGGAGGCTTGAGATGGACGGCCGAGCCAGACACCCTCCCTTGCTCCTGGGGGCACTCAGGGCTCCTGATCCCCTTCCTCTGCACAGCTATTTAGCCCAGGGTCTGCCTCTACTGTGGGGCTCGGAGTGGCCAAGCCACTGAGGCCCTCCTTCTTCACACAGGAAGTTGGAGCCAGGGAGAGGAATGCCCTTGGACCAAGTGCCAGAGGGAATTAGTGTCAGATCTGGGCTTGCATCTCATGAGTGCCCGGCCCACACTCCTCAGGAGGGCCTCCCATCCTCCTCGTGATCCCTGTGGTGTTCTTTTCATGTACAAATGCTCATGGGATGGGGGCTCCCTCAGAACAGAGCTCACCAAACCCCTCACCCTGGAGCAAGGCCAGGAGAGGAGCAGAGTACAGAGGAGGAGGGCGTGGGTAGGGCGGGTGGGTGGGCAGCTGGTGCTCATTTGGAGCTGGGGTAGTAATAGCACAGAGCCTAGACTGGGATTTGAGCCCAGTACGTTAAAAGAACATAAGAAACAGAAAAGAACATTAAAAAATTAGGTTTTGCCTTTAATCCTTCCTTTTTTCAAACTATTAAAAAGGCAATAATAAAGACTTTTCTGCTCATCTCACAATGTTAGGCAGAAAGACAGACATGAAGGGGTTGGACAGAGAATAAAGCCAATAAAGCCCACTAAAAGGGACTCAAAGAGTTAACCAGGTAACTTCAGAGAGCCAGAAAGGACTCACGGCGTTAATGAGTTGAAGTCATTAGTTGAAGTTTCAAAGGTCAGGAGTGAGGTGGAATGTCCCGATATTCCCCAAGTAGAGAAAAGTCAATGAAGGACTTCTCTGCCTTAGGTAGGGCAGGGAAATAGCACAAGGGTCATGTCATTGTAAAATCTACTTAGCCTGCAAAAATAGCCCAGCGCATTCTTTAACTTAATCTACATGCGTTGTCCCTCTTCTTCCAGCCCCTTAATCGAGTGACTTTGTAACCAGGACAGGAAACAGAGCTCCGAAGTGTAAGTAAACCTATATGGAAAGAATGCCGGAACCCGGACCAACGCAGTCACCTTAATAACCCTGTTTCTAGGATAAAAATCAAAGGAGTTATGAATCACCTGTGTACATCATGCCTTATGCTGGCCCTTACCCAAAAGGCACCATAAAACCCTAAACCCTTAAGCGCGCCTCCTCTCTGAGGTTGCCCACACTCCCCTTTCTTCTAGTGTGTCACTCTCTCTGTTCTACTCCAGATAAGTAGGGAGGGGCTGCTGAGAGCTCTGATCTGGGCTGCAAGTTCCCGTCACCTGGGGACCCCGACAAGACTGCAGCTGTGCAATCATGCTCTTTAGGAGCCTGCCTGGAAATCTCCTTTCTTTGCTTTGCGAATTTCTCAGAACATAATCTCCCTCCATCCAGTGCTCTGCGGCTCCCCCAAACCCCAGAGCGGTAGGGGCTTAGTTCCCATGCTGTGCAGATTCAAGTGGACACTGGACGCCAGGTGACCCTGGTTTTAGGAGTTGGTAAGGGATGTGCCCAGCGCCGAGCAGGAGTTCAGTGAGCTTGGAATGTATTCAAATAAAACTTTCATTCCGTTTTGGTTCACTACTGTGCCTCTGCCTTTCAATTCTCTGTTGCAGCAAGGACAAGAACTGAGAAGAAGAAACCCAGCCCCTAACAATGACGCTTCAGTAAGGATGAAATCTCAAGAAGAGCTGCTCAAATTGTCACAGGTATAGGCCTGCAAAGCTCTTTCATATGCATTGTACCAAATCTAATTGATCCTCACCCTCTATGGCAAACCCAAATGCAGTATGGGCCAGGCAGGTAGTGTAGGAGAAGCTGGTAGGCGGCTCACCTCCCCTGCCCACCTCGTCTAAAAGGGGAGCCCTGATTCAGCCCACAGAGTGTCAGCAAGCAGGTACACAGGCCCCACAGCCCCAAGAGGCTGGGGATCCAGATCTTGTTATATAAAATTTCTACATTTCGTATATAACATGTACTTACTGGATGCCGGCAAGTAATTCCAATTAAAAAAAAAAATACTAGCCATCTGAGAAAAGCATCTCTGTGGGCCAGATGTGGCCCACCGGCTGCTAGTTTGCAACTTTTCCAAAAAAGGATCTGTCTCAGCTTATCCCTATTTTGTAAAGGAAGAAGCAGGCTCAGAAATAAAATGATTCGGTCTCACATTACAGCCCCCTGCCTGTCCCGCTCCTCTGTAGGGTAAGAGAGGTGGAAATATCTCCTGAACCAGGCTCCCCTAGTCCAACAAATAATAGGAAACCACTGATCACCGATGAGACGACCAGTCCCCAGAAAACTCAGCAGGAAGGCGCCATCAGAGCGAGTGGCAGCCCACCTGCTGGCTCCTGGGCACGCCATATCTGAGGTGTTTGACGAAGTGCTCGCAGTTCCCTTCAATCAGGCTGTATGGCACTATCTTACTGGCCATCTTTTTTGTGTGCTGCACGATCTTGTCCACGGGCAGGGGCAGGTAGGTCCCGTCCAGCTCGTTGTTAATCTTCCAGGAGCAGCCGCGCAGCACATCCTCCAGACGGCTGTACCTCACGACAGCTTGGCTGCTGAAGGCAGAGATGATGCCGCCTGCCTCCAGCTGCTCACCTGCGGCCCAGATGAACAGAAACTGGAAAGCAGTGAGGGGCAGCGGGCAGGGCGCAGGCTCCCTCTAAGGTGCTGGGCAGGCCACTTCCCTTTGGGGCCCGGTTGCACCATCTACGAAAGGTATGGCAGAGAATGGGGAGTGGATCAAATGAGTTGCCAAGGAGCAGCTTCCCCCAGAAGCCTCCTGCCTTGCGCTGCGCTGCCTGCTTGTGGGTCAATCCCCACCACAGTCCCTGTCTGAGGAAACTCTAGAAGCATCTTACAGTGTGGCCCCCACCTCCGCTGTGTTGTGCTGGCCCGACCAAGTCCAAGGGTTTGGGTTTTACTTTCCTAACCAGACATCAGTCATCTTCACAGACATGGTGAGGAGCCCCCCTACGTGTAAGCCTCAGCTCCTAGGAAGGGGCTGTCCTCTCCCAGAGGGGCCCAGAGGTGACCAGGCAGCCAGAAGCAGCATTGGGGGTCACTAGGAAACAAGTGACAATCAGAACATGTCAGCATCTGCAGCCCTCCCCGGGGATCCTCAGAACCAAGAGGAACAGAACCGAACCGCTGCCCACGGGAAATGGAGGCTCAGATTCCCACGTGTCTATTTTAAAAGAAAGGGTAGTCTAGGCAGTCAGGGAACTTAGGGGTAGTCTCTACACTTGCATCTCTCTTGGGGCTGGACGCTTGGTGGTTTGGGTAGAGACCACACTCTATCACACGGTCAATTAAAATCCAGTAGTGCTGCGGGCTGTGCTATTGCTAGAGAAGGACAGCAGCCGGGGAGCCACAATGACCCGAACTGCCTTCTGCTTTGCTGACTTCCACGTCAGCATTTCAATAGCATATCCACACTTACTCGGGGGAGCCAGATGGACCACACAATCATCTCCCACATAGATGGCCCCGTGCTCATAGCCAATTCGAAAAATCTCAATCAGGTCTCCGGGTCTGGGTCTTGGTTCCCCCAAGAAACAGTAAGATAAAACAAGGAAACTGCACATGCCCAAGGACCTCCAGAGATCCTGTTTGGGGATCACCTGCGGCTCAGCCTAAAGACACTGCGTTGCATCCCTTTGTAGAAACCCAGGCTGCAAAAAGCTCTTCACTCAAAGGACCAAAAGATCTGCCCCACTCCTGCTCTCACGGCCATTATTAAGGCCACTGATGCTAACCGGGCCAGTCAGCGGTGTAGTGCCTCTTGGATGGGCATGCACACCCCGTGCACGCTGTGACAAGTGACCAGCGCCTGTGTCTCTACTTGACAGCGCCACGGTAAGCGTCCTCAATAGAGGGCATTGGAGGGACACTGCCCCAGGAAGGGGCTCTCCTGCAGCCTCTGGTTTGGGGTAGGGGCGATGGCCAGCGGTGTGGATGTGAGGACATGGGGTGGAGCTCTGTCTGAGCCCGGCACCTTCCATCCCCATCCAGCTTGCAGCCTGGCTTGGCAATAACCTTTCTGAGACTCTTTTCACACAGAAATCAGTGCCCAAAGCCTCCTTCCCCTGCAGATCCCTTGCACTGTCCACCTGCATGGCCCAGAGGCTCTCCCCCTCCTCTGCCCGCCCAAAGCGCCAGTTGCTGGCAGCCCGCTCCCCACCTATCCTCCAAAGGGTTGCACTTGTCCAGCAACTGCAGTCCAGCTCCAGCCTGGCCAAACCAAGCTTTTCTGCTGCCCGGTGGGTTGACCAGACCTCTCCAATGAGCGCTGAGCCGCTTCCTGTCTGTGCTTCCTCGAGAACTCTCCCTCAGCCCCGGGAGACCATATCAAGTTTCTCTGTACCTTATAGTCACTCTTTTACACAGTTCAATAATTCTTTATACTGAACTTCCCCTGTTTAATCCACTATGTAGTTTCTATCTCTTGCTTTGACCCAGACTGCTGATGCTCTATCTCTTCAAAGAGGCCTGGGGGAGACACTGTTCATCTAAGAGATTGTGTGTGTGTGAGTGTGTGTGTGTGTGCACACACACATATCCCATATCCCTCCAACGCCAGTACTGTGCATCCCTCCCAAACTATCCCCAGGTTTGTTCAGGAAAGAGCAAAAAGAAAAGAGCTCTGCTCACCAATTCCTCCTGGAGAAGTCATGCTAGAGAGTCAGACCCAGCAGAGAGCCACCACCCCACCCACCCACCCACCCATCACACTGGTACTTACCCCAAGCTTGTGACAATTTGCCTGCTTAGTCAAACTTCCTCTGGACTGTGTCTCTCCGCCCAGTTCCCAGCACTATTTCCCTGGCTGGGAACAGGCATTTGCCAGGGCAAAAACTCATAGAAGTAAAAGGGGATTTTCACCTGCCTCTCTTCTGAATTTGTGTAATCACCGCCACAACCCGAGTTTAGAACATGGATTGTCTAAACATCCAAAGAGATTCCTTATGTGCACACAGGCATTCCTGTCTCCTCTCCCAGCCCCAGACAACCTGGTACCCACAAGCAGTCACACCTTGTCTCGCCTACCCATTCCTCTCAGCCCCAGGCAACCACTAATCTACCTTCTCTCTAGATGTGCCTGTTCTGGACATTTCATACAAATGGAATCATATAATATGTGGTCTCATGCCTGGCTTCTTTCATTAGCATAATATTTACATCTTTTTACATCCTTTTACTTACAGCCTACTTATGACTTTGAATCTAAAGTGTGCATCCTATGGGTGGCCTGTAACTGTATCTTGCGTTACCGCAATGACCCCTGCCTGTTTTGGACTGTTTAACTGCTTCACATTTCTTCCTGTTAAGTTACAGTCTGGAATCCCTGATACAATATAAGTCCATTTCAGTCCCCCACCCCTTGTGCTATTATTGTCATATTGGCAGGTTAGAAGGCCACAATAGAATTTTATAATTATTGTTTCATTCAATTGTCTTTTTTGTCAGAATAAAAGATAATATGTTTATACTCTTTTATAATAACAACCTATGAACTACCATTAACTGGTGCTTTGTATTTCATTTGGATTTAGAGTTACTATCTGATGTGACTTCCTTTCAGAACTTTCTTTTCTTCCCCAAAGAACTTTGCTTTTTCTTGTAAGGCAAGTCTTCTAGCACCATATTCTATGGGTCTTCATTTATCTGAGACTACCTTTATTTCACCTTTCTTTTTGAAAGATAGTTTATTGGATATAGGATTGGATATAGGATTTTTGGTTGGCCGTGTTTTTCTTTGCAGAAGCCATCCCACTGCCCGATGGCCTCCATTGTTTCTGATGAAACATTGGCTATTATTTTTTTGTGGTTCCCTTGTACACGATATATCTTTTTTTTCCCTCTTTCTACTTTCAAGATTTTCTCTTTGTGCTTGGCTGCCAATAGTTCGGATTCTGATCCCCTCAGCGCTGGTGGTCTTTGCTATGTATGTGTCCGTTTAGTGGCCTGCCTGGACTAAATCTGTGTCTGTTTCCCTCCCACCATGCAATTACTGATGTATCTGGTTAGGGTTTTGCTTTATTTTGTTTTTTTCTGTTTCTCTTTCTTTAAGCCTAGTTTCCTGGATCAGCATAGCTTAATGGTCAGCCAGCAATGGGTTAGAGGTTGAGCTATGTCTTCAGCCAGGAAGGCTTATGGATCTGTGCGGTTCAGAGAATTCAAAGTTCTGAAGTTTACAAGTCCTTCCCAGCTTTCAATTTCTGCATTCATGAGGCCTCATGTTCCTCCAGCACCTAGAGACTCCCACAGGCCCCCTCCAGCCTCTCCTGTGTGTGTGGCCTTGTGCACCCCTTCCAGACCTCCAGATATAAGGGCAGCTTTCCAAGAGCCTGTTTAGTTGTCTCACTACCTGAATTTCCATGTTACATTTCTGGCTGCCATGTTAATCTATTGCTTGTCCCAACCATATTGCAACCTCAGGCTAGCTGCAATTTAGGCTGCCCATGATTTTTGTCACTGAGATAACTATTGTTTTCAACAACATCCCTGGACATGGCATTTTTCCATACTTTGCTCGAAATAAAGTCAGTTGCCCTCTACTGCCACTGGCAGTCCCGGTGGCATGCCCCACCCACCGGGGTACAGCATCCCTACCACAGAGCTGGGGAGGTAAAGAGACAGGGCTTTGCTAAAACACTACAGTCTTCTTGTTCTGAGATTCCAAGATTCAGTAGACTTTCCTCAATTTATTGTGTGCCTTTGGTCAAATCCAGAGTCATTAAGTGGTTTCCTTTGACAATTTTGTCCAGCTTTATCTTTGCTTTAATGGGGAGATTTTCTGAGATCCTCATTTATCCATTTTAGAACTCTTGCCCACTTGAGGGAATGAGTTTTTATGGGCATGAAGAATACCTACACTATAATATTACCCAGAAGCAACTGAGGTCAGGAAAGGCGAAGTGCATTGTCCAAGATCCCACCGCATTGTCAACAGCAGAACTACAATTCCTCCCTCCTTAAAAAGAAACTACAACGGCCATCAAGCACCCACTAGAGAGCGCCCAAACCAGGCTTCTCAACCAGAAAGCAGAATGCCGTGGACTTCACTTTCTTTTACCACAGGCCCAGGGAAAGAGATGTGGCTGCATCCCTCCCTAAAACCTAGAGGGTGGCAATATACTGAGGAGGGTGAGAGCTAAGGGTTGGGAAGAGAGCGCATAAATGATGGCACAGATCAGGAGAAGTGATGTGGTAATGGTAGATGGATACGGAGGACCAGGGGGTGGGGCAGGTGCAGGTAAGAGAGGCAGCAGGGAGAGGCAAAGAGCAGGGGCCTTTCTCATCCTTTGAAGGAGATTAAAAAGAAATATTGAAAAATTAATAGGATCCTCCTTGTGATTCAAACACTAAGATTAAGTCATTTTAAGTGAATGCCTGTGTCTTGATAAATGGCAAAGGGATCAGAGCAGCATTTTCAAACCTTTTGAAACTCATTTTTAAAAACAAAGTCTGGCCATAAGAAAGAAACAAATCCTACCATTTGCAACAGCATGGATGGAGCTGGAAGATATTATGCTCAGTGAAATAAGTCAGGTGGAGAAAGACAAGTGCCAAATGATTTCCCTCATTTGTGGAGTGTAACAATGAAGCAAAATTGAAGGAACGAAACAGCAGCAGACTCGGAGACTCCAAGAAGGGACTAGTGGTTACCAAAGGGAAGAGGTTGGGGAGGGCGGGTCGGGAGAGAGGGAGAAGGTGATTGAGGGGTATTACGTTTAGTACACATGGTGTGGGGGGTCACAGGGAAGACAGTGTAGCTCAGAGAAGGCAAATAGTGACTCTGTGGCATCTTACCACACTGAAGGACAGTGACTGAATTGGAGTATGGGGGGGACTTGATAATATGGGTAAATGTAGTAACCACATTGTTTTTTCATGTGAAACCTTCATAAGAGTGTATATCAATAATACCTTAATAACAAATTTTAAAAATAAAAAAATAAAATAAAAACCAGAAAAAAAAACCTAAGTCTGGTTCAGTGTTTACATGTGCTGACATAGGCAAACAATTAAATGCCTTTGATTTAAATTTAAGTATATACAGATCTTTGACTCATAGATTTTCTAATTGTGTTTCCCTTTTGAGCAAACATAAATGAGGGGGAGGAGAACTTACTAAGTCTAATGGCTTCACAGGAATGAGCACCCTAAGCTGAGGCCATTTTTGTTCTTGTCCACATGAGGCACAGGAAACCCACCCTCACTGATACTTCACGTAGCCTGAAGACCATTAACATCTGAGTCCTGACAGATGTTTCCTAGGCAGAAAATAGGGAAGGATCGTGGACAAAGGATGAAGGATAATAAATAAGCTACTGAAGGTTCAGGAACTCAAATCGATTCAGACTATTTCAGGCTATTTCTGGCAAGGATGGGGGCAGGTGGGGCGGTGGTGAGAGTAACATCATGGGGCAGGTTTTGCTGAGTCAGTCCAGAGGGACTTCATGTTACCCTTGAACGGACCCTTGCTCTATTTCACTCTATTGAGTACAACCCCCAATACCTGAGGTTGACGACCAGTGTCATTTGTCCTCCACCCAAACTATATCACAGAAGGCAGGGCACGGAATGTCCGCCGAGCCAGGTGGACAGACACTCAAGGTCTCCCTAGGAGCGCGCAGGCCCCTCTGTGGACCCGCTCCCCACCAACCAAATAGTCACTCACTTCTCACTCCACCTGGCTGGGTCATCCCCAGTGCCAACAATAGCCAATCAATCAATCAGCATCCTTGCGGTTATTTCCTAGAATAACTGCCTGTTGGAGGACAACATGACTCGTTGTGGTGCTAGTCTGAGCAAGAAAGATATCCAAAGTAATCCATGTGCTAGTTATCAAGGATGTTGAACAAGCTCTTTGGTACAGAAAACAGAGGGAGTGGGGAAGAGGAGGGAATTTTGTAATCCTGAGACGTTTTCGTTGCTCCTTCAATTCTCTTCATCGGCAATATTGCCACTGGGTAGAGGCAAAAAGGTGAAAAATTGGTTGGGATTCACAACAGACTTCATAGTCATTTGGCATTACCACTCAGAGACAAAAAATTAATTAGTGGTTTCCAGGGACTGGGTGCAGGAAAATAGGGGGGGGGGGGGCGAGGGTGCGCGGTGACTGCCAATGAATGGAGTTTCTTTTTAAGGTTATGAGAATGTGCAACTCTGTAAATAGACTAAAAACCACTACATTATACACTTTAAAAGGGGAAATTTTATGTATGTGAATGATATCTCAATAAAGTTTTTATTAAAGATAACTGACAGCTGAAGCAAACATAACAACTTGTAGACTGGGATTCATAGGTTTAAGTAACATGTATGATAATAGTACAATAAAGCCAGGTGTGGAGACCTGAAAGTAAGCTTCTGCTGTATATAAAGTGGTATATTATTCCCTGAAGGTAGATTGTAATAAGTAAAAGTGTATAGCATGAGAACTAAAACAAGAATTAAAATTACAAAACACAAAGAACTATATATAGTTAATAAACCACAAGTGAAATAAAACAGAATCACAAGAATTCCGGGAAGATGGCAGCGTGAACGGAGCGGCAGAATTTTTCTCCCAACATTATATTTATCCACCAAAACACAGCAAATGCAACTGTTCCTAAAAGAGAGACCAGACACACAGGAAAGTGCACACAGTGCAGACACACCTGAGAAGACTCGGCAGCTGGCGAGGCGGGTAAGAAACAGAACCACGAACCGCGACCCAGCAGAACCCAAGCACTCCCCCGCCCCAGCGCACCTGCGGGAGGAGAGGATTCAGAGCTGGGAGGGAGTGGAAGTGCAGGCCCAGGAGATAAGCAGCCCCGGATCGGCCCCGGGAACGCGGGCGCACAAGGCGTGGTGTGGCGGAGATTGGAGAGACGGAGGGCGCAGGGTCTTAACGGGAACGTGCCTGTTTGCTCGCGGCTGGCTCAGGGAAGGAGAAAAGAGATGAAAAAAAAAAAAGGAGAAAAGCGCGCGCTTTGTTTTGCAGCGGTCTTAAAGACACGGGAGTCCAGCAGAGAACCTCATCGCAGAGGCACACTCAGCCCAGCAGGCTGGGAGTCCTGAGGAGTGTAAGACCCCATAGCGGGCAACTGGGAAAGGGTAGCCATAATTAGGACTCCCACAGAGCTCAACAGCCTCCCATTCATTTTCACCCGGGCCACAGCTTTAAAGGGCCGTGTGGAGCGGCATGGCCATGGCTCTGGAATAGTGGAGCAACAGCGCCACCTACAGCATTCATACAGAAACCACTCCCGGTGGGCGGGGGGGTTTTTTTTTTTTTTAGGTGTTGCTACTTTTTCTTTTTCTTTCCTTTCTTTTCCTCTTTCTCTCTCTCTTTTTACTTTTTTTATTAGTAGTAGTATTTTTTCTTTTTCTTTTTCTCTCCTTTCTTCTCTTTCCTTTTTAAAGTCATAAAGAACACAGCTGACATACGTGACAACTACCAACAACCAATTCTATAGTCATGAGAAGACAGAAGAATATGATACAGACAAAACTTCAGACACACACCACCCCTGAGAGACAATCTGAAGGAATGGACATGCACAGTCTTCCTGAAAAAGAATTCAGAATAAAAGTCATAGCCATGCTGATGGATCTGCAGAAAAATGTGCAAGAGCTGAGGGAGGAAATGAGGAAAGACAAAGCAGAAATGAAACAAGTAATCGACGGGCCTAACAGCAGACTGGATGAGGTTCAAGACACTATCAATGAGATACAAAACAGGGAACAAGAATACAAAGAAGTTGAGGCAGAGAGAGATAAAAGGATCTCTAAGAATGAAAGAATATTAAGAGAACTGTGTGACTAATCCAAACGGAGTAATATTCGCATTATAGGAGTACCAGAGGAAGAAGAGAGAGGAAAAGGGATAGAAAGTGTCTTTGAAGAAATAATTGCTGAAAACTTTCCCACGCTGGGGAAGGAAATAGTCTCACAGTCCACAGATTCCCACAGATCTCCCAACACAAGGGACCCAAGGAAGACAACACCAAGCCGCATAATAATTAAGATGGAAAATATCAAAGATAAAGACAGAGTATTAAAGGCAGCTAGAGAGAGAAAAAAGATCACCTCCAAAGGAAAACCCATCAGACTGTCATCAGACTTCTCAACAGAAATCTTACAGGCCAGAAGAGAATGGCATGATATATTCAATGTAATGAAACAAAAGGGCCTCGAACCAAGAATATTGTATCCAGCATGATTATCATTTAAATATGACAGAGGGATTAAACAATTTCAAGACAAGGGAAAGTTGAAAGAGTTTGCCTCTCATAAACCACCACTGCAGGATATCTTAAATGAACTACTCTAGAGGGAAACACCCCTAAGGCTAAACGGTTGACACCAGAGAAAATAAAAGCATAGCAAAGAAAGCAGACCATCCAAATACTAACTAAAGGCAAAGAATAAAACCCCCAATATATAAAAAATGGAGGAGGAAGAATAGGAAGGGAGAAATAAAGAAACATCAGACGGCGTTCACAATAACTTAACAAGAAAGTTAAGTTAGATTCTTAGATAGTAAAGAAGCAACCCTTGAACCTTTGGTAACCACGAATCTAAAGCCAGCAATGGCAATAAGTACATATCTATCAATAATCACCCTAAATGTAAACGGACTGAACGCACCAATCAAAAGACACAGAGTAACAGAGTGGATAAAAAAGCAAGCCCCATCTATATGCTGCTTACAAGAGACTCACCTCAAACCCAAAGATATACACAGACTAAAAGTAAAGGGATGGAAAAAGATATTTCATGCAAACAACAAAGAGAAAAAAGCAGGTGTTGCAGTACTTGTATCAGATAAAATAGACTTCAAAACAAAGAAAGTAGCAAGAGATAAAGAAGGACATTACATAATGATAAAGGGGTCAGTCCAACAAGAAGATATAACCATTATAAATATATATGCACCCAACACAGGAGTGTCAGCATACGTGAAACAAATACTAACAGAAGTGAAGGAGGAAATAGACAACAATGCATTCATTTTAGGAGACTTTAACACACCACTCACTACAAAGGATAGATCAACCAGGCAGAGGATAAGTAAAGACACAGAGGCACTGAACAACACACTAGAACAGATGGACCTAACAGATATCTACAGAACTCTGCACCCAAAAGCAGCAGGATACACATTCTTCTCAAGTGCACATGGAACATTTTCCAGAATAGACCACATACTAAGCCACAAAAAGAACCTCAGTAAATTCAAAAATATTGAAATCCTACCAACCAACTTCTCAGATCACAAAGTATAAAACTAGAAATAAATTTTAGAAAGAAATCAAAAAGGCTCATAAATACATGGAGACTAAACAACATTCTCCTAATGAATCAATGGGTTAACGACCAAATCAAAACAGAAATCAAAGAATATATGGAGATTAATGACAACAACAACACAAAGCCATAACTTCTGTGGGATGCAGCGAAGGCATTTCTAAGAGGAAAGTATATTGCAACCCAGGCCTATTTAAAGAAGGAAGAACATTCCCAAATGAACAGTCTAAAGACACAATTATTGAAACTGGAAAAAGAAGAACAAATGAGGCCCAAAGTCACCAGAAGGAGAGACATAATAAAGATCAGAGAAGAAATAAATAAAATTGAGAAGAATAAAACAATAGAAAAAA